>VIBL01000167.1:600000-961872 GCA_008271625.1 Lutraria rhynchaena | reverse complement strand
TTTAGAACAAACTGACCTCCGAATAAAGGCCATCTGCCTATAAAGGCTTTGTTTATCCTATTGTTATGGCTTTTGTTAATAGGTTTGACTGTATATAGGTGATTCCGAATGTAATCTCCACAGTCTGGGAATACGCTGTGAGTGATTTACATAAATTGATTTCGTGTTATGTATTGGTGTTATGCGCGTACTTTTTTACAACAAGAACACAAGGAAACGCTACCAAAATATATTACGCCATAAAATCCTGTAGGAACAGGCGTGATGTATTTCTGTGCGAAACAATTGCCGAACAACATAGAAACCACTGCCCTCTATTGGAAATACAATAAAACCAGTATAAGCATCTGATTGATATCAATAAAAAATAGGTCTTGCTATTTGGAACTCTCTTTAAATACACTATTATCATGAACTCCGAGGAATTTCGAATCACGCAGCAGCTCCGACTGTTTTGTGTAAAAGTTTGTGAATATCTCGGAGCTGTATTACAGACGGAATACAGTTCTTTTCTCATTTATCAGCACAACGACAGCAGTGTTAAGAGAAATCGCTGATCTTATCGTTTGAATCATATATCCATTTGTATCAATGCATCAAAATACATTCCAACAGCCCGCTTACAATGAAAAGGTCACAAAAACTACCCTTTGTATTAACGACAAATCAGACATTTTGGCGCCAGTGCCTTACATCTATAAATTAACTGTTGCTGATTTCGTTCGGTTTTTGACAATTTATGTAATCGTGAATCGGTATTTTGATCATGTGTGATTAACTTACATCTAAAATGGCAGAGTGACAATCTACATCCCTTTTATCAAAGATTGACCGCCTTCATATCCCAGGAATGGCTTAAAAAGAGAATTGTTGTTTTTTTCTTCTTGTAAAACATAAATATTGATTTCAAGGCAAACGTGCAGGAAACTACTTACTTAGATTTGTTACCGTAAAGTGTCGGAATCTCTTTAAGTCTGATATCCGAAATTGGATGAAATCACTATCATACATAATTTCATGAACACAGCATGCTGAAGACTGTTACCAATCAGAAGTTTGAATTTTTCCCTCTATAACTGGCATCCCCTAGAAGAGATAACCAAATGACCTGATCCCGGGCTCGACCGGTTTAGAAGGGTTCTACTGTAATCATAGGCGTAAATCATTAGAGGAATTTTGTTGCAGCAAGATCGTATCTGAAGATATATGTATAGTAAATTAGCATTTACTGTTAGTATGTCATTACGTACTGTGATGTTGCAATATCTCATATAAAACAGGCGGAAACCTACGGTGTTCATGGTGCATCAAATTGTGTAGTATTTCTCATTTATTGCTCCGTGATAATAATCGTAAATTTACTTTCGACGATAATTCACAGGTTTTGCTTGAATTTACAAGGCGAAACACACATAAATGCATAAAGTTGTAGGTAATGGTTGTTCAAATGAATGTAAAAAGATATGCATATATAAACTTAATGGAAAATTAACGTCATTCATTTCACTCAAAACGTCAAACATAAAACAGGCACGCATTGAATGAAATTATGTTATGTTCCTAGTACAAAATTCCTCTCCATTTTATTTCAGTCATCGTAATTCTTGTCCGCCCCTCCCCGCATTATGTCTCAGTTTCTGTACGCTTTTCCTCGCTCCACTCCCCATTTTATTGACTCCCAACATGATTCTTAAATCGTTCCATCTATTCACAGTGTGCTTCTGTATGTATCCATTTACTAATTACCTAAACGTTGTCTGACATTGATCTATCATCTGTCTATGAAATTGTCTTATACAATTCAACCCCCATCCTTTTTTTCTTATAAGCTACCATTTAAATATGCAGTAGACATAAACCTTTTCATACACTCGCTATTTCATAGGTATCAAAATATTTATCAACATTAACTCCCGACACCTGTCGGCAGAGAGTTTATATTCAATTAATATTTCGATATCTTCCTTTAGAATTCTCATAATTTAGTCTGAAACTTGCGATGTTTCCTGTTAAAACACAATCGAGCTGAGTCTAGAGAATAAAACAAAACCATTTAATGGTGTTATGCTGGAGAACATATTGTAAATGACTATAAGGCTATTTCATCAAATGTGTATAATCGAAGAAATTCTATAGATTGTATTAATTCTAACAATACGCCAGTGGATGTATTTGGAATTCGTGAGAAGCCGAAAATTGGAAATGGATTTGATTTCGAGGGTGAATCGAATAGACTGTATTCAAGTATTGTGAGATAAAAGCAAATTGTTAAAATGGCATAATATACTGCCGTAATCACGCTCTTTTGTCCAGATATCATTTTGTGAATAACGACGAACTGTTTCGTACAAAATGGGTTACAACTTAACATACAAGTATTCCCCCAGAACCTATATTTGTTATTTTTGTTTTATATTTGAGTATCAATGAAAATGAATTATCTAAGTGATTCTTATAGCAGTTGTGAATGGCCTGGCTTCTTAATGCTAGCATAACGTAGAACAATACAATGAATTTTTCTATCCTATAACCCGCTGTCTGAGTATTATGGGGGCCTCCGAGGTCGAATGGTTACGTCTCACTAGCCCCTCAACGCTGTGAGTTCGAATCCCACCAGGAACCAGACAAATTTCAAATGCGATGATGCTGTGTCCAACTAGCATACGAAAAGTCGGTGGTTTAACCAGGTGTACACCTAGGGTCCTCCTCCATCTGTAAAGCTGGATAGTAGCCAAATGACCCTGACACTTAAATCCCAAACATACTGAGTACATGTATGTTGTTTAATATAATAAATAGCCACGTCTGACTCGTACTTTATATAATGGCATTCTAGGAAATAGATATCATCATCACGTAAGCTTTCAATTTCCGTTAACAACTCAAATATATCTTAGAGGTTTGGATAAATTATCTAAAATCAGACTTGGCGCAATTTACTACAACACTGAAGATATCAACATTTCGTTCACTTTTAGAAACATCCGTCAGAAATACAGCTAGCCCCTTATCGCTGTGAGTTCTGAGTTCGAGTTCAACAAACCCAGACCAAAATTCACCCGGAAGGAAGTTATCTAACCAGATTACAGAAGGTCGAATGTTCTACCCCTATGTACGCCTGGGTTTTTTCTCAGCCGTTAAAGTTGGAAAGTCGCCAAATGACCCTTGCTGTTGGTGCTACGTTAAAGCCCAGAGAATAGAGAGAAATACAGACTCAAACATTAACCTCTTTCACCCTTAAATTCTAAGAGCAAACAAATGATATCAGATTGCATAAAAATGAAATTTCATGGCCATCATTCTTTCATTCATAAAGAGAATAAAGATAAGGCTAGACTGATAAAAGATAACGTCTTGTGTTATCATCAGCCATGGGGATTGTGTAGATTTGATTAGCCAGAAAATCACTGTTAAGAAATTGCTCGTGCAGTTTGGTACTTTATTAAAGTACGTTTTTTCCAGGCTAATTTTCTCGTAAAAAATCACACGTTGCTTACTGGAGATGAAACAATTATTTTACAGGGTAACCTCTCCAAAGCAACACCCTTTGGGAGAAGCAAATAATGTTGTTGTTGAGAGGTTGTTGCTCTTGAGAGGTTAAATTAATAATGAAATCGTACGGTGGGAAAATCATGCTGTTGTTGAAGGGAGGTTGTTGCTCAAGAGAGGGCCGCTCTGGAGAGGTTGCACTGTACTAGCACCTGATTCGAAATACAATGTAGTTATCGTCCACTTATTCATCTTATCAATCATTTTACAAAAAATGTTAGAGATTTTATTAGCCATTCAAAACAGACGATCGAAGTTTTACGTGATTAAACGATCCTAAACATAAAGCCAACACTTGAATCCTGTTACTTCAAATTTTATTCAGCATGAGACAACTGGAGTTTATTTTCTAATTGATAAACTATTGTGGACATGTTCTCGATGTGTGAATCTCTTAATATGTATTGTGCATGATAATGGTAATACATTTCTCCCGCCATCTATAGAAATTATCTTAAATTCCGTAGAGTTGGTTTAGAAAACAAACTTATTGGGTTTCGGTACTATGACCCTGATAGTGATAAGATTTATTGTTACCAATCCTTTCAGCTATTTGGTGAGTGTCAGCCGTATTTGATTGAATTTTATCTCGAGTAGTTTGGGAAAATAAGGTCGTATGAAAACATGTATTATTGCAATATTCGTCATCAATGGAGATTTATGCAATCATTACGGAAAACTAAACCTTTCTTGTTTGACATTATGTGGGAACTTAAATCACACTTTAGTATTTAGATTTCAAAATAATGTTTGTTTTTCTCTAGAATGTCATCATTCTGAACTAACGTTCTATCAACAGGGGCATAAAAACAAGACTTCAATCCCAAGTTTCATATAATCGAAACTTTTAATAGAGCAACAGCTTTGCAAACTGGCAGCATAACTCAAATAATTGTCATATGTACGCTGTATAAATTCAGATTAATGCTTTGACATACGAGATTCAATTGGAACACCCATGACACTTTTTGGAAGACTAAAAATTAGATATACTAGAATACTTAGTAACTGTTTCGGTATTTATGGATATTAAAACGATGTAGATTTAATTCTGTCAAATCGGGATTTCCCTGGAGTGTCAAATTATAACACAATCAATATAACGTGTGGAAGACAAAAGACGGACGAGACATAATGTCATTGAAATATAGTTATTTATCTTGTTAAGGATGCCTGACCCAAGAGGGTTTTACAGTCTTTGTCTGTGACACGTCCGAAAATCATTAACTTTCAATTCAGCACGCCAATCAACCTGTCACTAGAGAAGAATTGTGATTTAGGATAAAACCTGTAGAATCGTTTTCAGAATATAACAATCATCATTGGAAAGTCGCCTCTTGGTAATGTGAGCATAGCTTCAATTATATGAGTGACGTGGTTTCATTCCGATTTACGTTCAATGCCATTAATTACACGAGATGGTAATATGAATGGGAAGATAAATACCTATCTTGTTACAAAGTAAACATGCATTTCGTCCACATACAGAGGAATAGTGCGAGGAAATAATTGAAATAACATATCAAAAACAGACAGGAACAATGGTGGTAAAATTCAGCTTGTCCTGTGCGGAAGATTACGAATATTCTAGCATCTCTGCAGATAAACGTGGACAGCTTGTATCATGACCTCAAGCTTTCCCACCATGCTCTTCTACAAGCAACAGACCATGAGTTAAGGTGAGCTTCCACTGGGAACTGATATTGATTAGACTAAAAACATTAATGCATTATTTATGACATTATATGTGAGACACAGTTCGGCTATTGTTGCCCAGTAAAACGCATTCATATAGTATTACATGGTTTCTGTATAAAACCATAAATAACATTTTCGAAATGCAAAACCTTGTCTAAACAGCCGTAACGGTGGTTAATGTCATGGAAGTTAAATACGAATATGCTGAATGCTTTGAAGACGCGCGAAAACATGATACCACGATAACAAGCTTCCAGTTCCAAACACACACACTAACTAAGATATCAAAAACTGTGAATAGAATGTATACGTAGAATAGAAAAGGATTCCTAGATAAAACACAATTGAGACATCCCAGATTCCTTCAACCTAAAGCCAACTCAATACATAGGACCATAAAAAGTGGAGGACAAAACAGTCTTCCCGCGGGTGTTGTCGTAGAACGGTCTGTGGCAAAGCTACAGGGGAGGTGGTTAAACTTGCAAACACAGGACATCCTTGGAAAAGACAGAACGTGAACTTTATTGACTGATGGACTTTATTTGGATGTCAGTTTGTTCTAAATATTTAGTGACAGTCTTTTTCAAAGAATGGCCTTTATTCGCAGGTTGGTCTTTATTCGGAGGTGATCTCGAGCACAGGTTTGACTGTATTAGACAGACAAAACTTTCAGTGCTTAATTTACACATTTTTAGAAAAAAATGGAGATTATACACATTATAATACTGACTGTAACAATGATATTTTCCTCCTTCACGGAGGGTTAAAGTGCGCATGAACTTCTCCGTATATTTGGTAAATACCACCACATGCCATGATCTATTTATTTGTAATAACTTATCACAATATTACAGAAATGTTATCAAACTGTCTACAATTTGATCATGATGGTTGTATGTGTTCTGAGGATTAGTTTTATGGAATGATTTATAATCCTCCCCAGTTATTAGAACCTTGTTAAGACCACATTTGGCTCGGTAGTACATTCACTTAAGTCGTTTAATTAACATTCTATAACTTGATTATCTCAGGAAACTGTCCTCAAAAACATCTGAGATAACATTTTATAAATAATACCACATTTTCTTTCCATTGATATGGTGATTGCTGGTACAGATTGCTTCACTATTACGGAGCATCGCTGCAATGGTAAAAGTATTGTACCAGAAATAAAGATAATTCATGCTGCAGTTGAAAATTAAAAAAAAACAATAGAGGAAGATTTTGAACCATCTTAAAGCTTCGGGTCCTAATTGAATAGAGTGCATTCATGACACCAAAAGCAAGAACTGTAGATAATTCACGTGAACACATCCCGAGTTTTACAAGGTAACTCAGACAAGTCACCAATTATTTTACCAATTGTCTTCAGAAAATGTAGTTGGTTTCCGTTAATGTGTTTGTAAATTTGACTTTTTAACATTTTTATTCAATATTCGGATCAGTAAAAGAATTAAGACGGTAATGCGACGGTGAACGTTAATATACAATGATTTTTTAAAGTCTGGACCGCAAATTGTGATGTTTCCTCCACTGGAACCCGTCGTAGAAAAATTGGGAGCCAAGTTTTGAAACATGTTTAATCAATATTGTGTTAGTTTGGCGTGCCTGTGAATAATATTGTAAAATGAGGAATTGTGATTCTATTAATTAACGACTACAACAGTTTTACAATTAATTTTACAATTAATTAAACCCTGCCGAAAATCGTTCTCGCAAATACAAATTACACAAAATGATGTAATTGGGAGAAAGTCGCTTTTCAGACCCCATTAACTTGTTACCATTACAAAACTAATGTCTGCACGAATGTGTTGATACGTTATATGTAACTTTGCTTCAATGTTTCTATTCGACGTTTCTGTCAAAGACAAAATATCGACAATAGCGGATACTGAAAAAAGTAACAAATTACAGCAATTTTAAGTAAACACTATATATATGTGGCGCATCGGAAGAAAACTGAAGATTTCTTACCACAACGTAGTATTGATATTCATAACATGTACAATAATGCTGTACGAAGAATATTATATTACGGTGTAATGCAATTGCAGCAGCTTTGATATATCATACACAGATAAGAAAATGATTCTTAGAAAAATAAATACGCGTACAAAACAATCCATCTTACAAATAATAGATGACAAAGCACAGTTCCCCGTATGGTACTGCCTTAACATGTCATTTCGTAAACGACATTTTTTCATTTTGCCAAATATGTCGCTTGTTATATAGTTCATACTTTAGAGGAATAAAAGATTTTTATACATGAATGTATTAGCACTGAGTATATTCTGGACAAATAAAAAAGACGATAATTAGCTAAAATGCAAAATTTCAGTAATGTTTTCAGATCATTTTAAATGATTGACCTCGTCCGAAATTATTGATCATAAATGTCTAACCGGGAGGTTTTACGTAGTTATTAACGTAATAATTGTACTTAAATCACTCACTGATAAGGTAAATCATTTGGATTTTTTGACCATTTGGAGCTCTTGACCATGTGCATGCAGTTTAGCCGTAACTGCAATATAATTTAAATCCATATCTTTAACCAGAAAAACCCGAGCTGACGGAAAAAAATGTTATGATCACTGACCAGCCATTGATTGCCGCACAAGCCGACATTTATGGCATAATCATTTAAACAAATTCCAAGCTTGACAATCTTAACAACCACCCAGTATAAGATAAAGAAAAAATATTTTTTGCCCGTTATGTTCTTAACAGAACTACTTCGTTCAGGTCTGTAGAGCGATTACCTTTCTTTTAAATGTGCCTTAAATATAAGCAGCGTATTAGCAGAAACTCATTACAAGCGCACAATATGAACGATTTGCCTCAGGTTCCACCTTGAACTTCAAATATCTAACTTCGAGTTGTTGTCGGAAAATGCTTGTACAAATAGATGAACACACTTATAGTGGAAATAACTTGATAATTACGACACTTATACCTCCTAATTGTGCCACTCATGTTTCTTGACGTGTTAGTAGAAATATAATTACTTCTTGTGGAAGTGACACTTTTAACGATATTATCACGAACAGGTTGAAGACAATGGAGACACGGTTCCTTGTCTTAATTTTCAGTTCGAGGTCCGTATTTCAACACATGATTTTTCCTTCTAAGTCTTTTAATTAGCATCCTAATGGGTTTTCATCAAGTTAATTAGATTTAAATGAATATTAGATTCAAGACACATTGCATTAACCTAAAGCAATTGTTAGATCTTAGTGGAGCACAAAAGCTGAGTTTTTTGTCAGTCTTTCAAGTTGCAATATACCAGAAGATGATAAAACAACGAGTGGTGAAAATATTTGTTAACTAATTTACAAAATGGTCCACCTTCTCAGCCCGTTTTCTTTTTTTCACTGGGATTTAACGTTTCCGCAAAGAATCAGTTGGCTACTTTTTGCAGTTTTAGCGATGGTGAAAGACCCCTGTCGTGCATCAAGTTAGAAACACCGACCTTCCGTAAGCGAGCTGGGCAGCTGCCTTACTTGAGTATTTTTCTGGTTCCGGATGGAATTCGAACTCACAGCGGTGAGGGGTTAGTGACTACTAGTGAAAGACCATAACTACACATACAACGGTGTCCCCAGATCGTTTCTGTTTGTACACTAACATTATCTTGCAATTCAGGGTCAATGTCAAATTTGTATTTCTTAAACAGGTTTTCATAAACAGTACTTTGAACAATTAACCAAACCCCTCATATTATGATAAGACAGTCGGTTTACCTCAGTGCCGCGGTCACCCTCTCATTGTTGCGGGACAAACATGTACATTTTATGAAATGTATTCTTCCAGTTACACCAACATGCAATTCCATCGTTTGTTTCAACACATTTAATGGAGAGACATTATCATTGATCAAGCTAGTTAGCTGAAATGCATTTTTGGTGTTTTTGGTGCTTTTAAAAGGAGAATAATCACAAGGTTTAAATTAATTTATGTTATTGTGTTGTTATTCAAAATTTCAACAAAAACAAAAACTCATGGACATTTTTCCGGGGTTAAAAGGCGATGAGATTAATATTATTTTAAATTAAACAAGACAGCATTCGTACCAAAAATGCAGCAGCTCCGATTTGATTTCTGCCTGGATTTGTCATTATTTGGTCATTATGCTCATACAAACAGTGGAATTTCAATTCAGTTTCAAAATAAGACCCTCCACAAAAACATATAGTAAGCGTTTCTGATATACGGGTCTTTAAAATATCATATATTCTTTCATATTAATACTGAATTAAATATAACTTCGTGTATCTCTTTAACTCTGTAATTGGTTACAGCTCAGCGAACTGGAAAATGAAGATCTCTGTAAATCTGTCACAGTGTATAGTATATGTGAATGACTTCTGATAAGTCAATACATCATATTAATGTGGTTTGAATTATATATAGTTGTCTTAAATTGTCAATGATAGGATCAGCGTGTATATGGCTTTTTGTTGGAAGATTTTGATTAAAAAGTCAAAACCAAGTACCGAACTTAATCAGCGTGTCCACTTAATACAAAATATATTCAATGACAAAATAGGTCATTTGAACTCAAGAGGCAAACACATCTTTAGGAAAGCGTGAAATTGACTCAGCTGTAGCGGTTTAGTTCGTGTTTTTTGGAGCTCAGTGCTGTATACATAATTGATAAAAGTGTTTTGTGGTATTATAATTTACGTCAGTATTCAAATAATGTAAGAAATGACTTCACTTTAGGCTTGAGTTTGTACGGAACGTTCTCATTTTCAATGTTCAGTCACAGCCTCAACAATTGACCCGCGGAAATGAACGTGAGAGTCGGTGCTAAAGTCCATTCCTAACATTGATTCCGTTCCGTGATGCCACAGACAAGCGATGCCTGAAAACAGAGCCACTTTTAGAAGCAAAAACTGTTATTAGATACTTAAACCGAGAGAAATTGCATTGAAACATTTACATGCAAATAACTCGACACAATTATTAAAAATCGGCATTTAAATATAAAACGGTTGTCTAAACAGGAGAGATGCCATCTTTATCCATTATAATGTTCGTACGATCTGATATAGACCGTAATCTTATGATATTCTCGGGGAATCAGCATAGCTGACATAACCAGTGAGACATTTACATGTCTTTATGCATTGTTGTATGAATATACATGAAAACCGTTCTAGTTGTTTGTGTGAACGCAGATGGAGCGTGTTCGGGGCACAGATGGGTATTATTGTTTGTTCAAAAGCGTGTTCTAGGAAATGAATCTTGCCGCTTGCGAGCAATTTTTTTTTCAGGATTCTGTACAATTTAAGTAAATACAACTCGCCCGCTATTCTAATTTTATCTGATTTTCATCACAATATCAATGATCTTGGTCTAAACATCGTAAAGTTAGCATAAATATAATCAGTGTAGCACGAGTTTTAATTAATTAAGGCATTAGAGTAGCAAAAACTTTTAACGATGTATTCTAATTATGGAAACAAACACAGAATGAGAACAGACCGAAGTAGATCGTTTCATGTATGTGTCATTTAAAAGCTCGGGTCATCATTTGTTTGTACCTCGTTCACCCACCAGTCCTAAACTATCCCCTAAAACATTGGCCAGCTGGAAATACACGAATGACTACGGAAATACACGAATGACTTTGGTTACACTAATTTCAGTAAACTGTCGCAGAGAAAAATATGTCTCGCTGGATTTCAAGCCCACGATGACAACATAAGTAGTGCCTGATTAACCAGTAGATCTTTGTCAATATGCGGGCATTCCAGAAACTTGAACTAAAGCTGAAAATTCTCACCTATTGTATCCGAAAAGGTGATAGCCGGTGTATCAACACTTTTCGAAACAAGATCAAAACAATTTGGAACTATTCTATTTTATCATTCTGTTTATTTATTAACATAGAATTCAACGTGGGAATTATATAAGAATATTTTACCCATGCAGATAAGATGAAGATTACAGCCAGTTCGGGAAAACACGTGCAGTTTAGACATGTTTCAGAAAGCGTTTTACGCTCACCTGTTGAAATATATCATTATAATAACAATTTAAGAACTTAAACTGTGGTGTTGATATGATTAAACTTATCGAAGACAAGATATCTTTTTTCCACAATTTTGTCTGATTTATTCATTTTTTAAAAGAAATTCTATTTTGAGAGTGTGGAGTGTGGTATATCGAACGATCATTAACAAATACTGTTAACATCAAAATATTTGCACGAATCGAACTCTCGTACCTTTATTTGTTATACTGGTACAGTGCTCCATCAGAAGAGCAACACTGGTGGGAGTCGCAAAAGAGTGTTGTTCTTGGAAGGGAGTTGTTGTTCGGAGGGAATTTATACATTCGCGACGGGTGTTTTTATTATGTTTACGTGTGCCTTTTATTGTCGTTCCTTAAAAGGAATCGGTCTTTGAAGGTGACGTTACGGGAGGGAGCATTGTACAGACTGTTATGTAATGATAAGATATATTTATTTTTTTGAAAACGGTGTCCTGGCCCCGAGGTTATAAAACTTGAGAACAGATTCCTAGCTCAAATCTCAATTCAGATTGAATTGAGATTTGAGCTAGGAATCTGTTCTCTTTGAGAAGAATTATGGTTGAAAAGATACAGCTGACGAATGTTCAAATACACATTCATGTTAATCATTCTGTCAGAATAATGTATCAATAATATCATTATTGTCTGATCATAATGAACTGTGAAACATTAAAAGACAAAATATGGGATTTGAGCTCATTGACCGATTTCAAGTTTTATAACCGCGAACCTTGAGATAAACAAAATAACACATAAGAATTAAAATGCCCTGCCGAACTTCGAACCTTGAGATAAACAAAATAACACATAAGAATTAAAATGTCCTGCCGAATATGATTGATTTTGTTTCTATTTACCATACCGTTCAACACTAAATGTATGTTTTATGTATGCATTATATAAATAACCAACATAATACAATGTAACTATACAGTGCCAAGAAAAAGTAAGAATTGTCGTTTTTCTCTGACAATTAATGCTTACACATAGGTAGATCTACACACAAATACAAATGTAAATAAACAAGAATACATAAATATGTAATTATCTTCATGCTATTTTTAACCGGCGGTATCTGAGTGATTGCCGGCAATGATTACGTCAAATATAAGAAAGAACGGTTTCCATAAATTTCATATCTCAAGAAAATTGAAGGATTTCACCTGTGTGTGAAAATGTGTCGAATGTGTCATTTCCGAAAGGTCATAAAAAATCTTTTACGTGACATTGTCACTTGGTTTAACGGCGTTTTACAACATTTTTTCAGCTATATACGACGACCGGTTCACCTAACCAGCTTTCCTGGGCTGTATACTAACCAGTACTAACTTACTCTTCCACAAGGAGCCGACAAATATATGGAGGAATATCCATTTTTGTCAATTTTTAATAGAAGGGTACGACCTGCCGCGACCGGGCTTTAAATCCGGATCGCCGGGTTACTAGTCAAGCGCACTAAACACTGGACCATGATCGTGGCCAGCAATGCTAAAAAGAAACATCAATGTATTTGGTGCACGCTTAGTATACCTTGACATATTTTACTTCACCCCTTACCTTTACAGATTTTCTGAAACTCAAAGTTAGTTTAACTCGATTGCATGTACAGTTCCTTATATGGCTACAGTTTTAATATCAGACTGATAATCGACTTGTAAGCCACGCGATTTTAATTTTTCGTCTGCGCGTAGTGAAGTTTTCTTACAATATCAACATCATCGATGCGGGATCAAACAAACGTAAATGTTGTTTCAGTCTAAACTTAGAACCCAGTTGTAAGACCCCAAACGAATATTTACCCAAACTCCTACAGAAGACAGACATCTATCTAATGGGTAATAAATTTAATAATTCTTGTTTTTTTGTAGTATAAACTCATCGTTAGACATCATATCCTAGCAACGAACGTATAAAACTTAATTTTTTGTCAATATACTTATCTAACTTGTATTTCATTGCTTATCCATTCAAAGACAATTCCTAACGGCAGAGTGTGAGGGAATTCTTCCAAAAGGAGTTATTAAAGTGATTTCAATTATTTTGAGATATATTCTGTTGTTTTTGTTGTTGTTTTTGTTGTTGTTTTAAGTATAGGTCTGTTCTCAGAAAATCGTGTGAATTCTTAGCGAATATCTGACACGCATAAGACCTGTAAATAAATCAATAGAGAATATTGATGATTTCACCAAAACACTTTTGTACTTAATTCATCAAATCATGATATATTAAGTATATCAGATATCTGAAAATACATTATTAAATGAAACAAAAAATAGTCGACTGAAATTATGTTTCCAAGAAACCGGTATCAGTATTTTAAACACATTCCATCTTCTTATTCAATAAGCAGAGGCACCGCATAAAGTCCGGAAATTATACCTTTCAACGAGGTTATATAGATTATTTAAGTTCAGAACTAGATCTTCCAACAACACACGTCGTACATGTTGAAGTAGTTGTCGAATATAAGACAACAAACACCCCAGCAGTAATATTCATTTTAAATTCGATAGTTAAGCGATGGAATTCTGTTAATGAGAAGATACAAACAGCATTTGTACTGTATTATTCTACGATTAAATATCATATAAGTGCCAGATATATTGCTTTAAATAGCATAGAATCATAATTAAAGTCGAATACTTGGAAAACAACATTAAGAAATTTAACATCCCATCGGAAGTTTTAATCGGCGTAAAAGATACTAAACGATAAGGAAAAGTGACACAATATGACACACGTTCCAGAAAGGAATTATATTTTAGATAATGTTCACATGCACTAGTGTACAGTTAGCTTTAGAATGAAACTAAAAGCCAGACATAGTTCTTTCGTTCTGTGTAAATAATGTACACGTAAAATACATAGATGTTCGCATTGGAAGTTAGCAGTACTTTATCGCATTAAGTCAAGGAAATAAAGAGTCCTTTGGACAAAATGAAATTAGAGTTTGCGACAAGAGGGAATAAAAAAGGATTCCAACGAACAACAATATGGCACCAGCATCCTTTTCCAGCACGTCGCATTTAGAATATCCAATGAACAATACACGCCCTTTGCATCATAAAGATATCTATATGTTTATTCTTACACGAATAAGAGTTTTATAGTTTTTTTTCAATAATGGGAACTAAAAATCAATGTAATTTCAAGGATTCTGACAGATGCGTTAAAAATACGATCGACTGGTATTTAAATTACACCAAACATATTGTAGCCGTGTACGTTATCACGAGAAAACACATTGACAAGCTTACTTTACATCATAACACTTTTTTCATAACATTAAAACATTCTGGTTGGTGATAGTTGCAGCGGTGTTCATGTATCTATGTAATCAAATACATGACATTGGAATGTCTAAAACACGTACACCAGTATTTTAGCACTCGTTTTTAACACAAAATTACTGTCCTCTGGTTCCTAATCAATCATTAGAAAAAATGAACATAAACTTGTTTGCCGACACTTTTTAGCATGAGATGGTGACGAAGCTTAAATGAATCATGAAAAACTCATTGCCTTAACTAATATTTCCAGGAAAATAAAATGAACGGCTGGCTAAATTTTTTATTTTTTTTCAGTGCAGACACAAATATACTACCTATCAGATTAATGTTTTTGACGTCAGCGACGGAATAATTAAATCTAATTGTTTCTATGGCAATTGGTGATGGAATTATATCTATCAAACACAAAATAGGTAAGTATTTACCAGAAATTACCGTTACGTAAGGGTTAGAACAGATTAATGGGAAAACTGAGACAAATGCCTCCTAGGATCATGTTTTATTAACGAACTAAGCGACGATTATGCGGTGTCATTGACACTGATGAAATTAGTAATGATGATATTAAAACAGAGAAACAAAGCCATTCTCATTACTACAGCTGATACAAACTATTCATTGAATAATACCTCAGTTGTATTTATAGTCAATCTGGCGATATGTTATATAACATCTTACAATTATTTCAACTCTGGACAGCGTTTCAAAAACTAAGTAATAAGGAATTCGCGATAAATAAGTCCGTTTTTCACAATGCACTAAGATTAGAAAGATCAAAGAATAAGATCATGACATGATAGTAATTAATTAGTGCCACAACATTAATGTCTATAAACACCTAACGAAGCTTACCTATTCTTCCTAACACAAAGGGCATAAAAATCCACATTTTTATAACTGAGAAAATAATCCTCTTAGCTTTCCACATAGTCTTGTGTTACATGAAAAATAAAACGAAATCACAACAGGGCATAACTGTTGACCAGAAATATTACATTCTTACTATAAAGATCACACAGTCGCATTTCCAGCAAACGCAGCCCTCTCCGAGCTGATCGACAATAATTTGGCGCGCTTGGAAACGGTGCAGATAATCTCTACATCACTGGCTTTCTCCTTCCTAGGCAGCGTTTTAGTTAGTACCACGAATCCATTAAAATATTCATTGAATGTTATTTGATGTAAATACCACTATATTATCAGGAAATATAGCAGGAATGATCGCACTGAATTAAATCCCGGATTGTTTTTATCCAATATAACATCACATTCCTAACTGTTCTGAAACTGTCGATCACGGCGTTAGTGAGCACTTCAGATATTAAATCAAAGGTCGGTCGGTTGCGCAATTTACGCAAATTACAAATACCACTCTCTCTATTATACGTCGTTTATATGTATGCTATCATTCCCTTAGCATGCTTGTAAAGACGAGAAATTACCAAGTTACGTTACAGAAAACTGTATGCGTGCGGTTTCATAGAGTTCCTATTTGGTTCTGGAAAACTTGCGTCGCTAGCATTTTACACAAATTATATTGACCGGAATGTATAGATAATATGTATTGGAATAAGTTCAGAATTTATCCTTTTGTCCTTTGTAGTTTCAAGAGATTTTCATTCTAATAGTTAGTCCTTGTATTCTTTTTTTTTGGGGGGGGTAAAAGATAGAAAGAAATTTTAACTTTGTGTAAATAAAGACATGCTCTGTAAGTGTCACTTATACCCTCCACTTCCCGTCCTACGAATTAATTATTACTTTTATCGAATACGTCCTCATTAACACCTCGTTTAATTTTTTAATCACTTCCCATATTGCCAATATTAAATGTTGAAATATTAAATAATATATAATAATACAAACACCAGAGTCTTTCATTGTCATACTTGGATATGAACTATTTGGCTCTTAGTTTATATTACCTTGAGTGCCTGTCCCCCCTTTGCAGAGTCAATGTGCAGGTATGTGACCACATGCGCTGTACACAGTTGGGACGTACTGAGACAGCCTTATGTATTGTTTTGATGGATTTGTTGTTGTACTGAGCTAATTCTTCCGGTGCATGCCTAATGAAAAGTAAGCATTTGTTTATGAAATGGGGACTGTGCCAGTAAAGATCCGCAAGGTAAACTGCCCATCGTTTGAAATGGAAAATATTGTCTTCTACATAATACAAACGAACTTTATCATTCTTTTAGTTTTTTATTGTGTCTGGTTTCAGTCAGTGGTTTACTGAGGAAATTGCCAGTCAATTACGGCAATATCGATACATCAGAACATCGATAAATATTATCGAAATTGCAGAATATGACAAACCGATCATCTGTCATCATTCTGTTTGACACCAATTAGCGTCGTTTCATTTTATAAAGCCAACTAATGTGACGAGCAAACGATCGATGTGGACTATGAACTATCGAACGATTCATTTAAACCAGCACGAGTTGCAACAGGGCGATTTTTCATCATTTCTCTTTGTTCAAAACTAATCTCTGTTATGCGTCATTCGTTAATACATACAGACACAATCACAGTGGTGTGCCAAGCGACTTTCTTCATTACTGTTGTCGTATGACACTCCAAAACAATGACAGGGAGATACGTAGTAATTATGTGGCAATATATCATATGTTCCCTAATAATGGTGCAATGTTTTATCAGAAATGAAGAACCAAATAAGTTTCATACATTGTTGTTATTTCTACTTTCAAAGTAATATCGTCTTTTTGTTGCTGGAAAAAATCATTACATTTGGTAAGAACGCTGTATAACAAGGCAATAATAAGGTTACTGAATATCATTCCTGGAATGTAATTTAACGAATCTGTCAATCAACATATGCGGTTCATTTATCGCGGTTCCTGGAATTACTGTAAGCAGAAATTATTATACAACTTATATTTTGCTACCAATAAGAACGAATTGGTTCCTTCCTGTATCACTTGGGTCTATCTGTGAAAATTCCGAGACGGAAATTATTAAGGCATTTTGTTATCATGGGGTTTGGCTGAATGTTGCGTCGTCATGGAAAACATGAATAAAATTCATTAAACGTTTCTTCGTTGCGGCTTCTTGGTGATTATAATGATTGAATATTTATGAATTATGTATGATCATTGTATAATTGTTATATTTCAGTCATGCATGAAGAGCAGTATGCTGTTTTATAAGTATAGACATGGGTATTCAGTATTTCTTGCATTTTTATAGCAATGCAAATACTTAATTATTCAACATCAGGGTTAAGAATACCATTACGTACATGTTTACGACACGGACACACTGTAATGTATTTCGTGTATATATCACAGTAGACTTTTTGACGGATGCTTATCTTGTCAGTCTGCTGAATAAAATATCCTACGTTGTTCAGCAACGTTTGTAAACACGAGATTTTTCACTTTGGAGTTCTTGAAAGTGCACTTCTGTCCGATTGTTCTTTTCTTATATCGCCTAACCAAGACACAAGTTCTCACCATTGCTGACTAATAGCACCGTACCAGACGTAATTTACTAAATTGTAAAGTATAGATTATTGACGTTTGCCGTTTAATGCCACAAGATGAACATACCTTCGTCTGCGCGATAAATCAGAGACATTTACACGATCTTTGAGCATTCTGTACTAATATGTAGATACCGATATTTTATATACATGATCAACGTGTCAATGGTTAACAAAAACAAACATTTGACCTTCTAATAGATTGGTCAGTTTATATCATTGTCTATGGGACTAACCGTAAACTGGTTTAAATGGCTGTCTATGACACAAGAATAGGTAATAATTATAAAAGCATTGGAGAATGAACTGAAGCTGATGTTTAAGATTTCTCCAGAGAAACATACTGCCATGCTGTGAACAAATACAATCCAGAGAAGTGACGAATTATGTTTTTGTCACTGAAATTAACTCCGTTTTTCAATAATATTTCAGTTATCTGCGGCGGCCGGTCCGCCTGATTGTATACAAACCAGTAATAACTTACCATTTCACAAGGCAACTTCTCCAAATATAGAGGAAGATTAACATTTTTGTCAAATTTTCAAAGAATGCCACGACCGGGATTTGAAGATGAATTATGATTTTTATACACATTTGATTGCTATGCAGAGGTTTACATTGTCTACGATATCAACAAATCTGTACGAAACAGTCACCATACTTTAGTGGCCGTTACTCACAGGGAGTCGTGAACACATGCTTGACTGTATGATATTTTAAGTTGTTCGCACATCCCATGATAGTTTAAAGACTGGGAAATCGTAAGTGAGAGTAATATCACTGTAAACATTGGTGTTCATGAAATGGTAACCCATCAAATAAGATGGATTCTCTTCAGATTGCATGAGATTAGCTTCATCTGTCATAAACATGAACACTATTATAAAAGAAGCTTTTAAAACGTCCCATCAACATAAGGATATTGACAGAATTAGATGATAGGCAAAGACAAGCAGCTTAACGTACTAATTTGATTGACATTATCTAAACACATACACTGGAAAACGCGAAGACTTTCAGAGATACGCGCGTTATTTAAATATGAAATATTCACTAATATATCAGAGAAAATTACAACACATCAGATAAAATAAAGAATATACGCTTCTAGAGGAGGTATTACGATATCTTTTTGATGTGAATTTTGTGAAGAGCTATTTGTTACAGAATAAATACGTAATGACAATGAGAAACTGAATGAAAGATTTGTTCTGATATTACAAACACTATCTAAAACATTTATTAATATCACGGGAGAGTTAAAACGAGACTTTCTGTCAAGCTGAGGATAAGAAAAGACGAATTAAAGAGTTAAATATGTTTGACGATGGAAATATATACCAGATGTCGTCATTAGATTGAGAAATGTAGAAATTAATTGGTTTATTATGCCGTTTTACAGCAAACCTGGCACCAATCTGGTAATTAGGAAATCTAGCTTCATATCAGATGCCATAAATGTAAAATTCCGTGGTAATAATAATCAAGATATCAATGGGCTGCGGCCGTGGTCCATTGGTTATGACGCTGGATTTTGGTCAAGGAAGCCTTTTCCTATGTTCTCCATACAAACATTAAAGATACAGTGCAACCTGCCCAGAGGGGCACTCTCTTGAGCAACAATCTCCCTTCAACAGCAGCATTATTTTTCCCGCTGTACGAATTAACTATTAATTTAAACTCTCTAGAGCGACAACCGCTCAACAACAACAATTTTTTTCTTCTCCCAAAGGGTGTTGCATGCATGTTTAAGTAATGGAATAGTAAAGAGAGGTATGAGGAAAGTTTAGAATGTGACACGGGGTCGATGAAGATAAAAACAAGAAAATTTTAGCTAGATTGAAACTCACACCAAAAGGAGAAACAGACACATGAACAAAATTTGGAAGACATACACCTTTTCAGTGCATAAAATCCCAAATGTTTCATTTAAACATTTGAGCGATGTTAGCACT
The DNA here is from genome assembly GCA_008271625.1 of Lutraria rhynchaena. Taxonomy (NCBI): domain Eukaryota; kingdom Metazoa; phylum Mollusca; class Bivalvia; order Venerida; family Mactridae; genus Lutraria; species Lutraria rhynchaena. The sequence continues at coordinate 941,827 of VIBL01000167.1, read as the reverse complement.
CTATTGACCGATCCCTGAAATGTATATTCAGTAGATTAATTCGTGAAGATTTCGCATCAAGTTGCATTTTAAAGAATATTCTCTGTACACTAACAGAAATGCGAATATGTTCTTGGGCATTCGTGTAATTCATCAAATTTAATTACCAATATCCGTAAACTGCTCACGAGAGGTTTCTTGCGAACATTTGTTGTTGGAACAAAACGTGGGGGACTGTAGGGATTCAATTAATTGTTTCATGAATCGATGATTTTGCAAAATTAAATCTTAACTAAAGCGGAACTAACGTGTACTGATAATTGCAAATAATCAATAAGTATTAATCAGGAGCATTTTCTGGTTTCGATGGCAACGATAGAAACTTAGAAACTGTAGCTGTTCTGTAATTAAGAATGTATAATAATACGTACAGCTTTGTATCAATGTTGTACGCTGATTCAGAGAGGAATTTGAATCAGGTTAAAACACTGGATTCCTTATAAGTTTATCACAGATTACAGCAAGCTGTTGGTTGCAATAAATGGTGCTTTCAGAACTGTCGGAGTATAGGATACGGAAGAAAAAAAATCACATACGAAACATCCCACCGTCCCTAAGATACAAGCTTCCCCACGGTAAGGTGAATATCGTCAATTTAGCTACAGTCGATTAAATCTTAACAAAAAATATCCACCTCGACCATTTGAGTCTTTTCTTACAAATATCATCATCAAGAATTGGCATTTGTGCTTGTCAAACAGTTCATCAGCCTAGATCCTCGAACAAAATGACTTTGGCATTTTTGTCTGTTCTTTGTATAATAATGTTAAAATCTAATTTAATTAGATATTTTTATTCCTCTTAGGAATTAATAAAGACCTGTAAACAATAATTCAATAATAATTTTTGCTTCGCCTTACTGGTGTCTGGGTCGTTGTTACCGATTATGCTCATAAGGTCAAGTCGCCCATTATACAATGCTTGTACCCATTATTCTATCAACTGACTTTGCTATTTTCCTTTGTAGATAATTCGTGTTAACTAAATCGATTAGAATGAGCATTATTACATAACATTAAGATTAGAATGGCAGTGCTAACAACTACATTCATATGTTAGGAACGTAAAACGCTTAATATTGCCATAAAATACAATATTATTCTTCAAATATATGTACATTAAGGGTGTATAACTGATAATTCGTGTTCATTAATTGAAAACAGATTTCACGTTAGCTATTGTAACGGAAGTTATATGATAGATTTCACGTCAGATTTGTAAAGCTGTAATTCATTTTGAACTTGGTTATCATCCAGTCTTCATTATTCTTGTGTCCGCTCGACCATTCCTGAATGCTCAAAATTAGAATTGAAGTTGTTCTCAATAGCGATTCACAGGCATAATAATTGATGTTTTCATGAAAGGCGTTTACAGCGTCAGCTACGGGCTATAATCAAGCGATATAGACATGGCTATCGATTGAACTTTGTCACTATTCACCCTACAAATAATAAGTATAATACCTGCCTGAAGTACACAACCGTATTTATTTAATTACAAGATTGGGTATAAACATACCCAAATGACGCCCAAAAACAAAAGCTTCTTGGCTTACATCTTGCGGAGTTCTATCTCCACTTCCACATGTCTTCTAACTGACATTTCCTGTCCAGAAATAAACACATTACTTTTAGGTTTTAGCTTCAAGCACATAAAAGGCTCTATATCTGTGTAGAGCTACACAAGGCGCATAATCCGAACACAGTTCCAACAATTATCTCGTTGATTTGGCAAAACGGTTTTGCACGAGGAGATAATTGACGAACAGGAATTATATATCGGTTGTATGGGTTGTAGAGTTTCTTTTTTATTACATGAAATTCGACCGTGAAGATAATTACAAAAAATTGACCCATTTATATGAATGGTATGATTTGTTGTAATGGATGTCTACGCCAAAAATACATTTAGCAATCTACGTGGCTTTTTTATGCTCCATATATGATACTCCTCGGAGACTTTAGCGTCACTATCATTAAATACAGAATACATTAGATGATGAGGTAAGCGGTACCTCAAACATACAGGCGATGCTATGAGCTCTACAAATATCCATTAGTATTGTTCTCCAGATCTGCTGATACAATACACATCAGTTCTGAAACACCGGAACTTCTAGACATGTTCAATTTTTTGTTTTGTTTTTATGTGACTTATTGTCACTTGGGTTTAACGCCGTTTTTCAATCATTTTTCAGTTATATATAGCGACAGGTTCACCTAACCAGTTTTCCTGACTGTATACTAACCTGTACTAACTTACCCTTCACAAGGAGCCGGTAACTTCTTCATATATAGAGGAAAATGGACATTTTTGTCAATTCTTCATAGAAGGGTATTACCTGCCGCGACCGGGATCTGAACCCGGATGTCCGGGTGACAAATCCAGCACACTAACCGCTGGACCACCGTTGCGGCTTAGAGTTGTTTATACAATGACTGTGTGCCAGCCATTTTGATGAACCGGAAAACGCTAGTACAATTGTTTAACGTAAAACAACATGCTACCAACATGGACGCAATCCATCCATCCATCTATCTTTCTTCTTTTTCCGTTTATAGACAAGCCTTCATTATTCTTAAGCTGGATACATTTCTATTCCATTTCAATCAAATATTAATATTTTAATATTTAAGGGAGATAATCCATGCCATGAATCCAAATCACAAACCTACGCTGACCAAACATAGTCAAGGTGAAAATTCTGATAACATGAATCAACAATGGTTATTAGTTAGAGTGGCTAGTGTAAGGTCAACATAACTGGATATTGCAAAAGTACTATGATCGTATAATGTGGTACAGTGTTTTACTGGACTCAAATAATACAGAGTAGTGTGGGATAATTTCGCTCTGATTGTCTGATATTATTCTGAAAAGACGGTAAAATAAGATGATTAGTCTAGTAGAAAAAAAAACATTTTCACTGTTATCTAACCAACAAATACGGTAAGCAGGTCGCAAAATGTGTCTTTTCTATTTTCTTTTCTTAATGTACTTTTCGTATTTCGAAGTTCGATTCGTCAGCAAACATTTTCGTGTTTTCGATTTTGCTGGCAGAAACTTGGGATCGGCGGTAAAAGATAGGGTCTCTCGAGTAACTGTAAATCTGATTATTTGTTTTGCTTTATTCAGCATAAAACAATCGTACTACTGTGTACACGCGCATGTGTATTATTTGCACGCTAGAATTTGTCCTCTCTATGGTTAATAGGACTGAATAATGCCGAAATCAAAGATGGAACCCGGAGAGTGTAGGCTTGAAACTTACCAAGGTTATGTTTGCACTTTACGTGTATTTTTTCATCTTCTTCATAAAAAGCCTCGCATTCGTGACCGTGGTCCAGTAGTAAATTAGTACTGGCTAGAGTACAGTCCTGGAAAACTGGTTTGGTGAACAGACCGCCGTTTATGACTGAAAACTGTTGAAAAACGGCGTTAAACCCAGTAGGGAAAAACAAATCTCTTTTAGAAATAAAAACATATTAAGTAGCGATTTGAAGTAGCCGTATGGAGTTTTCAGTTTAAGAAAAACTCGCATTTTGTTGACATTACGGAATTCCCATCACCATATAACTTCTTAATTTAATATGAACATTGAGAACCAGCATAAACAAGCATTACAGACCGGATATAAATCCTATTACAAGAAAGTTTTTCTAATACATCACGTGATAACATCGAGTCGGATATCTTGGCTTTTATGAATATCAAATTACTGAGGAGAACATTGGACACGTGACCAAGAAAAGACTACCACGAGGCTAATATAGAATAATAATTGGATTAAAACTGACGGATATTTCACATTTAAGCCGAAATTGAAGTCGACTTTATCTCCTAACAGTTGGCTACAATTTGTTTCTTTTTGACAAATTGTGAAGCTCTTAATAAAAAAGAATTCGGAACATTACATTTTATGGACATAACATAATATCCAATACAACAATGAACATTTTATTTGTTTATGGAATATTCTAAAAAGCATTATATATTTTGCATACGAAAAAAAAACAATTACTTGGTCGTCTCTGATGTAACTACGCGATATTTCATCAAAATTCATTTTACAATGCAGCGTTTAACTACAGACAAACCTGTGAACAAAGGGCAACATTGGGAAAGACAAAATATAGCCTTTATTGACAGTGGGCCTCTATTCGGAGGTCAGTTTGTTCTAAACGTCGGGCTTTATTCACAGGGTGGTTTTTATTCGGAGGTAGTCGAAAACACAGGTTTGACTGTACTATAAAGGTAGAGAGCGAACTAAAAGGTAGAGAGCGAACTAAAAGGTAGAGAGCGAACTAAAAGGTAGAGAGCGAAATAAAAGGTAGAGAGCGAAATAAAAGGTAGTGAGCGAACTAAAAGGTAGAGAGCGAGCTAAAATGTAGAGAGCGAAAAAAAAGGTAGAGAGCGAAAAAAAAGGTAGAGAGCGAACTAAAAGGTAGAGAGCAAACTAAAAGGTAGTGAGCGAAATAAAAGGTAGAGGGCGAACGACTTATGTACGTACACGTAGACTAGGCGTATACTGCACACACTTGTTTTTGATAATACCACTAGAAATAGGCATACTAATTACTTAAAGTCACCCTTGTGTTGTGTTTCCGCCGCGGAAGATCGTGGGGATCGAGTACCGACTCCGCACTTCAGACTTGTAGAAGCCCTACTACGCACTTCAGACTTGTAGAAGCTCTACGCTATATATTCAAATTAATTAGTTTAATGTGACTAGTTAAGGTATCGTGTCACGTGACATGATGTCACAATATAAACACACGGTGTAATTTAAATGCCACTCGTAAGAACAACCCCTGTTAAACTGGGAAAATAGTCGGTTTGACGTAATTCACAAATTATACTGCTATGGTATTTCTTTCTTGTGAAAACAGTTCAAATTTCGCAGCTTACATATCTGTTCGGAAGTTTTTTTTGAAGCTATGGTGTTTTCTATCTACGAATGTTAAACAGTTGCTAATAACACTAACGGGCGACATGGGTAATACAGTGGTACGCTCACAACATCTCCCCTTCTTGCGCTTAATAGTTAATTAAAACGTGTTTTTGTACAAATTATGCAACTCTCCTGAAAGTGAAATATTTGTTGATTCGACAAACGGAGTTAAATAGCCATTATCCACGAAAGACTTTTTACGTTGAAAAGATTGATGCCAGGACAACGGCTTTTGTTTTTTTCCCTGGAGGTTAACGTAGCACCAACAGCCAGGGTCACTTGGTGAATTTTCCAGATATGATGGTGGAGGAAGACCCTATGGTTAGAACCATTGACGTTCCGTAAGCTAGCTGGACAGGTTAGTCACATATGAAATTTGTCTCGTCCCGGAGGGATTCGATGAGGGGCTAATGATTACGTTGAAAAACGGCGTTAAACCCAGTGAAAAAAATTCCACTGAGTAATGGGACCATCTAAATTCTAAGACCATATTTATTCTAAAAGAAGTCTTAATATCGAAATAATACGAGTGTCGCTTTTTGAAAGCAGTCGCATATGTAGATTATATCTCAAGATCTACATAGACATGAATTTAAGATATTCGACTACAAAAACATCTCGGAGCATGAATCCCTCACGAAATGGTAGCATAGACACATTTCTGAAATGCGAAGTGATAAGATTAGGTATTTGTACGCAACTACCTATATATTCCTGGACAGACGATGAAGAAAAAAAGCAATTTGAAAACGGAACTGATTCATTTATAGCGGTGAAGGAAACAAAAATCGAAGTCAAAACAGACATATTAGTTCAAGAAAACAACTGCATCAATGCTTTACCATAGCTAGAATATATCAGTGGAAAAAAGAAGTTTGTCTTCATAGTCTAGCGAACGATCATAAACATACAGACTCCTTAAAACGTAGCTGAATGATTGAAACATTTACCACAAGTTTTGACAATTGTATGATGATTGCACCGAATACATGGTAACATTGCCGAAGTACAGGAGTGTATTTATTCCGTGACATATAAATGATTATATCATTGTTAAATATTGATACAAATGATGCCTGGCCAAAAAATAACAAAAATATATCACTCATTGAGTTCGATCAGTGTTTCAAATCGTCAGAAGAATTGATGGAAAAGACGTGACCGGAAATTAGAGCGAAGAACAGGATAGTCGAATGGAGTCTTCGCGGTCTGGTGGTTATGATCTCTGGTTTATAATCACTCGCCCCTCCCAAATGTAAGTTTGAATCCCACCCGAGAAAAGACAAATTTCACATGTAAAGAAACTGTCCGGCTAGCTTACGGAAGGTTGATAGTTTATTGTCCAGGTGTACGCCCGGGGATGGTCCTCAACTGGAAACTGAAAACTGAAAAGGGTTACCAAATGACACTGGCGGTTGGCGCGAGATTAAACTCCAAATCTTCGATATGTTTCACTTCACATGTTCATTCGTTCACATCGTCTTCTTGTGTTATGGTATATTACTTGAAAGGGGGTGAAAACTATATACATGTATAAATATATATGTTCTTTCACTGGACGACTTTTAAATTATTTGACATCAACAAATCTGAAAGCAGGAAGTTATTCATGCACATTTATATTGGAAATATGGTAGACGTTTTATTGTTTTGTCTTTAAATATGTGTTGCATTAACTTTGAACAGAAACCAGGCGTCTCCATATTTACGATTATTTTCTTTTACAAATTTCTAATTCACTAAACTATTCCATCCACATGTGATTCGCATGTCATAAAACAAGATGTTTAAAGCATTTACCGATGCAAGAATATAAATATGTTTCCTGATCAATAAATTGCAAACACATTTTTACGACCATCGTGGTACGAATTCTAGTCAATATTGTTTGAACGAAGTAAAGCAGAGAGCAATATTTTTTACAATACTTGGTCTTTAATGTGAGAATATTATAGTGCAGCGAAACAGTGATGAATATTTCATAAAATACAAACTGTATTTATTGACCTATTCCAAAAACCGGCTTGGCAATGAATTGCACGATAAACAACAGTTGTACTGATAAAAAAGAACTTTTAAAAGATGTAAATAGTGGTTTGTTCAAGATGTTCAACTTCGCTGACTTCTTTATGTACCTCTTGTAGTATAAAACATACGAGCTTTACAAAATTAATCAGAGTTTTACATTCACTGTTTGTATATAAATCCGTGTCGTTGTTTTTGTTTAAAACCTACTGATAGTGTCATATTTATTTTAATCTCAATACAGTGTTTGAATGTGTATAAAGCTCACACAAAAAAGAACATCACGTCTTCGATAATATTCAGCTCCCACCACCTTATGTGAACATCCACTTGGAAGATTAAAAGCTTTACTGACAGCGAAATTTGCTAAATTGTGATGTTTTTGCCACGTGATTATTTTTATAAATTCCTCTCATAAGCGCATCAACATATTATAACAAACTGAAAATCAAATGATATCAAAACAAGACATTACTGACAAAATACAGAACGGCGTGCCTCTCATATGATTATACAGTAGAACCTGGTTATTCTTATACGTTATTCGAAGTTGTAACGCTCGAGTTATCCAAGGAACATTCTTTGAGACACACAGTATATTGTACAAGCATGTTTTACAATCGATGTGAACACAGAGTTCACGCAAACTATGCTTTTAAAGTAAAAAATCATTTTGGAACATATGGTTTCTCTTTGTTTTGTCATATATTACCACAAAAGTCTGTCAGAATTGTCTAGGGACAATTTAAAGCATTCATGAACGCAACCACCAATCAAAATCCATATAAGCATGACTAAACAGACAAAGTGTACATGATAGTACCATTTTCAACTGACATTGAAAGGATAGCATATTTATGTCTACGATTGAAGAAAAACTGAAGAAACAAAATTATACGCTAGACTGTTTTAATCGATATGGAGCTTGTACCTTAATCTGGTGCATTGATAACAAACAACGTGGGTTGTTTGTTTTCTTTCATTGTGTCATCGTTTTGTTATTCGTCTTTTTGATTCAGTTACAATGTGTCAGTGATATATTAGCAACAAAGTTCTCTGTAAATATTATGAAACATCAGACTAACATGTAACCACAGCCACTCTATCTTAGACATCTAAATAACTGTATTCAACGAATGTTTCGTGTTTCATAGGCGTCTGTAACCCAAGACTAAGGACTACTCTATCGATAATGTCTAGTATTAGCTTACAAAAACTAGTTGTAAGTGCTATTATTAGATTTTAACAACTGATATGGATGAAAACATATTACTGTTCGTCATATCTGTCGCTCGGTGTATCCACAATGGGTAACTAAATATTCTTAGAAGATTTATCATCACAAATAAATATTTTTCACAAAGTATAAACGTCAGTCAGAAGAAATGGACCAAGATGTTTCGTGGAATGTAAATAAAACTGGATATTAAATGGTCAATTTGTTTGGGATAAAATGTCTAAGTTATTGATCAATTAAGCATCCATTCAACGAATGCAACGAAATAAAATCAATTGACTGATTAGAAAATAGTTAATTGTAGGGTACATGAACAAAAACAATGTTGCCATTTCTGTAAAACAATTTTAAACCAATTACCTCATTATACACACAATGGTACGATAAATTAAGTTATTAAACTCAGCCGGAATAGCTCCATGGAATATTTATTTTCCAAGGTCTGATAAATTCGGCAGTTCTTAATTACATTGCCATTATGTAGTTTTTTGTAATTGTTAATTAAGATAAACAAAGTCGGAGAGTTTATCGAACACGCGTGACTTATGAAAACACTTCAAAATGTCTGTTCGTGTATACGTCAAAATGAACAATTAACTGATATAGAGGCAGAATTTGGAATTTGGACATTAAACATGGTAACAAATAGCAAAATATTCTAACCGTAAAATGGTAGAATGATTTTTTCATACTTTGATTGTTGCGGTTCGCTCATGACGATAGAGGGATCAAATTGATCAAATTTTACCCTTGTGATCGTAAGAAGTTAAGCAGAAATGAACCAGACTGTAATTGAATCGTACACACCACAAATGGTTAGGATGATTCATCGTTCCACTGAGGTTTTCCTAAGATCTGCAACCTTACTTGTCAGTTTTGATATTAGGAAATGATTATAAATATGCTGAATAATATATTATGCCATGAAACCTGTACTATCTTGTCTGATCTTAAAGATGGTAATCAGATGTTTGAGTGTATTTTCTGGCATTTCAGTTGAGTGAGAATTATTTTTTGTACTTTGCTACTATTAGTTTAACTTTATCGCTAATTTACATGACAAACAAGGACAGAGAATTCATAACCCAGGGGTGGAGGGGTTGAATCCCATTAGCGGTTGCTGTCATATACAGTTCCGATTAAATGCAGGTGCGCGTCGGTAAGCCAATGAGCAAAAGTTGGTTCATACATACAGTAAAACCTCGCAATTTCGAGGGGTCATCGGAACAGATTAAATGGTCGGTATATACGTGGTTCTCGTAATAACGAGGGATTTGTTCGTTGGTTGAAAACTGTACTTAACTATGAACAAAAAAAAATGGCGGGACTTTAAAAAGTCCTCGAGATAAGTCGGGTGCTCGTGATATTGATGCTCGTAATAACGAAGTTTTACTGTATATTATTTTCAAGTCACGACTTGTAGTAAGCAACGGTGTTAAAACAAATTTCTATCAGCTTGAAAAGATACATTACTTGTTAATGCTATGAAGTCATATATCGTCCATGTACAGATTTTTTTTTATTTTTTAATTAATCAACGAAGACCTTTAAAAACAAGACAAATGTTTTAATCTCAATATCAACATACTTGCGTCAATACGGGAGAGTTTTCTACTCCATGTCAGTCTACTGGTTTCCCATTATATCCGGAATATGGACTAACCTAAATATAGAATTCTGCTGGGTACTTTCATTTGCTTCACTCACATAAGACGACGTCAACAATTTAATAGGATAATTCTTACCGAAATCATAAAAATACCTGTTTTCAGTCCTTAAAATATTGTTTTCTCTCAATTTCCTAAGAAAATGAGTATTTTATTTTACGAGACTAGACGAGTAATAATAGTTCAAATCACGTGATTTCTGAATTGTAAATACAACGATGTTCTCTCAAGAATTTGGTTAAGCGTATACTCTATCATGGAAATAGAATGTCCAAACAAAGCATCGAATTATACATTATTATATTGTTATCAAAGTTCAATATTTTTGTCAATATATGGAATTCATTCTTTGATTTACTATCATGTTATTGTAGTTTTACATATACACGTAATCCACTGTATTGTCCTACTAGCTTCAACTACTTTGTTTCCAAGATATTTACTTCGTTCATTAACCGAGTTGTTTAGAATTTCTATATACACAAATGCCTTCCCTACTTCAATGTTAACGTTAAATTGACGCCAAAGAGTTAGACAGAATGCGTCAACGATTACATGTACTAAATATTTATTCTGAATAAATTAGCCTAATCTACTATAGCAGTCATTGCGCATTTATTTTTTTTCACTGGAGTTTAACGTCACACCAACAGCCTCATTTGGCAACATTCCAGCTTTAATAATGGATGAAGATCACTGATCTTCTATAAGCTGGCTGGACAGCTTCCTGTTTTAATAAGTTTGGTCCCGGGTGGGATTCGAATTCACAGCGGTGAGGGGGGGCTAGTGATTATTAGTCACGGACCTTAACCCCTCAACCACGGTGGTCGCTATGGCGTCTTACGTAATACTAGTTTAAAAGGCGATTTATCAGAAGTTTCATGAAGCCCACGTCCTACTCTTTTGTTTATAGAAAAGTGTGTAAAATTCTGTTCTCGCAGATCAACCTATATTCCCTTGACTACGTGATGTATGATGAATGTACTTATTTTCTACTTAACATAAATAAACAAGCTATCAAATGGGTATTGCTTTAATGGTGAACACCAAATCAAATGAACAGTTTGACACAATGATGGCTCTTTTATTTGTAGTTCAATTATACACGATGGATACAGTCTAACAGAACAATATCATCTTGACAAGGACAAGCATAGTGAAAGTTGACAACAAGTGTGCGTGACCAAGCTTTTACTCTGACAAGGCACTAACTACTTTTGACAATAACCTTATTATCAAAGAACAGTCACACTTTATCCAGTACCACTTGTGTAAACGTTTAACACCCATTTTTTCAATATTATTTTAAACTTTGTATACTTGATTATAAACATTATATGTAGGTCTGCATGACATTGAACACATACTGTGGTCATTATTCATGATTTAAAGAAAATATTTATAACAAGTAAAGAATGTAACCAGCTATCCTTTCGATCTTAAGAACAACATTTCGTTTAAAATAAATATGTTTACACCTGTTTCAACAGCAGTTAACAGTTAAATACCGGTGGACAACTGACAAACCAATATTCAGGGTTTCTGTACCAGTTTTATGTTTTATGTGACATATTGTCACGGGAGTTTAACGCCGTTTTTTCAACAATTTTTCAGTTATATGCAGCGACCGGTTCGCTTAACCTGGGGATCGTTTTGAGAATAATAAACAAGGTGGCATATTTACGAATGTTTTACATAGCTTTATATCAGACTGGGCTGGGAAACAAAATTCGTTCGTAAAAATAAAAAAGACTGATTCTAGTTTACCCTTCTTATTTTGCGGTCGGTTCAGCTAACAAGTTTTCCTGGACTGTATTCTAACCAGTATTAACTTACCCTTCCAGAGCAGGAAACTTCTCCACATATGAAGGAAAATCGACATTTTTGTCAAATTTTCATGGAAGGGTATGACCTGCCGCGACCGGGATTCGAACCCAGATCTTCGGGTTACAAGTCCAGCGAACTAACCTCCGTACCACTGCCGCGGCTATTTCTGTGCTAGTACTAACCTTGGTTTCCACATATTACTACCAAACCCTTCAGATAAATAATTCGAAAGACTGTATACTGTAAATGGTCATAGAGAATTATATGTATATGTATAAACCCACAGTGCGAAATTACAAGCCCGACTTCCGTAAACCTACCGCTGACCGTATTAAGATTCGCGGACGGGTTTCAAACCTAACCCGACAAGCAATTTACGTAAATATAAATACTAGTCTATATATTCACTTATAGCTAGATAGTATACAAAAACACAAGTAAAATACTGATTTAATGTGTAAAACAATTAAAATGTACAGAATATTAGTTAGCAACACAAATTAATAAATGTATCAAACATGATAACAGTTTTTGTATTCGCGCATAATTAAAACACATTTTTGTTATATATTTTCAAGTTCCATGTTACTCGCTGTATTTTATTTATACATGTTAGGGATTGGTTAGAGCATATGGTTGCAATTTGAGATTGATGTCTTTTAAAATTAACTAATTAAGAAAATGCCATTTCGCAAGTAACGCTATTACGTTGCGTTTGACAGACAATAATTGGTAAATACGTAAATGTCAGTGTTCATAATACAATCATCAACACATTCACCATTCAACTTGCTATTTGTTAACTGTCATATTAGAATTTTCGATTACCTCAAAAATGAACTAACCCCTCCCCCGGTCGTTTGATCGCCTGAGTTCATAATCGCGTGATAGTTCGTGTACTACACCCTTCGAGTAAAAAACTGCCTCTCGCAATACAGGGCAAACTCTCCAAAGCAACACCCTTGGAAGAAGCAAAATCATGTTGTTGTTGTTGAGAGGTTGTTGCTCAAGTGTGGTTAAATTAATATTTAAATCGTACAGTGGGAGAAAATCATGTTGTTATTGAAGGGAGGTTATTGCTCGAGAGAGGGCCGCCCTGGAGAGGTTGCACTGTACGGTTCTAAATTGATTTTTACGTGTTCAGTATTTCTGCTTTTGCGAATAGAATTTATAAGTTTCGTCTGTTTTTTTCTTGCAATTATATTTTCTATTTGAATTTTAAAATATTCAAATATTGTTAATCATTTAAGTCCCATATCAGAAAATTCCAGACAGTCATTTCAAATCAATAAATTTACTGGACGGAAAGTTACATATCCAAATGGGGAAGCAATAATTCTGCATTTAATGCAAAAAATAGTCTATTTTGATGGTATGTAGACAATAATTGGCGTTAAATTTGGAAATAATAGCGGAATTTAGATTCTCATTTCAATATTAATGTGGCGTATTCAGTTTTCAAACTTCGTATGATTTTTGTGCATAATCAATCAAATCCATATTTTCTGTGATCTACATTCAGGGTTTATATAACTCTAGTGATTGAAGAAAAGTTAGACTGGAGTTTCACGTTTGTTAAATGTGGCTACAGACAAAAAAAGCTGATGCCTAAATTAAGAATGCGAGATATCCTAATAATGACAAGACGACAAAAACATCAACGTACTTCAAGTCGTCGGCTACAAATTGCAGGGTTCTGTTTCCTATCTTAGCTAGGATAGTAATGTTCAAGCTTAAAACACGTACAGCTTCTTATTTATAAAGCAAAAAAGCTTTTTTTCGTATGGTTTTATTGCAAGCTTTTAAAAGGTGAATGACTTCAATGTTCGCAATAATTTTAAGTTTACAAAAACGTTGCCCTAGCTTAAACGTGTCTAAACGCAGTAAGTTTCAATACCATAAAAACTACAATCTTAAATATTGTTAGATATAAAAAAGCATGGCATGAAGCTCTATTGCATGTTCATTTTGTAGCTTAAGAATATAATATATACTTCGTCCAAAGAAGTTGTATTTCGACAAACAATTGCACTGAGAAGTTCAAAGACGTGATAAACTTACAACAGGCGTCTGATATTGCTCTACTTGTCTTTTATTGCGTATAAAATAGAGGCTGATATTGTACAATGTGTACCTTTTCGCGGATCTAAATGCTAGTTGTACCATGTTTTGCGTATCATTAATACACATTAAATAAGGAGTTTATCCTAGAGTATAATTATGCATCTAATTATCTAAATGTGTTTATAATTCATCACTAAAGTGTTTATCGAAAAATCGAAGAAATGAACAAAAACAAATAAAGTGAATTGACAAAACCGTCGATTCACTAAGATTATTTATCAAACAGCCATTAAGTGATGCTTCACAAGTAATTGTTTATACCTCGTATAAAGGAGAACAAGCAAGTTGCACTTGATAACATAATCTTCGAGGGCTGGTACCCACAACGGGCAGATTTTCTTGAATTAATTCAAGTAGGAATGAGTAAAACAACGATCAATACAGTCGAGAGAGGATTCTATCATAGCACCGTTAACAAACTGAATAAGTCCTTCAAGAGATTTAGTCTGTGCAAGTTCAGTGTTTTGTTCAATCCCTAACAAACAAAAGATCAACACACGGTGTACATAGTACGTGGGACGGTATAACGTACGATGTACATGTTATGGAATGACAAACACAAGACTGTACGAAATATCAAGTGTTCTGAAATATTACATTTTCTCAGTTAATGCCACGTTTGCAATAACCGAAGAAATGAAAACCATTAAACACAGTAACTCTGTGTCTGTCAAAGCCATTAAACTTCCATCGTGATTGTTTCTTACAAAAGAGAAAAAAAACATGGAATGAACTACAGTTATAGACAACGTATACTTTATTATCCTTGTCCCCGTAATTTACTTCATGTAAAGACTGTACCGGTAGATACCAATTAAAGGCGCACTATTTGCCACCATAGACAAGGCTAAAAGCTAATGGCGAGTCGAAGAAATGTTTACACATTTCTAGTTGATAAACATAACATAACCATTACTAAAATAGAAAAGAAAGCGATTAGAAAATCCTTTACAATATCAAGCATTTATGTATTTATTGTTTTCTATCACGACTAGTTTATTTTAATTACAATCCATTTAACGATGATGTTCTTCATTAGTATCATCCAGTAATCTTGATGCGCCTTTGTCTTCCTTTTCTCATTTAACAAAGCTCAATTCTGTCAAATTGGTTCGTTGACATACTGAGGGTATGGTGTATTTTACTGTCTAAAACAAGTTCAGATAAAAGGTCAACGTCACTTTAATAGTCTGTTGTTACGTCGCGAATTGCAATTGATCTATGCCGTAGTGTCTAAATATTGTCATTTGGTGCAGATGAAAAAGCTTGTCTGGATTCCATTGTTTTGGTGTCAGACCAGCACTAAATTGAAAGATATACTTAATATTTTCTGTATTAAATAATGCCGTATTTAGGCGGAATACTCATGAACATGATTTTAATGTGTTATTTACTGTGCACCAGACCTCTAATTTAAAAGTCCATACTACTGAAATCGAGAAGAACACGCGTCCAAATTTAAAATCAACATTACATTCTGATAAGAGGTACGTCGAGAAGACAAATATCTTCATTACTTCACTGAACGTTGCATGCGTAACATGTATCTGTCTGCAGAGCTTTTATCAAAGTCGCTGAATGATAGGTAGTCTGTCTGCCTTTCTGAATACCAGACGATAACAATACATGCACCAAACGATTAATGGTCACAACTTGCATAGCATCCAAAGAACACTAGTCTAAAATTCTGGTATGTTTCGTAACAGGTGGGTTAAACATTCATCTGAAATGATAAATTGGACCAAGTCTGCTTCGATATCCAAAACAACCTTGCCTTTCAAAACATCCAAGCAGATGGAATATGTCGTATACTGTTAGCTTATGAAACACTGGCTTCACTCAGTAAAAAGGTGACAGGATTCGCATGTTTGCTATGATCTACTTTTCAAAAAAAATCTTTGGGGTGCTTTTATCAACATTTGTGGAAACTTTTGTGAAGATAACGAAGAAATGAATACAAAGAAGTTTAGATCCAAAAATGCAATACCTGAATTGAAATTTAGATTACTAAATGGTGCAAGTAAAACTGATCAATGCTAGTTGACATTCGTCATAAACGACGGATTTTTTCTCTAAAAGAACGATAAAAAATATGCTCTCTACAAATGTGAGCTTATTGGTTTGGTGAACCATATTGTTGGTTTAAGGCATAATTAGTGTGTGAACATTGACAGAGAGAAATTGCTACATTCTTTAACATATGTGGTCCTTCAATCTGTTACATCATGATGATAAATTAGACGGCATGAATTATGTGCAGGCAAATTCTTTGGTTATTGTTCCAGCAGGTTTGGCTTATGTGAGTTGTTTAAATTGGCACAATTACTGTTTGTACTGTCCTACTTTCTATATATTTTCAAAACCATGCTATATTATTCAAGTCCTTGTTATGTGAAATAGCCAGTTTCAGGGCAAGTTTCTAACTCACTTTAATCATCAATATAAATATTGAATATTAACGCCCATTCAATATTTTCCAAGATACATATGATAGATAAGGCTTTTATGTTAATTATTCTGTGTATATACGTTCACTGTATCATGTTACTGTTTTTAATCATTGCCTGTATGTTGCACCCATATGTATGTACTATGAATGTTACACTGTAACGGTCATTGTCATAATTGTATAACTTTGAAAATGAACAATGGCATTTGACATTATGTTTGGACGTTATCATTTTCATCACAATCGTCATTTGTTTTTTTAAACTCTGCTTATCGCATCATGAAATACTTTGCAACATAACTTGTAAGCTCTCCGTGGTACCCCGCCTGAACACTGGCTGGAGCAACTGTGTGCAGCGCACAACTTAATTAAATAAATTAAATGATGTTAAACTCAATGTAACATGGACAACAATGGCACAAGTTGTGTGACATGTTACAAAATGCTAAAAGGAATCATATCCAATTTTGCTGTTGGTATTTCAGCAATGACATCTTGGAAGACAGCTATATATAGTCATCAGAACATTGTCATTAATCAAGAGAGAGTGAATAATGGCATACTGTCTGGTGACTAGACATTCACTGATAATTCTTCAAATATAGACAATGTCTGTTTACCGAATTTTGGTGGATTTAACAATTCTTAAGTGAATTCTGAGTCTGGAGATGTAATTATAATGTTGGAGAGAGCTTGAAGATGAGAATTGAGTAACACTTAATGCATCAGTCGTGAACACTCGCTCGAATGTACGGTCACTGACATAAAAAAACTTAAGATGTGATTCGGGTGATTTCAGAAGATATTTTATATAATTTTGAATTACATATAATACCACTTTCTTGTATATTCATGAAGTTCAAAAAAGAACTCGATCCTGAGACGGATTATTACTTTGCAAATAAACACATCGTTGCGAATTACTATCGTCGTTGCAAAGGTCACATTTTAAATTGAAAAGATCATCATTTGCTTAAAACGCACTAACGTTGCGGGTTGTCCATGGCTTTTACATTATCTGTAATGTAATAATAGTAATAAAATCAGTAGGTTAAGAAAATCCGTCATTCCAGACAGCCAGGACTAATAAAACTAACATAACAAATTCAATTTAATCAATTAAGCGTTAAGAGATTTGAGAAATGCACGGCGTCAAAGCACCTGTTTATCGCAAGCATGCATTTGACGCATGCATGAAATCACCAATTCGTATCTTATAAGATAATTAAGGCTGCTGATGATGAAAAGGTGTCATAATAGAACGATAATATTATCTATTGTTAGACAACTTTTGTTATTTTATCAATTATAATTACGACTTGCTCGCGGGGCAACGTGAAAGCAGATCAATTTTGTAAACAGCTGGGATATTGGTATAGTGTTTAAATTATAAAATGAATCATAAGATGTTAGCAATGAAAATTTAATATGAATACTATGATTAATTTTTTTTTCGGAATAAAATCAACCACGCATTTAAATTTATGTTTAAAATACATAATTACAAATGCAC
This sequence comes from Lutraria rhynchaena, assembly GCA_008271625.1. Classification (NCBI taxonomy): domain Eukaryota; kingdom Metazoa; phylum Mollusca; class Bivalvia; order Venerida; family Mactridae; genus Lutraria; species Lutraria rhynchaena. Next base: position 923,995 of record VIBL01000167.1, on the reverse strand, counting down.
GAAACGTTTTTCATGAATCTATTAAAAAAGCCATTCATTGGTGAGTCCCTGACATTTTTAACAAATCTTCGTCCCTAGATTGAAAACAAAGCGTCGACAAAATGAATGTTTCACAGTAGGCTCCGGAGTTCAGTCCCTTTGAAGAGTATTTCAATACGAAAGTGAATGATTGATATTGCACGCTACAGACACAGAATAAACTCAATACTTAAATGATACTCCAAGTTATTCACCATAATAATTCACCGTGGTAAGAAAAGATAACGCAGTTATACATAAGCTGGTTACGTAGGTTACATCTTCATACAGATAGACATGGATTTAATAGGATAAAAGTGTAGTTTTCAGAATGCAAGAAGATCTATCAGCAATGCCCTGAAGAGTTATAGAGAACGTAACAGATTCTGTACTATTTTGGTTAAAATTTGCGTACAATAATTCGGGAGTTTTATTAAATCTACCTACTCTATATATCCCTTAAGGGACCTCAGTAATTGAATACATTGTCGGAATACTAAACATTTAGAAGTCTACAGGGACAGTAAACTATGTATGTAATAGCTTTTTTCTGTCTGTGTCATTCAATTTAGCGACTTTATTGTTTGGGCATTACTCTATTAAGAACGCATCTTTACATGTTGAATTTAGGAACGTCACTGGTGATAATGGATCAATCTTGATTTTTTGTCTGGGGTTTAACGTGGCACCTACAACCAGAGCCATTTGATGATTTGGCGACCTCCTGACAGTCGAGGAAGACCTCGGGCCAGTACCTGAGTAAAGCCACCATTATTCCAAAAGCTAGCTGCACAGCTTCACGTGTGATATTTGGTCCCGGTGGGATTCGAACTCACAGCGGGGAGGGGTGTAGTAATTCTGAGATCATAACCACTCAGTCAAAGAAGCCCCTACAAAGCTTCTATCATTATAATGTTATTGGACAATACCTTTATATTTCAGACGGAAATATGGTTGTTTATTTGGAACAGGCAAAGTTAAACGTTCTAACCAATTTCATGTGAAATAAAGCATGTTTTAGCATGCGGAAATTATATAAATATTGTGTGTACGTGGATTATTTCTTAGCTATTGTATTTCAAATATCTTGATTATACATTCAGTTCTTCGCTTTTACTGCTACTGTCGATAAAAGAAATAAACATATTTTATAATCATACCTTTGAGTGCTTTAATGCGTTTTCATCTGTGCACTATTAATAAAAATTAGATAGTAAAATCCATCCGCGTAATTCGGATATAAGGTATAAAAAAAACATAAAAAAATTCAGCAGTTCAAGGCAGAAAATAGAGAAGGGTTATTTTACTCTAATAAAATTGTTGATTTATCAAGACGTAAAATCTTTTTTTTTTGGAATACTTCGCCATTTTAAAGTTAACAATTTTCCAATACGAATCCACTTCATGAGGAAATACCATATTGAATTTTAAATGTTGCCTTCCGGTTAAAAGTTGATTATTTGAGATAATGTAAAATGATTCATGTATAACCCGGCGCTTTCAAAGCCACGAAATTACTCCACCCATTAAATAGGTACAGAATGGCAGGAATCATTCCAGCTAATGACTAACAAATTAGGAATCCATTCGTCTTCCTATCTGTCAAAAGGATATTTATTATTTCCATATAATGTAATTTTTCCAGTTTCTTCTTGCATTTAATGCTCTATTAACAATGTCAATTGCCTCGTGTTAAGTATGGCCTCTCATTTCTCTCTAATTACTGAATACTTGGACTCCTGAACCCACCAACATAATTGCCTAAATTATTCCACGTGCTGATGGAAAGAATGCATTTATCGCTTGGAGACAAACTCGTACATTTTTTACAGATGATATACTGAGGGCCGCAGACAGAAATATGTAAGTCGTTATATACACTGATCTGCTAATTCGTCGGTGAAATTATTGTACAGTGATGTATGAGTTGTAGATGGGATGAAAGCTCGGTTCAAATTGATGCGATCAATCAATGTTGCTTGAATTTTAAGATTTTCCAGCACAAACGCTCCTGTGTCCAAGTTTATAATTTATGATCAGGCATGTATATATTCTTATTGTGTAATAAGCTGAATTCTTGACCACATTGTCTGTCAAATTAATATACACTATATTACGTATTTGTTTTAAAAATCTCATTTAACTTATCTGTTCATGCCACTATTGATAATAAACGGTTGACGGCTTGTTTCTTTTCCAAAAAGATAAAATGAAGAGAAGAATTATGGTTACTAAAATGAAATTATGTCGTGGGTGTCGAAATTATTACAATAACTTTAACATACCGAACATATTGTTTTCTATATCTTTATTATGCAATTTCCTCTATTCATCGAATCTGTGAAAAGACACAATCCACAGATCAACTATGCCTATCAATGAGGAAATTAACACAGAATCCACGGTGTATGTAAAAAAATAACAAACACATAATCTTCAGAAGTTTGGAAGCGTTTATTTTGGGAAATAACAGAGATTGTTTGGTCCGTATTCATTACTGTACTTTCTTCCAGACTGACAGACTGTCTTGTAGGCAATTTCACGAAATGTATAGAATTACCAAAGCTTCTGTATTCTAGTTTTGTCAATAACGCAACAAAGGCTTTAGAGTAACCGTAGAGGTTCCTAAAGTTAATAATGAAGTACTTCAATGACTTTGTATGGCTTTAAATGAGAGCCCTGTAACGTCGATAAATATGGTCAGATCAACAGATAAGATCATTTTGTCAAAGTGTTAGTTGAATGTTTACATGTTCATCGATGGAAACACAATGAATAGCGTTCTTAATCTACTCAGATTACCGATAACGTATAATGTATACATTCAGTGCATTTGATTATAATTAAGAAAAGGATTCCTAGAAAAAAATCACACACAAAACCCCAACCTTCCCCAAAATACTACATTTCCCTGTAAGTTACCCAAATGGAAAAACATTTAAAATCGTCGCGATGAATAGTTGATGTAAACTTAGGTCTTTACGCCTTTACGTCTTACGTCTTTACAAATAAACACGCTTGTTAAAAAAGTCAAACCTTACGGGAGATTACGCAGTCTCAGACCCTGGGTGTGTGCTTTTCTGCAGGAACGACTTGGGACCCTTTGATCATTTTTGCTAATGTTATCACCACCAAAATGTGTGAATATTATTGTGTTTCGACAAAGCAATCAAACAGTTGGTAACTTATATATTTGCATTCCACAACAGCTGTTCTGTACGCCAAGATACCGCATGGTGGTCTAAATATTTCGACTAAAAGGATTAGCCGTGTGGTCAAAGCCGGAGAGTATATTGACAATACACCGAGCAGCCACCTGACATATTGACATATCACAGTTTGAAAGCACTAGAAAGGGTCAATGTAATCTTAAGAAAGGTTGAATATCACATTCTGTTTATAGATTCCAGACACCATGTGAATGTAGTCATATAACAGACGGGTATTAACAATGAAATATCATAATCATACAGGTAAACGGGAGATTGATTGACAAAACATCCCATTAATCAAGAAATCATAGGCGTATGGCCAATTAATCTAAGCTTTGTCTATGGTGGTTTGCCAACGACGAGAAGAAACATTCACCTCATTGTCGTGTTACATTAAACAATTGGCAGGTATCGTCAACAATATTGGCCGCATTTAAACAATAATTCACGCCATGTGTTAATTAAGGGTAACTCTGATAGTGCCACCCCCCCCCCAAAATTGTCGCTTAAAGTTCGTAATAAAAGACACGTTGTCATGACAACCTACAAAGGTGAAGTCTTCTGTTACTCGAGTCATGAGATGGTCAGATTGTCACTCCATTAATAAGTATTAATTCAGTAACAGAGATATTTGATTACAAATAAAAATTCCGAAGTCATGGAGATCGTGTTATAAATTTAATGACTACTCCGGTACTTGATCGCAAGACGAATTGACCGTCTGTCATTTTAGTTACAGCAATTAGAATTATGAAGATCAGGTAACACACAAATGGTATTTAATGGGAGTTTGATTGCAATTTGCAATTAAATATCCCGATTATTTTCTAAAGACACTCTACAACATCACGTTGTATTAATCAAGCGAACACGGCGGCAATTTGACAACTGCTCGAAAGATAGCATGCAATGTCATTTAAATGCTTCTGAAATAAGTGGTACTCCCATCTGTGAACGCATTTATAAAAATAAAATCCCAACTTTATGCTGCAATTCTAGATTTTCCCGGAATGATGGAATATTAGCATTGCGTGTAGCGTACAATAGCCCAAGTAAAACGGATCCACTTTATTTGCCAAAAGAAATTATATTATTATTATTATTTAATTAATTGTTCAGAAGACATTGAAACTTTTGCAACACCTTTTCATGTCCCGCTTTTTGATTTATGATTTAAATGATTTATAATAAGATTTACATAGAATAAAGGTTTTCTCGTGAAAAAAAACTTTATTTATATCATTGATAAGTTTATGACATTTGCCAAAATATTTAGCATAACACAATTACTCAACTTCTAAGTCAGTTGAAATTTTATTAATAACCTATCAACCCGGAATTATCTTTATATAAAATACAACACAACTCGTTGTATTTTCATTTTTACACGGCATATACAATCATTATGCCATGTAATTATTAAACTATAGGTTAGTTTTTACTATTATTTTACTGGGGTTTAACGTCGCTCCACAGTCATTGTTTTTGGCGTCTTTTCCAGTCTTTAACAATGGAGGAATACTCAGGGCGAGCACCTGGGTAGAACCACCGACCCTCCGTAAATTATCTTGACAGCTTCCTCACAAGTGAATTTTTCTGGTCCCGTCTGGGATTTTAACTCACAGCGGAGATGGGCTAGTATTTACTAGCCAGAGACCATAGCCAGAGACCATGGCGCTTCCATTTATTCGTTTATATACATATCCTTGATGTCTAAGATTCGTGAAACGAGGCCAGAATAGAACTGTAATGAAAATACAAACGAACGAAATAGGCAAATAAGTTGCTAAAAGTGCTCCTGGTTTTAATCTACAATATAATTATACATATAGTTTGCTTTGTAACAATGATGCTATACGCTGAATCGCTTTGTTATCCCTTCTAAAAAAATAATGCGCAGCAAATCAACAGATCTTTTTATTTTCCAATTGAACTTTTACTGAATAGTAATCTTATTCAAGGCACTTAAATTTATTTACTCGTACAAATGTAGTCATTAAATTCCGTGTCTTTATTTGCTTGTCGAAAATAGTTATTAAGGTATAATTTAATTAGCAAACAGTATGCTATTTAAACCTTGTCAAGTTATCGACATAATTTATCAAATACTAATTCCCGACTATTGTTCAAATGTTCCCAACGTGAAACAGTAAATTGCTATTTCAACACTTAGCCATGTTTATCGGTTAAGTAAATATTTGTTTCAGGCACTTTTCTCCCAGTACTGTCAATAGTCCGAATACTTACACATACATCTAGTACCTCTTCCATAAGTCAGGTGAACACTTCAGATTTCTCTTAAAGCGACTATGTAGTAATCAAAATAAACGGAGTGGACGCACCTTTCTTCACTTAAGACCTCTTTTATCTAGTGCCCGAAATAATAGTACACTCGTCGATGAAAATTGCAATGTTTCTTAATGATAGTTGAACATTAGGTTTGAAGAGTTATGGGTCATTTACTTAATTGAATGTACAACTCTCTGATGTCCACGTCCGTCCGTCCGTCCGTCTGTCTGTCTGTTTATGTATGATTTTGGGTTGTTGGCTTGTGACTACTCGAGCTTGACTATCTCGCAGTTCGAGCAGTAGGTGAAGTTTATTTCCACTTCAATTAAATTCTATATCAAGGTTTGATGAACACTCTTCCAATTATTAGAACAGGTGCTCCGTCAATAAGATTACACGTTATTAATTTGCATCCTGTTATGATCGGGCCATGAAGATATTGTTTAAGTTTTTAATTTTCAAATACGCGTCCAACTTTAATGCAAAAATCGTCTGCCCAAACTATAATGTTTTCAACGTCCCTGCTTAAACACTATTTTCCTCATCATTAACAACAGTGATACTTTCAAATGTCCAGCTCAAAATCTTCAACTATCATAAAGAACAACACACATCACCACTTTAATTATCATCACAAAACACCACACTGAACACTACTTTCAACTACAACAACAACAATTCAATGATTGACATCATCATAGTGGACAACTAAAAAAATAACGACACCTATTCGACCACCATCGTCGTCGTCTTTGAACTTAGTTTTATTCGTAGTCATACTTTAACTTAAGAATGTGGGCAGTAATTAAGACAGTTTGATGATTAACAGAAACAAGTGCGAGTACTTACAGTGGCATGTGTTAACATGTAAACACAGCACAACATTTAGCACAAACACTTAAAAACACTCACAAATTGCATTTAAGAGAGAACAGAGCTCGTTCTAAATATTTCAAATCTATACTCTTGTACAATTCTTCAAGAACTATGGTGCATGCTCAGCTTGTATTGAGTCTAATTTCAAATATTTTATAAATGCAGAATAGTAGAAATTACCTGACGTCAGTAGCTGGGTGATAATGGAATCATTGTTGTTTCTCTGCTTTTAAAGAGACGAGCGAACAAAGGAACAATGAATCATTCATAATTCGGATCCAAGCATGATACAGCAGCGACCGTACTTCAGTGGTTAGAGCGCTGGACTTGTCAGTTCAAATCCCGGTCGCGGCAGGTCATACAAAAATGTCAAATTTCCTCCATATGTAGAGAAGTCTCCTGCTCCTTGTGGAATGGTAAGTTAATACTGGTTAGAATACATTCCAGGAAAACTTGTTAGCTGAACCGACCGCAGAATAAGTAAACTAGAGTCAGTCTTTTTTTATTTTTACGAACGAATTTTGTTTCCCAGCCCTGTCTGATATAAAGCTATGTAAAACATTCGTAAATATGCCACCTTGTTTATTATTCTCAAAACGATCCCCAGGATATCAGACACGTGAACTACATTGAAGTTCATTTCATCTGGATGTAATTCATATAATATAATAATGCAGGCCCAGAGCGCTACATGTAATTCTATCCTACATGTTTATGCTATCAGAAAATCTGATTATTTAACATATTAATCTTCGGTCATGGATTAACTACAATAAGAAATGGGAATAGAATGTTTGTTCTTTCTTCTGAAGTATTTTAATGAACCTAGTAATGTACACACCGCAAAATATATATGGGATATATTGAACTTGTAAAGAAAACAACCCATCCATTGTGTAATATAAAACTAAGTATACAAGGCTCAATTATTTGGCACTCGAACATTTCGGAACATATTTATAGGTTTTTTTTTAGAAATACGATTACATATCGCCCGAATTTATGATATTTTTACGCGTTTCGCAGATTTTCTACAAAAGAAGAGCGGGTAATTAAGCATATTGTTAATTAAAATTGTTTTATTCAATGGGCTTTTAATGTTCTTCATTATTTTGTTTTCATGCGTGTACTTAGCCAAACAAAAAAGGATTAGTCCAAATGTATCATGATTTAAATAACAAATACAATTACTTGATGAGTGTTTCATCACATATCTGAGGAGTTAGTAAATTTTATTTAGTAAATGAGCATTCGTTGCCAAGCTCTTAAATAGAGAAATTTATGTCACTTTAATAATCATTCTGTAGATACATTTCTATCTGTTAGGAAAGATACACCAAGAACACCTAAGTCTTCAGGTTTTAAAACTTTTAATTAATTGATTTTAATGAGATAATATAGTTTCCATACGCTTGTATCATCCCAAATCCCCTAAAAGTACTGCAGCTTTTTTCAATATTTTCTCTGAAATATGAGTTATTCTCGCTCGTTCGTCCATTATCATTTCTGATAATTCAGTGAAGTCCTTTTCAGTTCTATATTTTTCTATCTTTTCGGGTTTCATACAGAAGTCGACAGCGTTGGTTAATTATTTAATCACGCGTTTTTTTCGAATGATTTTTTCTATCAAAACTACGTGTGTGGCTTCATTGTTGATTACGGTCTTGTGGAAATGATTATTATCTATTAAAACCAATTAGCTGATTCTGAAGCATCTAGTTTGCGGGTCTTCGGCTGTCTGAAAGTTGTAATAAATCAGTGCATGGCATATCGCGAGAGGTTACATTATCTGAAATGATTTGAAGTAGCATTTCCATATACGTGAGTTTGTCGTGTTTATTTTAATGCATTAAACTACGGTGAAATCTTTCAAAATTTTCAAATTAAATTAATTTTATCATAATTTCCCATTAGAAAGCTGCTCTGATTCCTTATTGAATTTATTTGCCTTTTACTCCTCAGAAATCCCGGATCATTTACATCGAGGGACCTAAGTACATCTCACATATTTGACATTATGGTATAATCTTATTATTTACATAAATACAGAAAAGTGCTGGTATTTTATGACAAATAATTCAGGCCTTACATTTTTTTGCCAATGACAATCAATAGCATAGTAAAATTGCGTATAGAACTCAAATCGTTTGGACAAAACTACAACAAACATTTTGGGATAACATAGTATTAAATAATGACATAAACAAATAATCCGGATGATTAATCGACAAAAACTTCATAATATTTCAAACCAGTATCAAATTCCAGAGCCGGCTGTCCTACGGACTAAAATTATCAAAATAATACAATATTTAAACTTTTCTGACACGATCATGACACGGATTAATTAGGAATTTATCAACCATGAACTGGTTATATAGCTAATAATTTGGCTACTTATATTTTCTGTTAATTGCTATAAACTATCATTATATGGGTTTGATACTGTGGGCGGTTTATTTAACCAACAACCGACGTAGTTGGGGGGTATTCTCCAAGCATATAAGATAACACTATCACCCACACTGCTGATATCGACATTACAGAGTTTGTTTAATTAATTGATCATGACCCAGCCCATAACAGACAGGCTGAATCTAACCCTTTCTATTTTTTACTGAAGTTTTACGTCGCACCAAAAGCCAGGGCTATTCAGCGAATTTTCCCACTTTATCGGTGGACGAAGACCCAAGGCGTACACCTGGTTAGAACCATCGACCTTCCGTAAGCTAGCTGGACAGCTTCCTTGTCTGTCCCTGGATGGAATTCTAACTAACAGCGGTGAAGGGCTGGTGATTACTAGTCAGAGATCATGACCATTCGACCGCGGAGGCCCCTAACCCAGTCTGTACAAAGTCTTTTAAAACTAATACGAGCATATATATATATATATTATGTATAATAGTGAATACTTCTTGCTGAAAACGTGTCCATATTGATGGTAAGATTTTTAAATTTAAAGTTAATTTCTAACCCTTCCCGCGCGTGATCATCTACCGATCTCAGCATGTTTACAATAAATCCACGATTAAAATGATTATTTTGCGAAAATCTCTAATTGAAATTTACGATGTTTCAACGAATATTATTACCACGTGTCTCTTACAGGTAATCAATGAATTAAAACGTGTTCATAAGTAATGAAGAGAAGTAAATTGAAACTAAATGTAAAGTTCCCGGGGGTGTAATTAACAATGATTGATACAAAAGTTAACTCAACTGTACTCTCATATTCTGTTTAAAAACATTATAATATCAATAATTGGATACATACGCCATTCAATATTTAGTAGACGAATATAACTAATTTCGTACCTGAAGAATTTCATTATTCGACTAGTAATTAATTTTCGACCTAAGCAAACAGCTGTTTCAATAGGATGTTTACCTACCAAATATTCAGAACCTCGTCCCTTTATTTGTGTTAAATTAGGGGCGTTCTTATTCACGACAATGAAACGAAACGCTGAATGAAGAAATATGGTCGACTAGTTTGATCAATTTCGCTGCATCAGCAAAGGTGCTAATCTACGTTTAAGTATGAAATTCTTTAAGATACGCTCGTAGAATTTCTGATTGATTTTAAACAAATAATACTTGGCAAATGTAATATTTATAATAATCTGTTTTCACGGCCTGGTACAGCATATTACAATCACTACAGAGTTCGCACAGTTTTTTTTAAATTCTGAGAACCGTTCATTACAGTAAATGTCGACCTCACTTCGTTTGTATCATGGAAAAGACTTTTATGATTTTTTTTAAATTGCGCGTCCATGTCCAACCAACGTCCATTTAAATGAATTATAGTTTAATACATCTGCTCTTGAATAAATATTATTTAAATAATTTCTGATAGATTTATGAGAATGAATTGTTATACATGCTTAATGAATACAAAGAATAAAATGGCGCCGTATGACATCAGAATGACAATTTGTGAAAAAAATATAAAAATGGAATAGTTAGGATTACAAAATGGATATCATGGATGACTATGTAGATAATTGATTTCAAAAACAAAACACGTCATAGTATTTTATCAATGCACTTGTAAAAACAGACGTCCTAGTTGTCCGAGTTCGTGGAGCTAGCACCAGGTTCAGGCCCGGTCAACCATTGTAGATTATTTGTGGCCAGACATTTACCGTAACGATATTATTTAATTATGCGAGGTGTATCGTATATTTTAACCGTCTTAAATAACAGAAAACAAATCGATGTTTTGTTATGACTTACATGGAGAGGCGAATAATATAAAAAACATTTCGGTAGAATTACTTTATCGTTATTTTAGTACGACAATTATTTTAAATCATACCGTATGATTATTTCGGCCACCGAAGCAGACACAATTTGTTTAAGAACACTCTATATATTATCTGTCTGCTTGTTATAAAATATCGTATCACTGCTATTGATACACGCACTTAGTTCAAGATGAGTTCAGGCGTATATATTATTCATTTGAACTTTTGATTAGATTGCATTTTATATGATATTTAATGATAACGTTTATTGGGTTGTTGAAACATTACACGGACACTATACAGAGCGGTGCTGTAATTCAATATGTCAGCTCACAATGGTTTCGTGTGATGGGTTCGGCGTTGGGGCAAACTCGTACCAGATACTCTATAGAACATTATAGATAATGCCTTATCCCCAATTAGCAGCTGAATTGGTAAACATATTAGTTGACAGTTTCAGTCATAATTATACACCAATGTTTAATTAATGACAAATCAGTTCGATACGAAGGAATTTAAATTTAGACAATGGAGAAAAACTATTACCGAAGTATTAAAATGTGTCGTTATAAAAACACCACAACAGAACATCCCAAACGCACCCTATAAGATGTTTAATCCTTGTCACTAAATCATGCAGTCAATCGTAACATCATAGGGACCTCCTTGGTCGAGTGGTCATAGAATCTGACTAGAAATCAAACACCGGCCCTCACCGCTGTGAGTTCGAAACCCATCCGGGACCGATATATACTTCCCATGAGAGGAAGCTCTCCAGGTAGGTCACGGAGGGTAGGTGTTTCTACCCAAGTGCACGCTTGGAGTCTTCTTCCATCGTTTAAGCTGGAGGAGACCCTAAATGATCCTGGCTGTTAGTGCAACGTTAAACCCTAGTGAAGAAAAAAACAATCTAAGCTCAGTAGGATAGTAGCTTAGTATATATTCATATTTTTATTGAGGCACGAGGCACACTTTATTTAATAGCGTTTGATCAATTTTTATGACGCAATAAATATGTTTACGTAGTTTATGTAGCCATGTAGTCTTCAAAATATGTATCTATACATATAATAAATGTCACACTTGAAATATAACGTCTATAAATTATGTTTTTCGTATTAAATAAAATCTTATGTAGTTTCTACATTATAACACTCCACATACGGGGATTCAATATTAGCCTCATTAAACGTAACGAGTTAAGTACTCATATAGTCGTATATGTAGGTCTTTTAAAAAAATTTGAGTTTTTATAAGAGGATAAAAGTAGTTAGTAAAAGTAGTTTAATGTTCGAGATTGGGCGAAACATTTAAGATATAACATAAAATGCCTCGTTTTCAGGAATGCTGAATAATATTATTGGGTTATTCAAACAACTTTTTAAAACCCTAATAAATAATCACATTATTATATGTTATTAATAACGTAAAAGCATAGTTTTTCTCTGGGATTTAATGTCGCACCAACAGTTAGGGTCATTTGGTGATTTTGCCAGCTGTAACATGCGCAAATAGTCTGATCCTGCAAGGGGCCATTAATAACTAGACAAAAAACGTAACCACTTGACCATGGAGTCTCCTGTAAATACATCAGTCAGACTATATGAGATAGTATACATCTGAATTGTTCAACAAGAATTTCAGCATTAATTGAGCATTAAAAATTGCATTCAAATTTTCTAATTGAATGATGTTAAACATGTAATAATTGAATACATCAATATACAGTATAACCTCTGAAAACCGGACTCCCTTAAAACCTGAATTCTCTGAAAATCAGATGATTTTTCAAATCCCATTTTTTATCTCTTCTATAATCAACGGTTATCTGAAAATCGGAATTCTCAGAAAACCGGACTTTTGGCGCGGTCTGGAAGGGGTCCAATTTTCAGGGGTTATACTGTGTTAATGTTATCCTATTACTGTGTCAACTACAGATACATTTGAACAGTTTCATGTATTAACTAAAATGGATTTAACGTCGAAATACACGTAATTTTCATAAATATTTCTCAACTTGAGGTCCATAAATTGGCTCGTGTAAAACAAGAAATATGAAGGCTAGAATGAGAAAAAAAATCAGGGAATAAATTTCAAGCTAGAAATATTCAGGTTATTTTATTGTTTGATTTGATAGGGATATTAGCCACAATTAAAACTATCACTGTTTTATTATCAAATACAAATTATTGCTCGCTATGAAGAGGAATAAAACGGAAATAATTCCATAAATTCGGTGTAACTCCCATCACATATTTGCAAGTTTTAGCTTCAAATTCCCAACAATTATTAGTCGAAAATGATCAGTCTCAGTTTTTTTTGCGCTCGTTTAATATGCTGCCTGGTAAAATGAAATAATTCTGTACAATTTAGACGCAAAAATCATTTAGTGGAATGATAACTATTAATGATGAAGACAATTATGGCATTTTTCACAATAATTGGTGAATTTTTACGGGGGATAGAATTTCATTACATTTCACATGTTTCTTTAATACTAAATTACTACGTAAAAAAGAGAGTATATCATACAACAGGTGATCAGGAATAAAAGAGCTAAATTGTTTCATTACTTAACACATGTTGTATAGCACTAAAAATAATTAACCAAGATAGTCGGAAATAGACGGAAACTGCCGAAAAGTTCCGGAGATTGTCCGAAAGTTACGGAGATTGTCGGAAAATAACTAAGTAAAAAACTAGCCGAAGACATTGATGGTAGATAATTGAAAATTGTAGGGTTATAATGGAAATGCGATTCGTCCGGATGCCAATTACTCCTTGTGTCACGCTTTACTCAATAGGTTGATATGATCTTTTAAATGGTCGTATTTATAAATAATTACATGATGTAGAATAAAGACAAATTAATTCTCACTAATGTGATCAAGCGATATATCTTGATAACACTGCCAGGAGATGGCGCTGTTCAGAATATTACCAGCTGGAAAACACTCGTCGAGTTCGAAGAAAATTTAAAATTAAATGCAAAACCTTAATTTTAACCAAAACATATTAGCTCTTTTCCAAACAAATTTGAAGAAAAAAATCCTTAATTTATTCTATAAGAGAAACAACGATTTTGCAAACCAAAAAAAAACGCTTAACTGGTCTTCGCATGATTAATGAGCATAAAATCAATATCGTTTTCTATTACGATATTTCATTCGGAAAGATTTATTTAGAAAACACACAAAACGCGTATCTCCATCAGTATTCGAAATTTTCCATGTGGGCCGTTTTTAGATGAAGTTTATTTCTGCTATTTTTGGGATATCTTATAGATTTTGTTCTTATACTACGTTTAAAGTTGCTATAGATACTTAAGTAGGGTAATCGGCAAAAATATCTAATTTTTCCCCATCGTGAATACCTCTTTTTCAGAGATATTGGGACGTTTATTTACTCTTTACAGCTACACTGTCTCATAAATTCGGTGTCCTTTATGGTTCTAACCCATCCCTTGCTATCCACTGAACCCATTCTGATGCCTGTCTAGTATATTTTGTCTTCTTAACAAATCTTCATTCTTCCTCATCCAGATGATGGTGATGATGATGATGATGATGATGATGATGATGTGAGTTTAGATAAAGCAAAACCTGCTTTTTAACCAATGAACTATGACTTAATTAACTGATTGATTTTTTTCTTGTTACCACTAGTGTAATATTAAGCACGTATAAAAAAAATATGCCCCTTGCCGAAGCCCCCAAACCCACCTGCCATTCTCATACACTAATGTTTGTATGTACCATTCTAAATGACAACTTCACAGTTTTCATGAACATGCGCGTGTCGATGTAAAATTAGATTGACAAGTATATTACAGAAAATGCATATTAAAATTGATAAATAGATACATGTTCCACGAACTCATCCCTATCAGAAATATCACATGTAATGTGTCTATATTCTGACAAAACTATTCATTCCAAACATAAAATCTGTAATAAATGTTTCATTTGGCGAAAGATAAATATTTAATGACCCAAAGAGAACCCATTATCCATTGGAAAAATAAATGACGTTTCAATAAAATTAATGAGTTTTCTATGTTATTTTTGTCATAGGGAAACATTGTTCGAACTTCGTTCGAAAAATCTACGAGCTTGCTCAAAAAAAGACACAAACGTGAGAGGTATTCTTAAAAGATAGTAACTGAAGCGCAATAAAAGCACGTTAAAAAATAGAACTTTTTTCTGTCAACTTCAAATTTTACAACTGCTGTGAAAGTTGACATACCTCGACAGGAAAGGGTAACAGAGTACCACTTTTTTCTAGCAGATGATAATTATACTGTCACACGTCTCCCGTAATAAACTACTTGAAACAGTTTCTGGCACAGATCATGGCGCAATAGGTCGACCTAGATACACAAACAATTATTGTCGTCCCATTATGAAAGATTTGATTAATGCTATCATAATCAATATGGTTTTAAAATGAGCATCCACTGACATAAACAGCGTAAGTAGTGACATAAACATTGTAAGTAGTGTAATTAATGTGAACCCTAATGAAAATAATGATGGAAAGATATGCAGGGAAATAGTTTGATAAAATATAAGCAATACCGTAATTTAATCGACCTTAGGAGTACAAGAGAAGAATATATGCCCAAACATCGACTGATTCAGATGATGTAAATACATATTGTTGAAATAATTATGACATAACGAGCGATACAAAGGCTAATATTGTTCCCCAAGATCCGAGTTCCTACACTATTAATGTCACATTATTGATATGAAATAAATTGACAAACTCTTGACATTATGTTAGATACGTAATCACCGCAGACAGTTAGTCACTCAAGTGGAGTTCACAATCATGATTAAAAGAGAATTGTCAATTAGACAAACTGATCAAATGTCACATTTTACTTTAAATAATGACACGCGAAGATGTCATACGGACGGCAGAATAGAGAAATCTTAATAACATTGTTTTGTCGACAGAGACCTCATGCAAGACGTATTGCACTTGTCGTAATTGCTATTTGATTTTGTTTTTTAACGTCACAGGGAAATTAACGACCGCTGATTGGTCAATAATGTCTGGTCTCTGTAAATGGAAAACACACGTAAAACCTCCGTTACACCCGTTCTGAATCAAGGCCTATTCCGTTATAAGACCATAAATCCAAAACGTTTTCGCGTGATGTGATTACATCAGATAATATTGGTCATATCTTTGCTGAACATTTTCTACATATTTAAATGCAGGTAAATTACGTGATAATAAATGGAACTACTCTAAGTAATGCGGCGGAATGAAGAAATATTCACCACACGCATTCTTATCATAAGCATAACTCTAAAAACATTGATTAAAAAACTTTATACGCGTTTTTATACTCGAAAAACAACAGTTACAGATGAATTGAAAGACAAAATCACAAACACAATATGATCGCAATTTAGAATCTAAAGTTTCATTAAAAACGTTACTTACCAACAGCAAAAATCACTATAGACACGAGGAATAAAAACTTCACAAACATGATTCCGTTATTATTTTATCCTCGGTTCTAGATAACGTGAATATATGAATTATGTCACATTTATTTGCTTGCTACCATTTATTTATTTGTCTTCAAATATTTCACAAATTGTTAAGCAGTAATTTCAGTAATCCATCGTAATTTTCACGAAAACAAATCAATTCAAGTTTTCATTTCTTAGATTTGATAACATCCCCGAAATCAAATTCCAAATATAACTCCAATCAAATGAAACTCAGAAAATAACAATCAGTGTTATTTCAAATATTGTCTGGTTTACACATCAGAACAGGTTAGGAGTTTGGTTTATCAATTAATATGCTAATTATAACAACCGAAATATAGGCAACGTATTAGCTCACACAATCAACTTCTGTAGAACCAATATCCGAAAATTCAACCTCCGATAATCTAAATTTAAACTTGCATCCGAGAATTAAATCACCGACACCCGCCAAGTCCGCAGGGAGTTCTCAAATGCCTAATACAATCAGATAGTCCACTTTCACACAGTCCGCTTTGATATCAATATCATTAATAGATGGTGTTCAAATTAAATGGTTGAATTATTCGTTTTGAAAACTAGTTTATTTAATACTAACACAATTACCACGTGCTCAATTTGAAGCAGACAATGCAACAGGTAAAGTATTCCTTGTAAAACAGAAAATAACGCTAAAGAATACTAAACCCAACTTGCCTAACACAGAATATACCATACAAGTTTCTTAACAGCATATCAATATATCCTAACACGTTAGATTTCTCAAATCAACTCCATAGATTTGTTCGACAAATGAAATCCTTAGTCGGCTAACCGATAAACTAAATCGGAAATGTGACAAAGTCAACAGAGAACTAATCAGTGTGTCTCACATACTGAAATAATTCAAAATCTGTCCTGAGTATTATTCCCCCTCATGTATCTTATTTAAGGTTTAAGTTAAGGTAATATTGTTTGTGCGTTATTGATTGCATGACATTTATTGGGCCCAATAAACCCGTCATCAAAAGACATTTAAGTCTTTCACAAAGAGTATAATATGAACTCATGTTTACATACCGCGGGGTTAGACTAATACCAAATTTCGTGGCCCCCGAAACACATCAGAAACCTAAAATTGAAAAATCAAGGACGGTTTATACAATAGAGAAATATTTAGATATGATGTCGTAAATAAAACCACTTGATATACTTTCTTATTGCAACTCTACAATACACCACACACATCAAACGAGGTTTGTGTTACGACCATGTTCAAATCGTTCCAGGTTAACAAGTAAACAAAGATATAAAAGCTTATCACGGCTTAAAAATGGATACGAGTTTGTTTAAACAATTCAAGAATGAACGCAAATACGTAACGTTCTATTTATTCGCGTATTTGATATTTTTAAAAATAAGATTCCTGTCTAAAATGGTCATTTTTTAATGAAATGTTAGTCCATTTAATAACATAATATTTACTTTGAAATAAAAGAATTGTTCAATAAACATAGCGACTGAGCAGCTGTGGTAAAAAGATCTGAGTATTGAATTTTGTCTTTCAAATAAATTTTGAAGTTCATATTTTACATCACGTGATACTGACAAATATAACTGTGCTCAAACGTAATTATGTTCACTACTATGTATATTTTTTGTCTAGAATACTTGTGAATACCACGATTCTGATTGTCTTTATATATAGTTTTGCCGAACTCAGAAATCATTATATTTGCAACTTTCTATATTATCCAACATTTGACTAAAAAACTTTCAACAAAAGCAATTACTTGTAATTGTAATACCCTTTTAAAAATATATTGGCGTAATGAAAACATTGAGCCCTGGGTCAAATCCTGGAGACCCATTTCCACAAATGAAGCAGGACCTTTCTAAAAATGCGTATCGAAAGCATTGTTTGTTTTTATGTGACTTATTGTCACTGGGGTTTAACACCGTTTTTCGACAATTTTTCAGTTATATACGGCGATCGTTTCACCTAACCAGTTCTCCCGGACTGTATACTAACCAGTGCTAACTTACCTGCCGCGACCGGATTCGAACCCGGATCTCCGGGTTACAAGTCTAGCTCGCTAATCACTGGACCATGGCCGCGGCTCATCGAAAGGATTAACGCCATTCTCTATATGCTGCATGTAAACAATAGGAAATATTTTACGTATAATCTGCATCTTGTGCGTAAAACTCATCAAGATTATCAGTTGTTTATGTGTTGATGTCCTTGTGACGTGAAGCTACCGTCAAAAACTAAAATCCATACAGCCGTCAGCACATCGCAGCAAGACAAATTAATCTTGAACTAAAAATTCTGAACGGAAATTAAAAACTGTGTTTCATTGAGCCCTTGGCCAAACTGATCGTTGAAAAAGTCTCCTACATGACGTATATGTTACCGTTAGGTCATTTTTTCTATAATTATTTGTGAAACTGTTTTAATTGATTTCTGAACAACTCAATGTATGTCGATTATACTGTTGCACTCTCTGTGTCCACACACACGTATATATATATATATATATACATTATTTTATATGTTAAACTATATATATATATATATATAGTGCAACCTTTCCAGAGCGGCCCTCCCTTGAGCAACTACCTCTCTTCAGCAACAGCATGAATTTTTCCCACTGCACTATTTTACTATTAATTTAACCTCTCTAGAGCTACAGTCTCTCAATAACAACATAATTTTGCTTCTCCCAATGAGCGTTGCTTTAGAGAGGTTGCACTGTATAACATAAACCCGGAAAGATAAACACTTGTTTATTCAATTTTAAGTTTATTGATATTGATTCTTCAAATAAAATATTTGTTGAATCATTTATGCATTTTCACATTTATTTACATTGACAGAACTTTTGCTGCACGATTTCTTAGAGCGTTGTATACTGGTATTTTCTATTTACAATTCAAACCAACTCATCGTGCTGTAACAAGACTGGCTGGTTGTACATCCTCCTGACTAAACGACATTTGACCCCCAGTGAGGAATAACTTACAACAAAGTCTACTTCAGACTCTTTGTTGACGTTTAATGTTTCAACAAACAGGTCTGGATAAATTTAAGGTGAGAGGGTATATATGTCGCGCTGAGCGCCAAAATAGCGATTAAATGATGTGCCAATGACCCTCGGATACTCCGGGTTTTATGCGTGTTATTTCCTAGAGATGTTACAAATTTATGAAGATTTAATACAACAAACGTACAGACAATTATTGAATGGTCAGTTGCAAAACTTACTGCTCTTGGCAAAGCCTGTAACCAGGAGTTTCAATGGACTAGACGAACGATCATATAGTTGTTAGTGAAAGTGGAAAAAGTGTCCGTGTGTCCCTGAAAATTGCGAACCCAGGATAATGTTCTTTGTATGAAATGCTTAGTGCATGTTGACCGGAAGTCATATCATCAAGGCGATTATGAATATATCCATCCTATCTATGTTCATGAGCCAACACCTTTTTGAGAAACTCTTTGAAGAATTACCCTGTTACCATTAACATGAAATGACAACTACAAAAAAAACTTCTTAAAGAAAACAAATGTATCTGCCTACATTTTCTTGTCTGTTTATAATTGAAATGTAATAAATCAGTTATACATAAAACCTGCTTTCAAAGCTGTCATAAATGGATGCTGGTCCTTCGCTGTCTAATTATATTGATTTGCATGGTAAGGCTATGTTTATTCGTTCATGAATACATCAACGTTGGAAAATTACTTAAAGGGAGACATAAGCCATATTTGATGACTAGAATAACTACGTATTACCATAAAACCTAGACGCGACATGAACCGGAGGAACTAAAACTAGGATTCAACAAAGCCATTCATTTCCCTTAAGCAGAAAATTCTAGTTTACATTATTGATGGGGAGAACTCGTTAGTGAGTTTTCTTACTGAAGCGATTTTTTTACCGTCATACAAGAACACTATAATCTGAAATGCTGTTTGCACCAGGATTTCACTTTAGCAAATCTTACTGTCCCTCATTTGGGTTATTTATTGTTGTCTCCAACATTAAGTAATACATTTTGTGTTGTTTGTTACGACATAGCAATTTGTCATCGTGCAATCATATTTCCATTCTATAAGAGACATCTTGCTAATAAACCCGCCATTTATTCAATATTTTGTACAAAAGTCGTTTTTTGAATTCCTTTACACACACGCACGCACCCTCGCACGCGCGCACACACACACACATGTATACACATAATATTCAACATAACCAGAAGAGAATAGAAACGTACATATATAAGACTGTTTTACATTAATTTATAAGCTAAACTTCACTTGTTAGTATTCACGAAATGGTTTATCTGTGATATAAAACATGTGGAAGACAAAAAGAAAGGGCAACACCTCGAAGTAGAGTGTATCTTATGTTTGTGTCAGTTTTATTACGTTTTTATGAACCCACACTTGTTGTGTCTACTCATATAAAAAGACATAGTCGATACTTATTGTACTCATAACAAGATGTCTGTGTTTATTGTCTCTATAAAAAGACACCCACCACTAAAGTATTACATCTGTTTATCACGAATATAAAGAGGATTTGGCAACTAAAGTAGAATCGAATCTGTTAGAAAACTCGTGTGACATATTCGATTACCTGAGGGTAATAATGACGCACAACAGTAGTTCAAGTAATCTGATGGCATTGGTACTTCCGCCGTCATATATACTCATAACAAAGACATAAGTCATTCTGTAGAAGTTGATTACCAATCCACGAGCACTATACACATATGTATTGTCGCTTGAAATACCACTTATGCAACTGTTGTCATCGATTTGGCTGATAAGGCCAATGTTCGTCAACAACCAGCCATGAAATAACCAGAAATTAGTACACCAAAGCCGCTAGTTACCGTCATTTACTTCAAGCCACGAAGTCTGGATGCATTGTATTCATTTACGACGCATAGCAGCAAGAAATAGCATGAATAAATATAATGCACCAATTTCATATGATTTACTTGAAATATGACTGACATTAAAATAAAGAATTTTCATATTTTCTGGAGAGAAACACTCTAATACTTAATGTGCATTTTCCTCAGTTGAGATTGATATGTATAAATCAAATTAGTGCGAAAATTTGTGTATAAAACATGTTAAGACACGGTCCTAGAAAGAAATAAGATAAGACAGCATAAAGCTCATGCTATATTAGATTTTACTAAACCTAACACTGACATTCTAGAAGCAGTTTCCCGGTAATGGATTGTAGTAGCCCGTGTGATAGACATTCCGATCTTAATGTCTTGTCAAAGATATGGTAATATATTCAAACTAAATTGATTTCGAAACCCATTTACAAGAAAAGCGTCAATGTAGAAGTGATGTTATTAGATGTAATGCGTTTCGATTCGCGTCGATAGACTTAAATTCTTAAATATCTCTATAAAATTGAGATACTGTAGACTCATTAATTTCAACTTTAATTACTCCCATTTGAAGTGAATGTAGGTAGTGGTGCGTTCATACATGAAATATACTATTCAGATTTGACCTGGAGTGCATGAGGGAAACGGTGATACCATTATTCAGAGTTTTGTCAATGTATTGACTGACATTAAGTTGGAATCAGCGTCTAATCATCTTTAAAAGGCTGTTATCATTTGAATGAAAATATCCCGCAATGCGTTCAGATCAAGTCGCTGTAAGGTCACTTTCCAGGAAATAGTCCCAAACAGAGAGCAACCTTTGCCGGCTTCGACTTTCCTGCGTATAGATATATCCATAGTGTCATGGCAAACTTCATCAAGTCCTTAGTTTCTGATATTGAGACTATTAAAACGAACGCTATAGGAAAGTCATTTCACATAACGAGCTCGGCATTTGTTTGAAAATAATGAAATAACACTAATGATCTTACATCGTACAAAATACTTGTTGTTGATTGGATGAGCCTGGTCACGTGCTGACCTAATATTTTTACATATTAGGTCAGTAGCCACTCATATCCAGTTAGTAATCATGATTTTAAAACAAAATGGCTGAGATAGCATAAAAGTTGTGTAAATTGATTTACTATGTAAGATAAATTCGTTATACGACTTTAAGAAGCTATGTGACTAATAATATCGTGTAAGTTAATCTGCCAATTTTGTTTTATACGATGACGGAAAAGTTTTGGTATAAAGTCAGATACAGATGTACGTGTTCGTCATGGTTATCTCTACTTAACGGTTCGTGAAAAGCACTTTCTTTAATGTTAGACAAGTACTTTTGTTATGACTAATATAATTGATTTCACATATGACTTGCAAAGCAGGTTGCTGTAAAGAATATGCGAAAAAAAACTATATCGTTGGTATTTCAAATATGACTGCTAGATCGGAACTTAATGTCGAAAAACAGAGTATAGTTAATTTTTAATGTATTGTTTAAAATACCTGTCCATAATTAGTATCTTAGTGATCTCACTTTTTTGTTACTTTAAAGTGCGGTATGCAGGTCTATGGCATTTTAAAGATATTAAGTGAAGTAATGTTGTATGATGAGAAGAAAACAAAGATACTGAAATTGCAGATGTGCAGATTTTCTAAATACTGAATCGGGTTTATGCGTGTACTAAAAATGTGAGTGAAAACGGTGGAGGAAATGTGAATAAGCTTTGAAATAAACTGTGAGGTAATGCTTGTCGTGCAGTGACCTAATGAAGCATATGACAAGTTTGTTCGTCCGTTTGTTTGTTCGCTTTTATGTGACATTGTCACGGGGTTTAACGCCGTTATTCAACATTATTTTTAGTTATATACGGCGGCCGGTTCACCTAACATTTTCGCTCGACTCTATACTAACCAGTGCTAACGTACCCTTCCACAAGGATCCGGCAACTTCTCCACATATGGAGGAAAATCGACATTTTTGTCATATTTTCATGGAAGTGTATGACCTGCCGCGACTGGTATTGGAACCTGGATCGCCGGGTTACAAGTCCAGCGCACTAACCACTGAACCATGGTCGAGGCCCATATGACATGTACCATTCATAAGAACAGGTCACGCAGATCCATGTGTTGGGGAATGCTGCGACCGAATAAACAATGAGTGACACATTTGAGGACAATTAAGACTTTTAATTTCTATTTTCCTTCAAATAATAATATGCTTTCAATATTCTTAGAGGTAGAATTTTACGATTATTTCAAAATGATCTTCAAGGTAATAAAATATATTATATTGTATCTCTATCAACTAGAATTATATACATGACTTATAATAATACCGCATAAAATATTTATTTGTCATACAAAAGAATGTTCATTTAATGTTTAATAGACATTAAAGAAAACGAATTCATTCAAGTTATCTATGTTCATACGTAATTAATATAGACGGATCTTTAATGTGAACATTAAGTTTGGCAAATGATCATTTACCATGGATCATTATAACTAGCTTTATCCAAAATATGAAAATTATTCTGTTTATTGTTAATAGATTTACGTTAAGCAGATGTACTTATGAAGATACTTGAGCGTTCTTTACCTTCTCATAACATTTTAAAAAAATTACTTTCATCTTGAGCAATTTTTTAATCCATAGTATGTGTACCTAAGTCCACATTAATTGTCATTTAACGTTCAGAGAAAATAACTTGTCTCTCTACTCGTTCACTAAGTAAGTAAATCACTTTTATCTAACAATCAAATTTCATCCACGCACTCGATGATCAAGAGATTAAACGTTTCGCGAAACATAACTATGATGAAGAAGCATTACGATGAAGACATGAATGGAAAACGTTCACCGGCCGCCACTATTGTAAGTTTTAGTTCGTACTTCAGGGCGATCATTAATGACGCAAATAAGACAATATAATCAAATGGACACTAAATAAAACCTACATTCACTAAATTAAGTTGTGTGGTAAGAAAATAACAAATCAAAGTGGGATAAACGGAAAACATGGGATACAGTAGAACCTGACTAATCTGAACTTTTTCGGACTAACAAAAATGTTCGGATCAGAGAGGTTTTTTGAATACAAAGGTTCTGAATTACAAAGTTTTTAGTATTAAATATATAATAAAAATTCTGGACCAACCAACGTGTTCGGTTTAAAGAGGATTTCGGATTAGAGAGGTTCGACTGTATACAAAATAAACGCATTAAGGTGTTCTAAACAACTACTATGCTAACATAACTACCATACTAATAAGCTACTATGATGTATTGAAACAATATTATTGTCTCTAACACTGTTTTGAAACATAAAGATTGCTATCTTAAACATTCAATGTACTGACTTGATGGTTTATGGTTGCGTTCTACTAAATTCTATATCGTGATAATGAGGTACACATTCATTTAACCGTAAAATTAGGTTGTTCATAAATTATTTGATTGATTAATATTTGTAATCTGTGAAAGACATTAGTAACCTATTTACCATTCATATAATTATTACACTGTACCATCACCACGGGAGGATGTGGCGAATGAACTCTCAAATCACCCATATCATATCGTTTTTATGCAAAAACCACTCGGAACATGAGTCAACGATACATATCCTCGAACGAATAAAAACGCACGTCAAGTTTCAACAACAAGTGTTTAAAAATGAACTAGTACACGCTAAATTATCTTTGAATGAAAAAAAAACACAAATGATTCTGAAGAAATGTTTTTGGTGTTTTAGAACTACGGTCAAACGTGTTTGCGGCCACTTCCGAATAAGTGCTGCAGTGTGAATAAAGGCCATTATGTGAAACACCGTCGTTGGTTATTTAGAACAAACTTACCTCCAAATAAAGGTCACCTGTCCTAAAAAGCCACATTTTGTCTTTCTCAAGGGTGGCCTTTGTTCACAGGTTTGACCGAATTCTCTCCGAGTAATGTTACATATAGTAACAGTGTAGAACAAGATACGATCATAATGTTATTGTGTTGAATAAACATGTGTCTGTTTGGTACGGAGGATGGCATGATTAAATGTCTATTTAAGATTACAGTGTTCATCTTTCTTGTTGCTCTGACCACCTCTAAAATCTAAAATATCCCAAATTTCAGAATTCAGGATGAGAATTATACACTTAATACGATATAACTATAGTATCTTGAGCTACTCACAGTTACGTCCCTTGCTAAAGCTTTATGGAAAATCAAACGGATAGAGAATAATTACTTGGAAATCATTCGATCAGACAGACGGAAATACGAACAAAATTGGAGCTTACTAAAGCCGACTTCCGTCGATTTATGTGTGGTTCTAGTATATAACGTTTGGCGCTGGAAGTAATAAGCGATTTCACAGATGGTCTCATCTCCATATTGCTGCAATAATGCATTCTGATCAAGAAACTGAATACAAATCAATGAAATAGAAATATATCAAGAAAATTATACACGGAACTTGTATTTCTTCCAACAATTGCTGTGTCAAATGCTTATCTTGTCAGAGGGTTCCATAACGAGCTTTTTTATGAAGTATTTCTAAGTTTATTGATAAAATGTTTGTCTAGACAAAAATCGTTTCTTAGTGCTTTTAAGAATTATTACAAGTACATCTGTATTTGACACCAGCCATTGGGATAAATATACGGTTGCAATTACAGCAAAACGTAAGTTCAATTTGAATTCTAAATAATGTCAACTTGTACTATGCTATGCTCTGAAAAAAAATCTACAGTGCAACCTCTCCAGAGCGGCCCTCACTTGAGCAACAACCTCCCTTCAAGAACAGCATAATTTTTCCAACTGTACAATTTAACAATAAATTTAACCTCTCTAGAACAATAACCACATAATTTTGCTTCTCCCAAAGGGTGTTGCTTTGGAGAGGTTGCACTGTACTCGATATCTTTATTTGGTCTCTTGTGTGGATTCACGTATCGTCTTTTTTTGGCACTCTATTACTTGGCTTGATATACAACTACAGTGTAAACCCTCTAAACCGGTTCCTCCATAAACCAGCTAAGCCGTTGCAGAGGGGTTCCACTGTACATCGAAGCTATTGCAGACTGTAAGTTACAATGAGAACGTTTGCAGGTTTTATTGGTCGTTAGAAGAATATATTATGAAGAACTATATTATGAAGACCATGATGTCTCTACAATGATAAATCACGGACATATTACGTGTGAACAATACTTTCAATTCGTCTCTTGGGTGTCTCTGTCTGTTAATATTGCGATGTTTGCTTAAGTTTACGTCTTGCAGCTGTGTTAGAAGCACCGTACTGGTACCATATTATTCAATATTTTACACCGTAAATTCAGATAATAGATTGAATAGAGAGTTGTCACACGAACAAAGCATTTAAAACTGAAATGATTTAAAAGAACAGCGAATGTCACGCAACTTTCACAGAACAGGGTTTTTAGATTCATAGTACTATGGTGATTAGAATGGTCAAATTCTGCTATCACCCTTTTAACAATTTCAAAGTTGTAAAAAGACATACTGCTATTGATTGTGAATTGTATCATAGGTAGTGTGAATGTTCGTTTGTTTTTATATGACATTGTAACTAGGGTTTAACGCTGTTTTCCGACAATTTTTCAGTTATGTACGGCGGCCAGTCCACCTAACCAGTTTTCCTGTACTGTATACTAACCAGTGCTACTTACCCTTCCACAAGGAGACGTCAATTTCTCTACATATGGAATTAATTGACATTTTGTCAATTGTTCATAGAAGGGTGACCTGCCTCGACTGGGATTTGGACCCGGATCACCGGGTTATAAGTCCAGTGGAATACCAATGGATCACGGTCGCAGCCTGTGAATGTTTACGTCGGACGTATTTATAATGACGCGCCCTTATAAACATCTGTGTTCAAGTAACAATGCCATTGTTGAATATATTTTATTTAGCGTTGTGACAAGAGCAATCGACTTGTTGCATGTTTGCTTATGACTGTAGTGCCTTTTCGTCTCGTGTCTGTCTATTGTTTATTTATGTACTTTTTTGGTCCAGCAACTAGTTTAAACTCCCATTAGGTTTGCAACAGACTGTTCCAAGACGTTATCCTTTGTTTTGTTCTGTATTTCATATGTTTCTATGTGGATTTGGTGTCGATGATTTACTCTAATACACCATTTCAACAATATTTACTTGCCAAACGCTTCATAATGAACTCTTGCATAGCTGAATGTCGCAAGGAGCTATTTCCATTGCACTAAAGGGAATTGGTATGTGATTAATCAACCTGTCATAAGTCCGTGCCATAAAATATTATATATTTTTACCATTCTTCGGCAGATATCGATATGCTTTGATTCCAAGACCGACAAAGGTTTGAGAAGAAACACACATGGAGCTAGTGACTTTTGGTGTAATATGAGCTGTATAATCACGACTTTTTGATTATACAGCTCATATTATATATATATATATAGATATAAAGAATTTCACAATACCGAGCAGATAAGCTCAGGATTGTATATGAACATTTATGCGTATAATCACAGACCTCTATATTTATATTCTTTGTGTTTTGCTGGGTTGAAGATTTAGAGGTCTGTGATTATACGCATAAATGTTCATATACATCCCTGAGCTTATCTGCTCGGTATTGAGAAATTCTTTATATCTATGGTAAAATTAGAATGATCATGTGTAAACCGAGGATAGAGTGAGGCCTTCTATAAAGAGGAAATTGAATTAGCTTTGTTACGAAACATCCTAATAACAAAAAAACATAATTCCATTATAATTACGACCTATCATACAATATTAGTTCACCATAACGCCATTTACGCATGCAAAATGGCAATAAATTCAATTTCTGGTTTGTTTCACAGTATAATTGCAACCATGGTACCAATATTTCCATCGACTTAGACCGTGTCCAATTCTATCTGTGGATACCATTCTCGGTGGGTTTTTTATCCGTTAGATATTAACTGGTACAGTGGAGACCCTCTAAACTGGTTCCTCTGGTTGCCCCTCTAAATCGGCCAAATGTTCTGGTCCCGACTTCATTACTACATAATTTAAAAATCCCCTCTAAACAGGCATCCCTTCTACACCGACCAAATGACCTGGTCCCGGGCTCGGCCGGTTTAGAGGGGTTCCACTGTAAACTTATACTTTTACACAACTATTTTCTTTCATAAAGTTATCAATGTTAACGTCATAGAATATTTTATAGACGTTTTTTTTCAATTACCCAATGTTTACATTACAATTAACTTTAAATACATCAAAAACTTATTTGTTGATTAAAATGTTGTGCGTCTCGTTATTGAGCAGGTTGCTCAGAAAAATATTAATTTGGATTTAAATTCATTTGTGGTAGGGGGACCTCCATGGCTGAGTGGTTAGAGTCTCTGATTAGTGACTACTAGCCCATCGTCGCTAGTTCGAATCCCACATGGACCAAATTTCCCACGTAAAGAAGCTGTCCAGCTAACTAAAGGAAGGTCCGTGTTTCTACTAAGGTGTTCGCCTAGGATATTCCTCCACCGTTAAAGCTGGTAAAGGTCGCGAAATGACCCTGGCTGTTGGTGCGACGTTAAACTCCAGTAAAAACAGTATTTGTCCTGAAGAAAAAACATAAATATGAAATAACGATAAAAAAACATAAAATATGAAATAACGATAAAAAAACATAAAATATGAAATAACGATAAAAAAACATAAATATGAAATAACGATAAAAAAAACATAAATATGAAATAACGATAAAAAAACATAAATATGAAATAACGATAAAAAAACATAAATATGAAATAACGATAAAAAACATAAATATGAAATAACGATAAAAAAAACATAAAATATGAAATAACGATAAAAAAAACATAAATATGAAATAACGATAAAAACGATATCAATGGAAATGTTTTAGATTAAACAGACGCCAGGGAGCAAAATTAGGGTCTCGTTCAAACAACAAGGCTTTCATTCACTTGTTGTCCTTGAGATGAACAAAAATAATTGAAGGTTGAAAGAATCAATATAAAATCGCGAGTAATTTGATAAAACCAACGGCTTTCTTGGCAGTCCGTCATCTAATGAAAATTTATTGCATAATCATTTTTTTTAAAAAAAAAACTTTGTTTCCAAAAAAGTGGGAACACTCGAAGTATTTTTGTAAAGCTACATGACTGTAGATAACACGAGTTCTGTCCGCTTATCACTCAGGCTTAAAACTTGTCATCATAACCTGCGTTCAGCGCGTGGAAACGGATTTCTCTTGTAAATTGATTTAGTTCAGTTCTCTAGAAATGAACAATACATAGAAATAGTAGTCATTCTTCGTGATACATATTTTGTTAACCCTTTGCTTCATTAGTATACGTGTATTTTTTACTCTTCCAAATTCAAAGCTTACGTACAAGACATCAATATATTTAAGAAAATTGGGCTATTTCTCTCTGATGGAGTGAAAACATTGTGGCAAAAGAAGCCATTACGTATTACAAGCAATGGCTTTTTTTGTCACAATGTTTTCAAAAGTTGTCTGCTTCAGATGCGGGGCAATGCGGCAATGAAAATACGATTTTTTACAAATGTAGGAGACACCGTTTTGAGGTGATGGAAGCGTTTCTGTTTTGAACCATGTAAGCACACAGAACGTAACTAATGAAATGTACAAACGACATCAATACGTTTTAGCTAAGCTGACTAGACAGGACAATTTATGATGATGTTTTGTTAGAATGATTAATGATTTACTCATGTATATCCATTGGGAACAATTTGAATATTTCAGCCGGAAATACATTTTAATGATAAATCAATGACCAAAAGGGGAAATTTTGTCAGAAAAGAGGGTTTGGACATTTTATGTCATTGCATTTTTAATGCACATACATGACAATACTGTATCTCTGAAATGAGTTTAGGGGCCACCATGGACAAGTGGTTAAAGTCTCTGACTAGTGATCAATAGCCCCTTACCGCTACAAGTCCGCATCCCACCCGGAAGAAGACAAATTTCGCATGCATGATTTTGTTTTTGTTCTAAATTGTTTAATGTTATTTATCAACAGTAAATATGTTATATATGATAACTTGTTTACCTAACAAGATTGTCATCACAAACTTACCTGTTTACCGGTCAACTTTCAGAAACTATCTACTTTTTCACAGAATTAAAACCTATGGTATTTGAAACATTCCAATCATTTTCACGGAGATATATGAATCACAACCAGATATCAAACCCGCGTGTTGTATAAAGTTAGAACGCAGTTCGTGATTCAAATCACGACCTGCGTTCCAACTCTATACAACTAAACCCGCGCTCCGTCAAATTGTTAACTTTATTTCACGTATACATTTTTGTATTTTGTTTATTTTCAAACATTATCTTTAAGCGCACCAATTCTTTTGTTAGTGTATGGTGTTGGTATATTTTATCAGGTTAATATAACATGGCTAAGCTTCATACTACAATCAAGAAAATGATGCTAAAACTCCCATCACACCTGGTTTTTCGCGTGTGCTTCAGTTTCACTTATCCCTAGGGACACTAGAACCTTAGACTAATCTAGTTCTGCAGTCATGGTAAATGCAGAATAGAAGCATAATTATGCAATATAATCGCTTTGACTTTCAGTTTTCTCAAAATAGCGATACTTTTTGTAAGTGTTAGGTTTCTGTTTAGACAACATTCTTCAGATGTAAGATGTTGTGTTTTATAGCGTATAATTTGAATCACTGAGCTTGTCACATTTGTTCTATTCGTACAAATGTACCTGAATAAAGTAGAGAATACGTCATTATAATACCCGCACACACGTGTAGGAGAACCAAAATAGTACCAGACAACACAAACAGTCAATAGTTGACATGCATGGACCTATTCACACCATGCGCACGCACGCTCGCACCAACGCACGCACCCACACATTACGTCCTATGTTCTATGTGCTCGTGTTTTCATAGAATTTCATGGAAGTTGCAAGAAAAAAATCTTTAAAAGCTCAATTAAGATTTGACTAAATTCCTTAAAGGTTACATTACGTACAAGTCAAATCTTTTTTCGTGACGCACGGTTTTATTAAAATATAATTAGTGTTTCGTCTGACTGCATTGTGCGGACTGTTTGGACAATTTATTCAGATCATCTCAGGCTCTTTGTGAGAAGATTTACGGGATACTTGCGCTGATGTCAGCATGGCAATATTTTAACAGATAATGAAAATGTAACTTGTGCACCACTGACCAGAAATTCTGTGGTAATTTCTGTGTCTGTGCATCATTGCCTTTCCCAAACCCAAACAGCTGTATAAAGTTGGAACGCAGTTCGCACTTCGCAATTCGTAACGCGAACTACATTCTAGAACACAGTTCAAGATTCAAATTACGAACGGCGTTCCAACTTAATACAACCTTCCCAAACGTTCTGTTAACTTGTCCGTGTCTGTATTTTTATTGGTCATCTTATGCTATGCTCAAACAAATTATGATGTACATACACGTAGTAGTCTGCAACAGGCATGTTGTTTTCTCAAACAAAACTATTAACAACTGATAGTTTTTTTATAATTATACCATTAGGCATCATTAGAATAGGTTCCGGCGGAGCAGTTAAGATATTCACGTCCTCCAACTTTCTTCCTTGGAAGTTTTTTTTTAAGAAGGTGTATATTTAACACGTAATAAATGATATTGTGTAAACATCAGCACTTTATTCAACTTTATTCAACAATGCAACACAAGCTGACATATTTACGACATATTTTTATTAATATTTGTTATCTTATACGAGGGTTGATCAAAAAGTTCGGGCACTGGGTCTCTATATTTATCATTCATAGAAATAAAGTACTTATAATTACATAATATGGTTCGGTGGTATCTGTAAAGCAGAAAGAAAACAAGAGCCCTAGTACACGAACTTTTTTTATCAACCCTCATAGTCTTAGTATATAAAGCTATAAAAAACTATAAACTGTAAACGTTTTCTATAATGTCAAAGATAAGATTCTTTATCAACAATTATACAAGTGTTTTATTTAGTCCTTTCATTCGGTAATTAATTCATAATAATAATGCATTTATTACTTTGCTACTTAGTATAAAATAAACTATATACATTTAATGCGGTCTATCATTTTCAATTTATGTATAAAACACATGTTTTGTATTTCATTATCTTTTACGAATGTAATTATTTGGAGAACAAAATAGCCCGTTTCTCGCAAAATATTATAGTCAAACCTGTGTTTGCAACCACCTCCGAATAGAGACCACCTTGAGAATAAAGGCCATTCTTTGAAAAACCATCTCTGATTATTTAGAATTAACTGACCTCCGAATAAAAAAAAATATCTGTCAATAAAGGCCAAATTTTGTCTTTTCCAAGGGTGGACTTTGTTCACAAGTTTGACTGTATATCGAATGCTTTTGAGTTATATCAAGATGCAAATGGTTTTCAAACTCATTCACGCACCACAAGAATTTCAATTATCAAACAGCATTGAGTCGCAGACCTATTAAACGGTAAAAACGAAAGCGGCAAACAGAAAACAGAATATTTCATATGTCATGTTATAAATATTTATAAACAACACATCCATGGTAAAAGGTTGCTCTTAACATTTGTTTCCGAGAATATGGATATACATTGAATACGACCTGATGAAATAATTGATGTATACATTAATTCTGATATGTTATACCACTAACTTGATGGATACGCCACAATTACGTTGTATAATGTTCAGATTGAATCATGCAAAATGAGGAATTAGTCTACTTTGATCATTGCTAATGAATAAAAATCCTATCACAATAGTGAATTTACTACATTGGGAAAAAAGTTGTGCATTATATGGTTATAGGAATTTCATTCATTACTGAACAGTGCCGTAGCCAGAACCATATTTGAACCGAGGCAATCAAGGGGTCAGGGGCATGCTCTCCCGGAAGTTTTTACTAAAACCTGCCATTTTTCTCCATTACCTGCACAAATTTTAACCGAGGTACACGCCTCGGTGTGTCTCAGTGTAGCAACGGCGGTGCTGAGGATTGATGTTTGAAAAGTGTCAATGTATGTTGTTACTACGTTCATATTCTTAATAAAACAACTTACTTAATCCAGTGACTGTTGAAATTACTACACGATGTTTTAACAGTTTGCCTCGTAATACCGCATCCCCCTGCATGCATCTTAAGCAGCCGACTTTTGAAAACACCGTAGCGAAAGGAGCCATTAGTTGTAGTAAGTAATGGATTCTTTTGCAACAAAGTTTTCCAGCCTGTCAGAGAGAAATAACCCAATTTTCTTGAATAAATTGACGCCTTGTATATAAGACTTGAACAGTCCAAAATATGCTTATAAGGCAAACGGTTAAAGAAACTCAATTTCGGAATGACATTAGAAAATTATAACACTGAAAACTTACAAAATGTCACCTAAAGAGTTCAATGTTGCTTATAAATGTTGCTTGATTGATTAATTAATCTGAAATTATCGTAAAGCTTACTTTAAACTTGGTTCATTTCTATATCGGGGCTAATATATTAGATGTGCATATAAGAAGACATATTAAGCAGGTGTTGTAGTGAATAAAATCAGCAGCATTTTAGATCGTGATACACCGTTATTTAACTACAGTTAAACCTGTGTTTGCGGCCACCTATAGATTAATACCGCCCTGTGAATAAAGGCAATTCTTGGAAAAAAACTGCATATATAGAACAAACTGACCTCCGAATAAAGGCCGACTATCAATAAAGACCACATTTTGTCTTTCCCAAGGGTGGCCTTTGTTCACAGGTTTGACTGTACTTATTAAAACTACCATCAAATAAAGGGGATCCAGACTTCAAAGAATTATATCAATTCATTATCCTCGAGCCAAGTCCTTTTCTTTTATTAATGTTTCATTAATTACAGTGAATCATTTCATTTATAAGGATAACTATGTAGAAAATAATAGGTGAAAAATGTCAGACAAAATTACGCTTTGGATTGATGCAATGTATTAAATATCGCTTCATACTTTGAAGAAGCAATTCCTCTAGCTTTAAAACTAACGTAAATTATGGTTCCACACTATTTTTAAACTCTCTTATTTTCAAGCCAGTCTTTACAGATTTTCTCGTACTTCATTTCCATCCTTTGAAATCAATGTAATTTGGGAATCAATCTGATCCTCTTTTTGCAGCTGATTACAAAATCCAGTCAATACGTTTCGTCAAGCAATATCTTCATTTGTCCTTGTATTGAATAACAACATGAAGAATTGAAGTGTCGAGTTTTCATGGTTGGAAATTGGAAAATCTCAAAGAAACGTCAGAAATAAATAACCTCAGTATATTGTGTTAAGTAACGTTCTGTACGATGATAGAGCTACGGTCGTTTCTATGAATATCACCAGAGATAGCAGATAAGTCAAATGGTCCATTTTGTCCCTTTTTTCTTGTCTCGGCAGTCCATGTTTAAAGAGGATCAGAAATTAGGGGAGCGACAATACAAGCCTATTTCTCATTTATCTATGCTGACGCCCTTTCATGCTAAGATAAGCGTTATTACGATTTTTTTTAAAAAAAAAGAATTTATATTTCTCCGCCGTGAAAGCTGGAAAAGTGATACTGGCTGTTGGTGAGACGTGTTAAACCCCGAAGTACGAAACCAAACATTTATCAAGATTCACAAAAAAGAATATCAAAACAGCCCAGACATATCCGCTTTTCAACGCACCACTCCTCACTCTTGGCAATGCATACGTGATACATATATCACTTTTATATCTTGAAGACTATTTTAAAATGACATCTGAAATGCTGAAGGCTAAAACAGCGTCTAAATCTTGTATTTGAACGCCGTATCTGAAAGAGACATCTCTTCATTTATTAAACTAAATTAGTTCTAGGATTTGAAGCCAGACATTTCTTTACTGCAACGAAATACACATTATTATTATTATTTATCAAATGACGCCAAAGTTCAAAGTAAGGACAATTCTTTGGTAAACTAAAAGCCCAATTTATTCTCTAGTTTTATTATTTATCTTATCCTGCTCCTTATGATTCAATGTTTAGTCAAATGATTAGAAAGAACCTTTGATGCATAAATTGCTCGTTTTAAACAGTTAAAACAATATTCCCTGCATGAAGCTGCTCGAATGATAGTGAATGTATATATATCAGTGTCTAAAAGAATGTTATACCTTACACATGTTATATTACCTTTACTGATTCTTATTACCTTTTTAGACAGTTGTCTTTGAATCATTCAGAAAAATGTCGTCGGCATTTCTTGTTTAACATCAGATATACATCGCCAAGCCATTGACGATTGAATTAATATCTTATTCAACTTAAAACACCTTCCCATTGTCGAGTGTATTTCGTCATTAAAGCAATGGGTTACCACACCACTTGTCCTTACGTATGTATCACATTTTAGGATTCAGAGTAAGGTAGATATGTGACATCCACATCAAAGGACGTTGATAGGATATTGTCACACATCTGAGGTCGCATGAAAACACTTCGGGGCAAGGAACAGTTTGTTTGTTTGTTTGTTTGTTTGTTTGTTTGTTTGTTGTTACTCGTGGCAGGTTGGGTTTGGAGTGCTTTAGTTAGTCACTCACTGATAGACCATTCGCCATAATAACTTAGTGTGAAAAGAAAAGTTCCGTTGTGTACATTGAACGCAAATGTATAAATGAGAATGATTCTAGAAATCAAACATAATTTGATGATAAAATGTCATTTAAGCGTTTCCTCTTTTTTGTAATAATTGTGTCTTTGATTAATCTGATCAATCGGAATTACCTCCGAGCTGATCAGTCAGTATGCTTCCATTTAATTCCAAAAGATGATAAATCTAATATGCAAATATCTAATCAACATTGAATGCGAACTAGATGTACTAATTTCCAATTTCATTTTAA
Source organism: Lutraria rhynchaena (assembly GCA_008271625.1). NCBI lineage: Eukaryota > Metazoa > Mollusca > Bivalvia > Venerida > Mactridae > Lutraria > Lutraria rhynchaena. Next base: position 888,010 of record VIBL01000167.1, on the reverse strand, counting down.
GCAAATATGTGATTATATTTATAAGAATGGAAGTCATTGTACTAATTATTACTATCTTAATCCAATAAAACGTTAAGTGGAAGCTCTTTTCTGATATTTTAATTAATATTAAATGTTCGTGAAAATATGAAGGCTCCTTTTTAGGAAAGCAATCAGCATAGGAAATATTGTAAATTAAATACATAATAACGAATTTATTCATAACGTATGATTGTAGGAATCCACGTGAGTGATTGCGATGTGGATTTTTTTTCATTTCTATTGACAATATTCGTCAATTACTTATTTAATCATATCCTTTGTGAAAATGTTCCCAAAGAAACAAAACGACCAACGATTTTTAAAGTTTTATTTTCATTAAATACTGAATCAATGGCTCGTGCAGACGCCAGACGTGTTATAAAGTTAACAAAAATCCAAAACAAATATGCCAGAGAGAATCTGGAGGGTCGCTGGTTTGTGACGAACCTCTTTATAAAGCCACATGCTTTACCGACTGAGCAATTAAATGAACTGCATATCTGGAACAAGCCCGCATTGTTTCAGAATACTGGTCAACAGGTACATGGAACCCAATTTCCACGCATGAAAGCCTTCAGATGAAAACAAACATGGGACAGCGAATGTGGTTCAATGTTGTTCTGTGAGATACATCTTAACGGTCTAGAGAAGAGCTTTGTAAATTTCTGCTATATTATTGTTATGATTTACCATCAATGAGAAATAATTAATTGTCGTGTTGGCAGCAAAATAATGTTTCCAAAGCATACTATTGGCAAAGATTGCTTGATTATTTCAACACCAGAATTCATAAGCCGCAGAAATGAAGCTGGTTTCGAGGCCGATGAAATGTGAACGGAAACGAGCCGAAAACATCAAAGCTTTGTAACTTTCTGCTGTTTGAATAACAGTTTCTAAATCATTCGTGTCTTGACGTTGGCCAAATTGTGTCACATTCCACCTTTATCTTGCTAATCAGTTCGGCATTACCATATTACCACTTACGCTATTTCATGCTGAAATAACATCAACAAAACAATTGCAACAAATGTAAACAAACTATTGTTTAACAATGTTTTTTTGCAAAAAACAAGAACCGTTCATTGCAATAAACAATGCTGTCAAATGTGATAAAACTGTGTTTTTGTCAGCGAAGTTCCGTGTCGCTTGATTTAGTAACAAAATGTCAGTTTCTGAATACAATTAATGTTTGGTTTGACATTGAGTTATATGTATTTTATCGCACACGTGTGTGATTTAATATCATGATGGATTTTATAATTACCAAGTATGCATTTCAGAGCGTAAAATTAGAAGTCTTGCTAATTCGTTGGATTAGAATTGATGCTTCATTCAGCATACTACTCAGTAATCAGAAACTGATTGTGTGGTTTGTGAAATAGATAATGTTGTTAACAATGTGTGTTTCCACTTTACCGTAAAATAACACTGGAATCCAAAAAAAACACGCTTCCTCTACAAACATTAGCCTGTTCAAACAATCACCTTGCACCTAAAAGTAATAATTTTATGCTATCTTTTAAACACTATTAAGTATGTATAAATACTAATGACAGCATGATAAAGTATGGTGTAAGCAGAGTGATGTTTCTCACATACAAACATGTACCGGAACGGTGTGAAATACAAACTAGAACAAGCATACATCGAACAAAATATCTAAGAATCATATAACCTAGTTACAGCAATAATAAAATCAAAGATGCACTTATTACGTCAGTAAATTGAAAGAGGACATGTATATAGATCATCTGAAGTGCTCTAAACTTTCCCCGAATGGAAGAGTGCCATGAACAAGTATCTTTCTAGAGAAATCATTAAAATAGTACACCGTATGAAATATTTCAATCCTTGTACATCCATTAGTGTCCCTTAATTGGATCATTATTGCCCGAGATTCATTAGGAATGAAATATCTGGACATCGAAAATTACAATTTAAACATTACAGTGCAACCGTTCCAAAGCAACACCCTTTTGGGAGAAGCAAAATTAAGTTATTGTTGAGAGGTTGTTGCTCTAGAGAGGTTAACTTAATAATTAAATCGTACAGTGAGGAAAATGCTGTTGTTAAAGAGAAGTCGTTGGTCAAGTGGTCCTCTGAAGAGGTTGCACTGTATACCCTACGTACGCTCGAACGACTGAACGAAAAATAAAAAAACCCAATGTTCCATTTGTGCTCCGATGTTAGTAATTACGGAGTTAAAATGGTCAGCATGAGACCTTGGTATTATCTGATCTCATTATTTCACATATTACGAGTTTGTGAATATTGCCATAATCTTTGTTATTGTTATCCTATGTTGTCTACGGATCATAAATTGGACAAACAAACTTCTTAGATAGGTATTAGTGTATAAACGTATACCACATGACACAAATGTTTGTCTAACATTTCGTGAAGGGGTCACATATTATTAATTTAATATTTTGCTTGCATGCGGAGAATACATTGGACAGGTACACCTCTGACTTGGTAATTTGTAAAACCGAAGAACTCTTTGATGGAACTGAAGCAGTTACAAACAATGTCACAGCAGATTCATTAGAAAGAGAGTCAGGTAAGAGATGTGATCAAAATGGTCACAAGAATACAAAAATAAAGAAGTGTGCCACCTTCTCTGTCTTTTAGATTTGATAATTAGGACTCAAATCTCCTTCGTGACGTACCAATTTACTCGTGGTACATGTTATAAAAATACGTAAAAATTAATTTCTTCATATTCTTATCTAGAAAATCATTTGACAATATGACTTTATTCACTTTAATGACAAACCACTTGTGAAAGGAGGAAAGGGGTTTATTGAAAGTCAAAGGTGTTCACGTAAAACAAAGTATTTTAATGACACGTGACTTGCAATATGATATTCATACTGTTTAATAAGATAGATTAACGCTGTGGATATGAATAATTAATTCTAAATAGTAATCATATTAAATAGATTGATGAATTGACAATAGATATGTATTTGTGTAGAAATACTATCTGAGAAGAAGATGTTGAAGATTTCCACAACAAGATCTATACAGACCCATTATGTTTGAATAAGAAATTAATTCAATTCTTACAGTGTTGAAACGCTTGATATTGTTATACATGTATTTGAAAACCCACAAAATACAAGGTTATTTTTATAGCATATTCATGCACATTATATGTATAAATCAATTTCGTGTATCTGATAAAACTCCACAGAAAGATAACCCTAATAAATTGCTGAAATTGTTTTATTCGCGTTTTTCAGTCCATCAATCTAATTTTATGAAACGAGCCCCGTAGATGCTTCAAACTAAAACAACATGACATTGTAGGAACATACGCTGTAAGTACAGGTGACACTGTGGAGCCCACAGTGTGTTTATCGCAAAATGTTGTTACAATAAGATAATTGGTTTCTCTGTCCCGTATAATTCTAGATAACGAACATCGACATAGTACTCAAACAGTACTTTACTAGATAAACAGTCTTAACAAAAACACTAAAACAGCCATAAGTTTCACTGGAACTATCGCGGCATTAAGCACGCACTTGGCAGACGTCTTGTACATCTAATAGAGCGTGCAGAAACAAACACGCGCCGTTAGCACAAGGTCGAAGTCACTTGCAACAATCTTAAATCTAAACGCGCGTGTAAACAATTCTAAATTATCCTGTTGTTCTTTACACAAATGGAGGATTTACAACCATGTTCGTTTTTATAAACAAATATACAGTTTTGTCCATATCTTTTGAATAGGCAGTCTGAATAACGAAAGAGAAGAAATTAGAATACAAGCTACTTTGTATGTGGCGCCACAAAAACGAAGAAACATGTTGCTTTGATGACGTCTTACCGTTAGCTTTTCCACAAATAACGCTTTCTTAATTATATTGTTTTTTGATGTAACAAGATTCTTTTTAACAAAAAAAGTTAATGAATATGAAAAATCAAGAATATGCACCGCGGCATAGCGTGTTTTCTTTGTTGACAAAAGACCAACATGTTATGTCGACATTTTAATGATTTACAGTAGAAGGTCTGGGTCAAATTATTGAACGTCATGACGTACATGCAGACACCTAAGCTCTTTTACAACATGGTGAGGAATCTTTTAGTTCAGAAATTACGATCGTGCTGAGACAAGTATGACGCAATACATGCCTATATGTTTATGTTACACGCTATTTCCTTTCAAGTGCGAGTTTAACTTGATCCTAAATGTTCCTAGCAGTGAATGGCATTGATTAATTCATTATTTAGTTGATTCTCGTCAGCAATTAAGCGATATTGCGTCTAGTAAGAAATTGTTTGAGAAAATTATTCATTCTAACATACAAAATATATATGTAATCTATTACGTTAGCTTATTTCGGATGCATAAACTGTCTGTATTTTTATTAATTGATAATAACCCTGTCTGCAAACTAAACATAATTCAATGATATATGCAAATAGTCCGCTTTTTTCTACGACTTCTCTCCATCAGAGCGAGTAATGTTCTGTTTCATTCGCTTACATACGCAGTTTGCAGTCGACGTGCAACAATATTAGGCTGTCTGCATTGGTATAAAACACGGTATAGAGGCGTCTAAGAGAGCTCATAGGTCAAATAATTGAAGAAAAGGTAGAAAACATGTAAAAGTGTGCGAATTGAAATTCAATGTACTACATAAATTGAATATTCATATGACTGATTTATTGACGTTTTCTTGCACTGTATACATTGGAGGAAATTGGTCACTAATTGAAAAAAAACACGAAGACAACTGGGATCTGAGAACCCGAAAGACAAAAAAAAATGGGAGAAATAAAATAGAAATTCATGTCGTTCAAAATACGATCAATATGAATTCAAAACAATATACAAACTTTTGTTTACAACGAATTACTTGTCCAGTTGTAACATTTGAAAGGTTGTTACCACATGATGAATCAGCTACATAACGTATCATAACCTCTAATCTCATTATATCCTACTTAAAAAAGAGAAATCCGCATACTTTGACGGTCTGATTCAAGCAAGATATGCCGATTTGCCATTTCTTTGCCATGAAAATAATTGCGTCTTATTTATTGGCCTCATAATCTACTCGAGATATTTCGTTTCAGGCAGTAAACTACTGAATTCAATTACAATAACATACCAATTTACGACATTCCGCGAAATGGCAATCGTGTGTGTGTACATATCCGGTGGAATGGCATATATGTTATTGCCTGACATGCTAAACCTGACGCTTTACAAACTACAAAATCATCTTTTTTACTGTCCATTAGCGTGTGAGCTACGCTTCATATCAATGTTTTATTGCATCTTAGGCTAGATAAATTTATTTTATGCCATCAGATAGTAACTTTATTGTTTTCTGTATAGCATCAGGAGAATGTCCGAAATGCCCATCATAGTCAATAAAATCATTGTTATCTTCAGTCTAAATGGACGTTCATATTTCATGATCATTAAGATTAGTGACTTTCTTCATACGTAAATGATCATTCCTGGTACATGTTTACTTAGTACGGTTGTAGAATCCATTACATTAAAATCTATGTGTTTCCCTTCGACCCTTTGCTTTATAAACATATTTTGGACTCTTTCAAATTCAAAGCAAATATACGAAACATCGATTTATTTAAGAAAAATGGGTAATTCTCTCTGACGGAGAAACATTGTGGCAGAAGAAGCCATTGCTCATTACAAGCAATGACTTCTTTTGCCACAATGATTTCAAAAGTCGTCTGCTTCAGATGCTGGGAAATGCAGTATTACGAGACAAAGACAAATAAAACCATCAAATATTGGAGATGAGAATTTTTCACAGGCACATTTTCGATTCATTTTATAATTATCATATGAATAAGATTTTGATGCGCGTTATTTCAAATAATAAAATCAATAAAAATGAATGTATTATGAAAACATTTATTGATAATTATGAGATGGATGCTGACGTAAGTCTTGACTTCCAAGAAACAAAACCAGTGAGGTTTGGTTTTCCTATTGAAAATAATAAAACAAATGGCAGTATTTTGGCTCACATTTATGCTACAGGTATATTTAGCTTTAATGATGTCATATTCCATGTTTAAATGGAATCAATTAGCAATTAGGGGAGTGGCAAAGCAGACCTATTTCCCCTTTATCAAAAGTCGATTGCAAATGTAAATTAGACACAAAACGTCAACCTCGTTAATTCCGGAAACGCATCCGTCTTTCTAGTCACGTGTATTCAAGATTAAAGGTGCATAACTCTGTAAGATTATGCTTCGATTGCATTTTTCAATCATAAAATATTATATCAATTGCTCGTCTCTGTGGTAGAGTGGATATTGTACGGGGCCTAGGTTCAAGCCCACAAATTTAAAGCTTCCGCTTCGTTTTTTTCAGCTTTTATATTTTTTTTTCTTAAAGATTTTATCATACAACCTACACAAATTTATAAAAAATATCCGAGTGATTAAGAATGATGATATGTCCTGCTTGTTTAATTTTAAGTTTTTTTTGTGTATACTCGCGTAGATAAGTGTGAGTTTATCAGAGTTTTCGATTTTAAACTGCCTTAAGTGATATGTTGGCAATAATGCCAGTACTGTCGAAACTGGTTGAGATTTCAAGTGAGTCATAATGTCGTGTGCGTATAATATTACTGACGTGAAGACGGATGGTATGATGAAAATATTGCGTCGTATTAATCATTTTACTTGAGTCCAACATCCAGCCATGAAGTGGTACTCCAGTATTGCTGATACAATTATTCCGGGGTATTTGATAGAGCACTTTGTCAAATCGATAAGTTAAAACTCGAAGATTGTCTCATTTTATGGTCTTTTAATAAACTCGTTCTTCGGACAAAAATCTGTTGAATCTTCCACTTCTTCATGATTGTAATGAAGTTTGGAACTTGAGTTGTTTATTGGAAATTTCGTCCACAACACGTGACAGACGGAACCAATTACGTCTTTATTTGATATTGCAAAAGAACTTGACAAAAATATATGGACAACATCCCCATAATGCTGCTTAAAAGATGTGTATAAAACACAGAAATCTGGAAATTCTTCACAAGAATATCATTTCTAATGAAATATGAACTGTGTTCATTTTCATTTTCTGTTGAATGCCTATTTCGTCAAAATATTAAACTTACGGACAAGATATTAACGCTTTTACCTTCTCAGAAACAATCATCATCGAGGAGTAAGTAAGCTAGACCATTATGAATTGGCGTCACGGTTGTTCAACTTAAAGGTTACCATAAATTGTAATAAGCACGCGTTGCGTTTGAGGTTATCGTACCATCGCCCTATTGGGTTTGAGTCTACTGATGCGAAGGGGCGATGGTACAATGTCGATGTAGCGATGTTACGAAATTACGATGTCGATAGAGCGATATTATGATGTAGATAGAGCGATATCATGATGTTGATAGAGCGATATTACATTGTCAATGGAGAGTTATTGCGATGTCGATGGAGCGATATTATGATGTCGTTGGAGAAATGGTATTCAGCCGAATACCGTACACTTACTACTAATACACATACGAAACAAATGCAGTTATTCAGAGGTCCAATATCGAATTTGGGTTATTACTTCATTCAGGAAATACGCATGTTGTTCCTTTTGCTGATTGTTATGAAAACCTCTACCATTTTTGAGCAACCAAGTTTATTCTGTATGAAAATACAGCGATGTTCTATTTTGCGGACGATGAACACGGTATTGATGATTAAGTTGCCAAAGGTCTGCTTGTTCGTTTTGTGTACAAGCGTGGGTGGGTGAGGTATGGACGAGTGAAAATTTTATCACTGATATTTTTTTTCAAGCATTGTTTATGGGTAATAAAATCGTTAATATCCCTGTGTAGGGCGTTTTTATTAACGTTTATATAAATCAACGGAGATGAAAAGCCATCACTAACTGCTATATTGAACAATTAACTGGTGAAGTAAAGTGGGACATGCTGTGTCGAGTGCCGTATGGTCGAGATTCCGCAATATTGGTCAATGTTAAAAAAATATAATTGATCAATCTTTAATGTCTGTGTGCATTTTTTCTGACTTTGATCATAGGTCGTGAAGTGGGATAATCATAATGCCTACGAAATTTTCTTTTTTAGAATAGTAGAAATAAATCTATTTACATGAAAGATATACGTGTGAACACAGCTATTAGTGAACCAGCTTACACCAAAGTACATTTTGTTCCGTTTAAATTGCATTTCAAACAGAGGAGTGTATACTTCTTAGTTATTTACTTTCAAACCTGTGAATAAAGGCCACCCTTCGGAAAGACAAAATGTGGCCCTTTTGGACAGGTGGCCTTTATTCAAAGTAAGTTTGTTCTATATAATCAATGATGGATTTCCAAAGAATGACCTTTATTCAGAGGGTGGCCTTTATTCGGAGGTGGCTACAAACACAGGTTAGACAGTATATTGTTTTTGAATTCTGTTGAAGTACAGTTATGACTTAACGGGTTCAGAATAACATCTTGGTTCGAAAAACGCTCCAGAAATCAACATGGCGTTTTTTTTCAAGGGGTTTAACGCCCGCACCAATAGCTTGGGTCGTTTTGCGACTTTTTCCAGCTTTTTATAATACAGGAAGACCCCCAAGGTGCATACCTGCGTAGAACACCCTACTTTCAGTGAGCAAATTGCAGGACAGTTTCCTTTCATGTACAATTTGGTCACGGATGTGGTTCGAACTTACAGCGATGAGAGACTAGTGATTACTAGTCAAGAGACCACAACACATAAGCCCCTTGTGTTTATATTTACTGAAACAAACATTCTACACAATGATAAATACAAACATTCAAATATTTTCGAAAAACATTTTACGTTAGTTTTTCTGCCACCAAAAAAGCATAATGGGACAAGCTATATAACTTTAAGTCTCCAGCAAACAGTTCTTTCAATAGCATATTCAATAAATCGTTCTATCAAAGTTCTATGTAAACAAATAAGTGATTACTTTAAGTCGTGTTGACATCTAAGACAATATTCTTGATTCACATGCTAACTTTCTTGGCATGAACGAAATACGGGCGATATCTTGTGTCGATGTGACAGACGCTCCTGACAAAGTAATTCCCATCAGTTTGTTTGAAGACGTCGCCATTTGTTGAAATTGTTGTTCCATTTGTGTTTAATCATTTAAAGTTATATTGACATCCCATTCTTGACAATGACAATCATATTTGTCGAGTGTTGGAGCTATTTTGGTCATTTAAATGAGATTAAAAGCACGGATTTTATTTTTTATTCTAAATTCAGTCACAACCACCGAACAGGCGGATTTTCGTAACAACGAGGTGTTAAAGAAAACAATATTTTTCTGAGTTTTCACTCCACGTTTGAGCTTTAAAGAAGTATATTAAACGTCGAAACCATGGCATTTATGTTCAGCAATCAATCCCGACAAAACCTATAGTATTATAATGTGCAGATAATGTGCTTGGAAAATATTTGAAGTTCCTAGGTTTAGGGTGCGCCAAAACTGGTTTGTATGCGCAGGTGTTATACAAAAGCATTTAGTTTTTTGTCTTCTGAAGTATATGTAAATGTACTTCTGTATATTCTTGTTTTTATTGAATTGCAGTCAGACATCAGTACACACTCTTAACAATTTCTTGGAGTCTCGTCGGCAGTATAATTGTAAATCCATCCAAATATTTGGCACTTATTATAAATTTAAAGGAAGAAACTGTGGTTGGAATTTTGATGAAAGTGTTGTTATTTTCTTTGATGACAAATTATACTGTAATTGTCAATAAAACACGCGACAAAATAATAGTGCTCTGTTGTAAAATACAAGATTACAAAGCAGGGAATATAAACAACACAGACCCACGAGACAGTTCGTAGACATTTCTAAATCATTTATGTCTTTAGATGCATTCCAGATCCAGCTTCGACATTGACATTCAAATAGTGTTATGTACGTCCTAATGCACTATGTTTTAAAGTACAGTGCAACTTCTCCAAAGCAATACCCTTAGGGAGAAGCAAGCTTATATTGTTGTTGTTGAGAGGTTGTTGTTCTAGAAGGTTTAAATTAATAGTTAAATCGTCCAGTGGGAAAAATCATGCTGTTGTTGAAGGGAGGTTGTTGCTCAAGAGAGGGCCGCTCTGGAGAGGTTGCGATGTATGTGTAGGTCATTGTTAGTGCTAATCGGCTCTATGCTTTACCGGGTCGACATTGGCATGCCACTGAAAGTAGCCAGGCTCGACTTAAATTACATTTCCTGTACACGTTTTAGTACAGCAGACTAAATTGCGTACGTTACTCACAAAATCTACGAAATTAAATCCTCAACGAAAATTAGTGAAAACATAGTAATCTCCTGTGACGCAGATGTTTCGCTGCTTTTTTTCCTTGATAAAGTTATTCAATTGGTATGCATGCTTATAATTATTCCTGTAATTTTCTGACACGGAAATATAACGCACAAACTCTAATAAGCCGGAACAAATATAAGTATTCGACAAATGTTCAAAAATTATACACTAATTATATACATTAAATCAAAATTTCTTCATATTATATGTTTTAATTTCAGAATTGCCTCGAGAGAGGATTTTTTAAATTATGATAAGCGATTTCCTACTGAAAACAGTGATTTGTTAATTTATGTGAAATCCCACGTTCCAGAAATTATTGCCAATTTGAAATGATCTACTGCTTTTAAGAAAACAAAATTTGATTTGGGACCAGAATTATTGTATTACCAACCACGGTGCTAATACATACACTGTCACAAGTCTAAATGACTGATTTATTTACAAAACCAAGTGCGACTGCTTATAAATTGTAATTATTACGCGTTTTTCGACGCAGTGAATCAATTGTACAGAAAGAAACAAAAACCAAAAATGATGATAAAGCTGTATATGACACGCAGACAAATTACAATCGTAAAAGGGTAGAAATGGGACTAGGCCAGGTTCTTAAGTGTTGAGTTCGGAATACCATATGTATCAAATTAAAAAAATCTGTTTGTTTTGTCTGAATTATACTGGTGAAATATTTGTAAAGTTGATCTGTAAATATGTCAATGTTCCCGTACTAGTTTTGTGATAATTGGCCCGGGACTTTTCTTCAATACATACTTGCACTTTTTATATATTCGCTCCTAAGTTTGAGCAATCGAAGTAAAGTTGACTTATCTAACTGAATCTAATGACGCTCGACAGCCAAGGTCATTTAGCGACTTTTCTAGCTTTAATGGTTTAAGGAAAGCCACCAGGTGTACCTGGGTAGAATACAGACCTTCAATAAGCTAGCTGGACAGTCTCCTTACATGTGAACTTTTGTTACGAATAGGATTAGAACCCGTTGAGGGGCTTGTGATTACTAGTCAGACTATATCTTTTTTTTCATTTCAGCTTTGCGTGTTATTTGGGAAGACCCCACGGTGAAAATGAATCCTTTGAATGTATTGTGCCTCGTTTCCCGAAAATAATTACAAAAAAAATATAATAACTTGCTTGCAAGCCTTATTATGAAATGCTTTATTGTGATCCGTACATGAAAGTTTAATTAAAGGGATTAAAATGAGGACTTTAATTTAATTATTACTGTGCATTTATGTAAGAAATTTAATTAAGTACTCAAATGTTTAGTCTTTAATGTTGTTCATACACTAAATTATAGCACATGTAAAAAAACAACTGCAAAAAATGTTAAATATTCTCTTTTTTCACTGGAATTTAAGGTCGTTTTTTTTCAACAATATTTCAATTATATACGGCGACCGGTTCACCTAACCAATTTTCCTGAAATGTGTACTAAACAGTACTGACTTACCCTTCCACAAGGAGCCGGCATCTTCTCCACATATGGAGGAAAATCGGTATTTTTGTCAAATGTTCATAGTATGACCTGCCGCAACCGGGATTTGAACCAGGTTGTAAGTCCAGCACACTAACCACTGCACCACGATCTCGTCATAAATGGCTTTATGAAAATTTGACAAAAATGTCAATGTTCCTCCATATGTGAAGTTGCCGGCTCCTTGTCAAAGGGTAAGTTAGTAATGGTTAATATACAGTCCAGGAAAACTGGTTAGGTGAACCGGCCGCCGTGTATAACTGAAAAGTTGCTGAAAACGGCGTTAAAACCTTAGTGACAATGTCGCATAAACAAAACAAACAAACAAAGTCATTTATCTTTGTGCACAGCCATTCGAACTACAATAATGAAGTTATTGAAGTAAACAATTCAGAAATATACACACAGCGAGACACATTAGTTACATAGATACATCACACACGTCAATAAACTGTATTTAGTTTGAATTGAATGCATTCTTCATCTGGAAATGTTGTGGAAACGTATATAATGGTGAGTGTAAAGACCTATGCATCAATATTTTCAGCAAAGTTGAATGGAAGAAACACTTTTTGGAATTTTCAAACCAGGGTAAAAAATGGTTGATAAAGTATTTGCCTGTAACATGTTTACGGTAAATGGAGGAAACAACATTCACACTGCTCAGTAATTATTACTCACTAATTAAGAAAACTAACTCCGCGTTCAAATTAATTAATAAGAATTCATCAGGCCAGTTTATTTCGCTAAATTGTTTCGCAAGATATTTAAATTTCTAAATTCACTGACGATCCAAAGCCTTGATGTTTTCATTCAACAGTTCTCTTCATCGCAAATATCACGTGACAACAGTTACTCAAATGTCGTCTGGACGAGAAGCCACATAATGTATGTTCTGAGATTTCCTCATCAGTGAAATCGATGTAAAGCTTAACAAAGGTACAGAGGTTAGTTATTGCCCTAATATATATAGGCAAAGAAAATGCAAAGACTTTTTACTGATGTTTTATTCTCGGCCAGATATAATTGTCGGCTAAAGCAAATTACTCGAGGGAGTGGCGTTGTTATTTGGTCTTCAGTGCTCGGAAACATTAATGTTTGTTTCATTAACATTTCCATTCATGTTTCGATAATATCTCAGCTCAACAGATAACCCCTACCCAGAATCAATCACGTGACCTCTGTTATCGAATGGTTTTGGCCTCTGAATAGTAAACATTAGCTCATCATCGCTGTAAGTTCGAATCCCAACAATTCACATTTGAGGAAGCTGTCAGTGGTTCTACCTAGGAGTACGCCAAGCGCTTTCCTCCACCGCTAAATCCGTAAAGATTGCCAAATGACCATGTCCGTTTAATGGCGACATTAAATCCCAGAGAAAAAATCATACAATCTTAAAAGTGATTTTAGTCAGACAACTTATAGGTGAGTGACTCACTGAAGACATAACAACGTGTGTCATAAATCTTAGCTGAATGAGCTTAATAAAATAAACCAGTTAAGATAATTGCTGTAAATATCTGCATCTTGCGTAAACGGTTTTCAAGTGGAGTCTATTCTTTGTCTAACGTAATTTAACCATCTACCGTTACAACATCTACCGGAAGTAAAAATGTGCATGGAGGTAACAATTTACTAGGTATAAGACCATCCTCAACAAAAGTTGGTTTACTGTTTCGCGACTGACTCATTAAAAAATCCCCCCAACTTCAAAGCGATTTGGACAAACAAAAAAGTTGGTTCTTCCTTCTAAATGAAAGCATTTAATGATACAATATTGACACCCCCCCCCCCAAAAAAAAAAAAATGCCGACCTACCTATACACAGTGTTGAAATTTTGGGTCGGGTAACCGCAAACCGACATCTTTTAAGAATGGCCTACACACCAGTATTTTTTCAAACAAAAACATATTAAGCTGATGTTAACGCCTGACCAGTGATGTATTTCTAATTAGACATGTTAAGTCATGTAATTTGATGGTATTTGAACAAAACACTAATATCTGAGACTCTTTGAAATGGTAAAAATAATTGATTATACAGACGAAAGATAAAACTTGTGCCTTCAAAAAAGGGTAAAGTTGTTATGATAATGACAAGAAGTAATTGCTTCAGATTGGTTGCGGAATGTTTACATTTTGTTGTAAATGAATTATGTCGTTATTTACGAAACACTTACTTTTAGTATCTTTCTGCTGAATTAAATCAGTCTATCTATATTTCCATCATTTGTCTTATTCATAAAAGCTTGATTTTTTTTTGCTTCTTGAATTTTATGAGGCTATTTTGTCTCTATCTCACGTGTTAATTTACAATAATCATAGTTTAAATGCTATAGTCGAAAAGACGGTTATATTACAAATGGTTAATTGTCGACATTACCTAGAGTAAAGTAGGAATTTTAGGCCAGATAAACCAGTCGTGGTTCCGATTACCCTGTCCACTCTGTTTTGGCGCCGACTCTAAAGTTTTCAACGGCAAAATTCAAAGTGCGGAAATGTTTTGGGACAAAATCGTGCCTCAAAATTATGAAAGATTTGAATTATGAAAGATCTTTTTTAAAAAAAAAACAGGAAAGAAAACTTTTCGATCTCCCGACTCTCTTTTGGTCCAGTGATATTAAGCATGATTATTTTTCATATTGTTATCATATGTTGATTTTTTCGCGCGGAGAAAATCCCCATGTCCAACTTTTAGGTCCATCCATTATCAGTCGTCAATACAATTACAACGGGAAAGTACAGTATAGTTAGAGTTTTATGTATCTTTTTAAATGCACTGAGTGCACTTAGGTTTGGTAATTTTCACAGTTAATTAATACACGACTATACCGTTCTGCATGTAAACATCGACTCAGCAGTAAACTCAGTTCTCCGAAAGAGAAGATATTTTTGCACATATTGTGTGCGTTTTGATGGATTTCGGGTAGGGTAGTATTTTGTTTTCTGTTAAGCAAACGCTCATGAAGAAGACATTCAACTTTTATCGAACTGTGCGTGCGGAATTATCAGATGTTCCGACTGGAGATCATCGATAAAGGCCGATTTAAGTCGAATAAGATGAATCGGCAGCATCGTGTATGTCGACATCTCCCGAGTGGAAATTCGTTGAACTTCGGTGAATCCCGGAATAAACTGATTGACTTCAAATATTCTCCTAAGGAGTCTGGAAAATTGCAATTGTAAGCAGCCCAATAAAATTCTTTTGACTTAGATTGCATGTTTTGAGATTCTATAGAGCTTGTAGGTATTATTACTCTCAATATTATACGTAAGTATTGTGTGTTTATTTAATTCTTGTTTTGATGTGTTAATGTCTATTTATACGTTTTACCCTCAGTTAAAATCATTTTATATTTTATTGTTATGAATTTTACCTTGTTTTATGTTTTTAAACATATTTTTTGATGTTTATGTTTCTTTCAAGGAATGCGTTTCACAATCACATAAAAACTTCAAGTAGAAAAAAATTATATACATTAAAACGCGGTTATAGTGAATTCCTTTGGACGGGAATAATTGCATCCATATTTCACTAAATCCATAATACTGAAACACAGAAGGACCAGTTCGGGGGATAATAAATAGTTCCCTTAATCTAATTGTTTGCCAGAACCGTTTTTCACTATAACCGTGTTTAACTATAACGGTATTTCAATATAACCGTGTTTCAATATAAATGTATTTCATCATTATAACCGTGTTTCACTGTTTTTGCTATTTGAAGTACAGACAATATACCATGATATGAACCGATAAGACATCAGTCGTGTTCTAACATATTAATCACTATTGGAACTACTTGGAATCTACCGGATGTCAAACTCAAGTCGTTTTTTTTTTCTTTACATATTGCTGTTTGTTGCATTCTATGTACTATAAAAAGCAGGAGTACACAGGCATTTTAATAAACCATAGCAATACATTGGCAGTCACATCACAAATTTAAGGCGTAGACGCATATCAAGCTACCAAATACATACTGAGTTAGAATCGGCCTAGGTGTTCCGAATGTTGGATAGTAATACGGAATCGGCCGAGGTGTTCCGAATGTTAGATGGTGATACGGAATCGGCCAATGTGCTTCGAATGTTAGATGGTGATACGGAGTCTGCCGAGGTGCTCCAAACGTTAGGTGGTGATACGGAATCGGCCGATGTGCTCCGAATGTTGGATAGTAATATGGAATCGGCCGAGGTGCTCCAAATGTTAGATGGTGATACGGAATCGGCCTATGTGCTCCGAATGTTAGATGGTGATACGGAATCGGCCGAGGTGCTTCAAATGTTAGATGGTGATACGGAATCGGTGCCGAATGAGGCAGAGTTGTCCTGAGAATATTTGCATACATGTAATATACAAAAACTCGGAGATGAATACTGCGTTTCAACTGTGGAACTGAAGAAGTCTCTTTTTTGAAGTAAATAATTTCCTTTAGTCTAATAATGTCCTTTAGAGCATTGTTGCCGAATGTTTTCGTGGCAGCAGTAAACATATTATTGTCTTCATACCCTGAAGTCAAGCAGAAAAGCCATTCAGACAGATATAATGTACAAAATATACAAATTTCGTCTGAATATCGAGTGTTGTTTTGATGTTGTTTAACGTGATTCGTGTTTGTAATACACCATGAAAATCCCATTCACCGAGCATAAGAAATCTTCCCTTTTAATCGCGTTCATGATTTCGATTACGTGCCAAGTCAATATCAATATTTTTTATTTCTGACGTGTGATTGTTGAATAATATGAATTTAAAACACTCTTAGAATCATGCTGATTTTGTTTCGATTTGAACCATTCATGTTGCGGTTTTATTGTTTTATTTGCATTATAGTACAATCGATTTTAACCATTTTCTCGCTAAAAGTTCAAAATAATTTCCCGGGGTATGATTTTATTTCCAAATTTTGGCGCATTTAAGTTACAATGTGATTTTTTTCTTTTGAAATCGTTACCGAATTAATTAGTTAATGAATCAGTCAGACAACGTACTGTAATAACAAGTATATTTGGCAAATATGCGTTTGTAAAAAAAGAGGAAAAACTAAATCATTATCAGATAAAATGATTCTACAAAAGTCGTACCAACCCAATTAAAGTCCGGATCCAGATGTCATGGTGTCTAATTTCTACCACGTGATTACAACCCTCTTCCCTCACTCTCAGCCCTTTACACCATCTTACTTTCTTCCCTAACCCAGAGAGACGGTTTATCGGTAACTATGACTCCAGAAGCTGACCTGTGTGCGTCGCCGGCAACAGGTAACTAGTAGAAAGTGCATTGAAACAAACAACATGTATCATAAAATGTGTCGGTTTGTTCCCCAAGTCGATATGCATGTTATAGTGTTTTAAACAACCGAAAGACGAAATAACAAAATATTTACATACATGTCTCCAAATGCATTAATGTTCGTCAGGACAACCATCTGGTGTTGCATAAGTGTTCAGACAGGACGGACAGCTTCGGAATGCGGCGAAAAACTGTATCAACAAGTCAATGGTGAAGTTCATTTAATGATTTTTTTTGTTGTTTTTATATGACTTTATCTCTGGGGTTTAACGCCGTTTTTCAACAATTTTCAGTCATATACGGCGACCGGTTCACCTAACCAGTTTTCAGTACTAACTTACCCATCCACAAGGAGCCGTCAACTTCTCCACATATAGAAGAAAATTGAAGGTTATGATCTGCCGCGAACGCAAGGAAAATAAAATTAATGAAAACAAAAATACAATGTAATAATTCATTGAACAAAAGCAAGTTCGTGTTTGGTTTGAAGTACAGTTAAACCTGTCAACAAAGGCCACCATTGGGAAAGACAAAATGTTGACTTTATTGTCAGGTGGCCTTTATTCGGTTGTTAGTTTCTTCTAAATGATTAGCGATGGTTTTTCAAAGAATGGCCTTTATTCACAGGGTGGTCTTTATTCAGAGGTGGTCTTAAAAACAGGGTTGTCTATACCAGTAATTCTTTATCTTTATTTACGGTATCCAAGTAAGTCTAGCATTTTAAGCGAATCAACTGTGTAAACGAACGTGCTTGGGTAACATCGAGTTGTCTCCCTTTAATTCACAAGGCGGTCTTTTTTTCTGTGTTGTATGAAAATTAATGACATTTAGAGACTCCCATCCAAGAGCATTTGTTCACCGTGGTGTATATTTTCCAGAAACGTTCCAATTGTACCGACGTACGTAATAACACTAATGAAACATATTCAGTAAAACTTTGTTACAACGAGCATCGGTATCACCAGCACCCAACTTATCTCGAGGTATTTTTAAAGTCCAGTCGATATTTTGGTCCTTAGTTGTGTATAATTTTCAACTAACAAACAAATACCTCGTTATTACGAGCACCACGTTTATCTCGAGTATTTAGTCTGTTACGATGACCCCCCGAGATGATTAGGTTTTACTGTATTACAAAAAAACAAAGCCCATGATATCAGTGTTCTACAGGAGTAGTAATTAAAGTAGACTCAAAAATACAAACGGTCTGGAATGATGGCACATACACATAACGTGTCTTTCGATAACTTCAAATGATTACTTACTATCATAATCTACTGAGCTGTGTCTCCTTTTCTTGTGACAACCAGTACACAAATTTGAGTACATGATATTGCGTAGAGTCAATAAGGCAGCAGGATATACATGTAGTCGTATTTCCGGTTACCCGACCTTAACTATTTTTAGCGTCTTTGCATTTTGTTATTGTTTTGCCCACAAATCTCCATAAAGTACAGAGATCGTTGTCACTGTTAGACCGGTCTTTCATATCTGATTTGAAGTCTTTCTTTACGATTGAAAACATTGCTGTGGTGTTCCATCCACTAGCGTAAAGTCCCAATATAACACGCGCGGTAAGAACGAGTAAAATCGAGCAATGAAATTGATTGCGGTAACTGCACCATTTACATCCATCAACTAATATTTGAGATTGTGAAAACATAACAATCATTTAACTTTCTATAGTGTCCTTTCAATGGTAAGTCAAGCGGTGTTCCCGATGTAATCAGCCCCAAAATGTAGCAAAGATTTGTGATAACATTAACTATTAAAGTCCCATTAATTCTGTTCAGAAACGACAATTTAGTATTGTTAATACAACAAAGTCGACGGGATTCGACTGAAAAGCACAATTTAAGCATCCTTACATAATATACACAATAAACAAATGAATTCAATATAAAATCACGTCTGCCACTAATAAAAGTTTAATTCATTGTTGACATTCATGCTCGGTTTGTCCAATAAAAACAGATCAGTAAATGTGGGACAAATACCAACACTGTAACACTAGATGTAGTTTACGTAGACAAAACTTACATTTCATGCTGATTAATGTGTTTTGCATAGCATTAGTCCTTTGTCTTAATATCTACACTCAAACCTGTGTTTGTGTCTATCTGATTATTTAGAACAATCTGACCTCCGAATAAAGGTCATCAGTCCATAAAGGCCAAATTTTGTCTTTCCCAAAGGTGGCCTTTGTTCACAGGTTTGACTGTATATCGAATGAAGAAACGGCTCAATCAGCAAGTTTATGTTCTTGTAACTCAAATTTTAAAGCTACTCATTCACACTTTGGATAATAATTTTGATCATAACGCTAGCAAAAGTAAGTGTCAGACATTAGTAAAAAGGATATACATAAGTACATTAGTTTGTCCTTACGCAAGGATTTTGAAGATTTCTTCCAATACATTCCATGTAGGAAATGATAATACTATTCAAAAGAAGGAAACTCCACTTACAAACCAGATATAATCAAGTACTTGTTATTAGATAAGCACTCGTACATATAAATCAATGTACTTAAAGGAAATGTTTTACTCATGATCTTCAACATAAGGTGCAAACTTATGATTTATGTTGCAATCCATGCCTCATCCCATCACCAACATAAGTTTACTGAATTTTCTATTTTACAAAAGATAAAATGTCAATATTTCAAGATAAGGGGACACTTCGTCCCCAGCAAGCAGACAAATAAGCCTCCCTTATTTAGAATCACTTATTAACGAAACATTCACAAATATTCCCCAATGATTCAGTCAGTATAATCCCAACTACTATGAGTTCTCCTAAAAATAAATATTGCGAAATTTAATGGTAAGGCTGCAACATTTAGCGACAAAAAGATTGTGATATTAAACGCAGAAGATTTTGCACCATTTAGCAGTTGTTGCAACATTTAATGGCAAGAGCAACATTTCAATACATTGTGACATTTAACGATGTCACACAGTTCAGAAGTGGTCATACCTTTTGTTGCTAATGTCTACCTTTATCAAAAACAAGTTAACACAAGCCACCTAACGGTGTCCTAGTAATTGTCCAATGTCAATAAAGTCTAAAGACGGCTGAACCAAAGCTAATGAGATGACAAATATGCGAGTTGGGATCTACATCGACGGATAAACGGACGTGCAGCCGAACTGACGACCATAATCTAAGAACCAATAACAGTGTTTAAAGAATTAACCACTCTGTCTTCAAAGTAATGGAAACACTACTCAATTAATAGTATTTTCACAACTACCTCAGTTATTTCCCTTCCCTATCTGCATGTAAAAACTCGCTTTCGATTATGCAAAATTTTCTTCGTGCACAGACAAGTCAGCCAGAACAAAGTAACAACTTTGTCAGTCTATTTAATGAGTTGAACAAATCAATAATTCAGTGAGGAAAAACAAGAATCATTATAATAGACCATACTATACATAATATTAAGACCATATCATTTCTTTATTTTCAGACTATATATCCGTATCTTTCAATAATTCAATTCATGATGAAACCACTTCAAACCGTTTCTAAGATCATCCTTATCTGAAAGTTGATTTTATTACTGGAATTTTCATTGTAGAACTAAACAGTGTCATCTTTTGCTTCCAACAGTATGAGATACAACAAGAAACAAGTACAAGCTATCAGTATGATACTTAGAAAACTCAAACAAATGACTTCAATGCAAATATAAATTTTATTACAGTTATTACAAAATAATGACACAATGTTGAGACATGGTTTATCGTATACATGTCATTGCACCAAGCAGTGATGGCATAAGAAGAGCCTGGCCTTAGTCTGAACAGAGGAGAACCAACAGAAAATTCAGAAACCAGCTCTAAAACAACTGGTGGAACATAACAACTTTATAATAGTAACAGTATTCAGCCATTGTGACAGTTTGTTTGTTTGTTTTTATGTGGCATTGTCACTGGAGTTTAACATCGTTTTCAAAACATTTTCAGTCATATATGGCGACCAGTTCACTTAACCAGTTTTCCTGCACTGTATACTAACCAGTTCTAACTTACCCTTCCCAAAGGAGCCGGCAACTTCTCCACATATGGAGGAAAATCAATATTTTTGCCAAATTTTCATAGAAGGGTATGACCTGCCACAACTAGGATCATTGTGAGAGTTTTAGTTCAAAGAAACAATAATTGTCATCTACTAAGCAGAAGAATAAGTGCATTTATTGTTCAAAATTATGCTGTATCAATTTATTTATATGACAGCTAAATGAAAATTTTACAGTCGAACCTCTCAAATCCGAACCTATCTTACCCAAAATCCTCTCTAAACTGAACATGTCAGCTGGTCCCGAGATTTTATAATACATTTAATGTTACAAAATTTTTGGTATCCAGAACCTTTGTATTACGAAAGCCTCTCTTAATCTGAACGTTTTGTCTGTCAGATCACGTAAGGATTGGAAATGTTCTATAGTACAGGTAATTGTAAAATTAACAAACTGACAAGGAACAAGTAAGATAATAACAAACAGTGACATATCAATGTCAGCAAAAAGATATATCTTCTTACTTTGATTAAAATAATCACACATGTAAACTTCATTCTAATGAAGGTAACATTCCACTACATCTTTTTTAAACGATATTCCACTTCATTTATTCTAATACAACTTGGTACATTTTTTTTTCTTGGAATGCACATCTCTCTTAAGTATTTAAGTATGTAATACCAGCTTAAATTCGTAGTAAATATTATTACTCAAGTCATAAAGTTACTTCAAAGACCAGTAACAAAATCAATCTATTTCGTGAAAGCACTAAGAAACAATCAATCAGGTCTTTGAGTTTTGAGCTTTGTCTCCAAAGTTTTTTCATCCTTTTCAATCTTAGACCAAGCAAAGAATGATTTCAATTTTGGTTTGCAGAACATAAAAATGTCTTTGAAATTAAACAATGAATATCCTCCAGACATTTAAACTCTCTTTCACTGTGATTCCATTTTGAACTTCTTATTTATGTTTGCTACCCTGGAAATGAAAACAATTTGAGTATTTAAATGATACATTTTACTCCAATATCATAATTCTGATAGTCAATGTGGAAACCATATGATCAATAAACAGTGGATTTGTACATATATACATATATAAACAATGCAGACTGTTTGTTTGTTTTTATGTGACATTGTAACTGGTTTTAAGCCATTGTTCAACAATTTTTCAGTAATATACGATGGCCAGTTCACCTAACCAGTTTTCCTGGATTGTATACTAACCAGTACTAACTTACCCTTCCAAAAGGCGCAGGCAGCTTCTCCACATATGGAGGAAAATCAACATTTTTGTCACATTTTCATTGAAGGGTATGACCTGCTGCAACTGGGATTTGAACCTGGATTGTCGGGTTACAAGTCCAGCACACTAACCAATGGACCACAGTCACGGCCAAATAATGTTGAGGAATGAGTTGAGATGTTTTATTGAAGCCCTCACTTACTTATTCAAATATCAATACATTGAAAACGTCTCCAATAAGACAAAACTGATACCTAACATTAACCAAAACTGTATACATCAACAGTCCATACACAATAAGACCCTAAAATAATCAGTGATAAGTGATCGTTCCATTATGAAGCCAGTTCATAATTCATTACAGCAAATGAGTTCCTCAATAGTTTGAAATATTGTCACTCCTGTATATATACAGATAAATTTAACAATAAATAGTGTACTGATACCTTAAATTTATCCACTTCAGCTTTTAATGAGTGCACTTTGGAACGTTCTTTTTCTAATTCAGCGGTAAGTTCTGATACCTTAATATAAAAAGACAAAACATATGAGATACTTCAAACTTAGTGAACAAAGTCAATAGATTAGATGAGAATAAAAACCAGTTTATTTTTACTAGCTTGAATTATTAATGCGTTCAAGAGAAAATAAACATGAATCAAACTGTATGGAAGCTCTTTATCCTAAGATTACACATATCATACAATGTTATAAAAAATATTTTGACTATTTCCAAGTGTGTAACCAAGTTTTGTATGTTTCGAATTTTTTCCACTTTTGGAACCATGTTTTGTATGTATATATATGTGTGTGTACCTCAAAGGTTTCAAGCCAACTGATATTGAAAATAAAATATTAAATGCAGGCTACAATTATACAAGTAGAATCTAAACAAAGCCTTACTTGTTCTGTGAGTTCATCTTTTACTCCTGTAAGTTGGTCCACCTGCATTAATACTTCAGCTTTATCCTTCACTATAATCAAGCAATTAACAAACAATTAATGGATCAATTACCGAATTGACAATTAATTCTAACAATACATCAACCAGACAAGCATTTTATCCATTACATTACAACTTCTCTCTCTTTTATTTGAAAATATTGTAAAATGAGCAATTTCATAGAAATGAAAAATGTATTATTTTTAAGTAAGTGTTCAATCAGATTCAATAGATTAAGTTCAATCGGATTCAATAAAGTAAGTTCTTTTTTTTTAAATTAAATAAATAAGTTGACACAATTTTGTCATGATGACTACCGGTAACATACAAAACTGACGCATGTTTTAGCTAATAAATGAAGATGAATTGAAGAATAATTGTAATTCAGTTCAACATACTTTCACCCTGAGCTAGTATGACACATAACTGCTTATTTCTTTTCTTGACTTGTTTCAATTCCTCCTAAAATTTCACACAAAATATAATACAAAATCACACCATCAATAAGACAAAAATTAAAATATACAAGTATTCAATTTATTGAAGAGAATATTACATCATCTACAAACTAGACCCTCAGACACAAAATAAAAGATTTATACACTTCCAAGTTTTATTTAGCCTACAAAATAGTTACCTGCTACATACAGTGCAACCTCTCCAAAGCAACATCATTTGGGAGAAGCAAAATTAAGTAGTTGTTGAGAAGTTGTTGCTCTAGAGAGGTTAAATTAATGGTTAAATCTTACAGTGGGAAAAATCATGCTGTTGTTTAAGGGAGGTTGCTGCTCAAAAGAAGATCACTCTGGAGAGGTTGCACTGAATCATATTGTCAGTTACCTCTTATTGTGTTTGTGTGTATGTTTATATTCACCTAATGAAATATGCCAGTTACCAGTATAAATTAAACTAATTCTCAAAGTCAAAGAAAAAAATAAGAAGCAGCTATATATAGATCACCTACAATTTCTTGATCAACAATCATGCCCACTATCATAAAGAGAACAAGAGTAAAATTGAAGAAGATAAAAATAAAGGATTTTTAATGGTAGATATAAACACAAAATTTGACAACTGAATATTTAAATACATGTATAACTGACCTCTTGTTTCTTCATAGTTGCTCGTAAAAATTCTACTTCTTTTTCAAGTTTCTTAATCTGATCTTGATATTTAGCTGTGATGACTGATTCAGCTGCATATTGCTGAAGTGGTATGATATCATAAGTCATCATCATGTCATTAAGAAATAAAACAGTTACATGCATAGATCAAAGTTTAAGCATTAAGCAGGCATTTATTTTATTTTAGTGCATAAAATTTGACATGGCTTAAACCTAAGAAATGAGCTGGTGTAGCAATCAGTGTATCAATTAGCCACCTATGTCAGAAGTTTATCTCATGCTTAATGAACCGTTTTCATCCCTACCTATTAACTACCATGTCACTGGAAAATACCAATGATGTAATTAACACTTTCAAAAAATTGATAGCAAAAACATGACAAAGGCAAAAAGACATTCAGCTGACGTACATCAACTATTCATCAACTGTCACAAAACCTAGGATCAATTTCTAACAATAAGGATTTTAACTTATTTATCCATATTGTCTTGTCGTATAGTGCAATGCATTTTAAAAATAATGTTATGTCTTAACCTGAAAATCAAACAAGAGAAAACTTTCAAGCCAATATGACTAAAATGTCAAGAACTAATCTCAATACAGAGCAACCATTTTAAACATTGACAGAGTGAACAAGGAGAACAACTCTGGTGTGAGATTTATGTAATAATAAATTATATACATAGTGTTATCTAACCTTTTTATATTCTTCTTGCATTTTTTCTTGTCTCAAGATTCTATTGACATCACTTTCCACTCCCTCGAAAAACTTTGCATCAGTTGGTTGAACTGGTGTTTTAATGGCTGCAGGTGATGAGGGCATATCAAGTTCTGAAATCAAGCAAAAAGAAATATATCACTGCTCAGCAGTGAAGAACTCCATAATCTAGTGACTTCAATCATTTACATTACAAGTACATAGAACAATTATCAACAGTATTTGTAGGTTAAAAATCATTAAATTTACATTTACTGATCCAGTGGTTTTGGTCTCTGACTCATAAGCACTAGCTCCTCATTGCTGTGAGTTTGAATCCCATTTGGACCAAAAGAAATTCACATGTGAGGCAGCCATCCCACTAGCTTATGGAAAGAGAGAAAATAACCTTACCATCTGCATGAGTTTTTCTTTCCTCTGATTGTCTGTTAAATTGTTCTAGTGACATGGTAGCAGGTTTATCTTTCTTTTTCTTCTTCTTTCCCTCCTTGGCATCACCGTCTCCTTTTTGTCCATTTGTAACAGCAGATTTGTCTTTATCCTATCATTAATTAGACGTAACATTATTCAATTCAAACACATTTTTGCATTCATTAAAAAAGTCTTATATTTAAAGACGATTTCTGCATTTTGTTTTATTCAAGGAAAAGTGATCATTTTTTCATATTTTATAGAAAAAAGTATAACAAATCCAAAAATGGAAAGAAAAACAGGGGTCATCGAACTCGTTTTCGAGATAACAGCTCATACTTTGTGTAGGTGTGCAGCTGTTTTTTAAGATTTGCTGTGTACAAAGAGCTTATCTTTAAACACATACTATTACTGTTATATCATGATAAAATCATGCTCAAACATACTGTTTTTACATGTAAGTATTCATTTGGCATATATTGTGTTAATTTAACACAATTTATACCATAAATGATTTAATTCTGTCATACTATGTTTTCATTTTCAACTGTATGCATGAAAAAATGGGTTGCAATTTCGACAAAAAAAATATTATTTTTCATCTTTTATTCCCCCTTTTCCGATATTCTTCCAACAAAACTTTCTAATTTTGATATATATCTTAGAACAATGTCTAATAAACATATTTCAGTAATAAAAACATGAGGTTACAGAGCTAATTTCAGTCTCAACTCTGAAACTAAAACTTTTTAGTTTATATATATATCTTAGAACAATTTTGTACCACATATTTCACTTTAAAAAAACATTTAAGTCTTTGAGGTAATGTTAGCTCAGAGTCCTAATATCAGCTACATCATCAACAAATATTTGCAATTAATGATGAACCTCCATTACAGTCATATGAATTAATTCAATTTTGAACTGTACATGTAGTGTTTCACATAAATTAGTCACTATTAAAAAATAGTGCGCACATTATAGGTTGCGTATATAGTGCGCTCGCGGATACGCTAGTTGTCCGAAAACTATGCAAGCGTTTCTTCCGTGAAGAGCTTTATTGTCTCCCTTATGTGCAGAAATGTTGCGCGTTACGAACTACCGAAATTGTCTTTAATATATATCCACTCAGTTTTTCCATTCTATTTCTCTGGTAATAGGTTGTAATAAGATCAGAAAAATCATAGTACAAAATATATTTTGTACCTCCTTTTCTTACTAAAGGTATTTAGCAAAAAAACAGCAGAAGTTGTTTTACCTTACATTTCATTTATTTGGTAAAGGAACAGTAAACATTTTTTCTAGCCTAATCATTTTTAAATAAGTTCTTGATCAAGATGTCGCCTTAATGAGAATTGATAGCATCATTTTATAGACTAATAGCAAAATAATTTTTTTTTGTTGTTTTTTTTCTATCACAATCTACCACAATATTTACCTGTTTTTTCTGTTCATTCTCTAACTTACTCAGCAGCAGAGCTTGTTGTAAATCTTTTTCAAAAGTGTCAGCTGCAAACTAAAAAAAATGGGAGAATGAAATCAACATGAATCGACAAGAAACACTATGTATCCTTTATACTTTTTTAAGACTAAACAACATAATTAGAGAATTATACTGTTTTTGCTACAATAAAGTGCATAAATTAAAATCATCAAAGAAAAGCCTACAATTTTCAAAATCATTCAATAGTGACATATTAAACTATGTTGAAATAGTTCTTTTCTGTAAGTAATCTGAATGCTTACTTCCTCATCTTGTTTTTGCCATTCATCCCACTGTTGTGCAGGCACATTTCCTCCATTGACATGGTGATGTGATTCCTGTGCATGATGACTATGTGAGTGACTCTTGTTGGGAACGCCAAAAGCTAAATGCTTCAACTGAAAAAAATAATAGACATGACTATTCTTGTTGATTGCTGTTCACCTTTTCTACCAACTGACATCAATTTAAATCAACATCAAAAACACAATTAATATATATGGTGTACTGTAGGACATTTATCAATGTTTTTCTAAAGGAATACAACGTTCTCACAGTCAGTAGTGAAGATTTACCAAGACATTTTTTCAATTCCTTCTATCAGATCAAGTATAAAGTTCTCTATAATGTTAAATTGAAGATAAATGTATACGTGAAGAGCACTTTTGGCATCAAATAAAATAATTCTACGAAACTGTCAAGCAATGTACACAAAAATAAAGAAAATAACAATGAACTACTCAGCTGTTTAGGTCCATATCCCAAATTAACACGTCCGAACTGCACTACACTTACACAATAACACATGGCGTTTGTAGAATCACGTTCACAAAAAATGATTGAGTTACAAAGCTAACGGATATAAGACCAGAACATTGGTCAGATTTAGACATCAATAAAATATTTACTTCATTTTTCTCCTGATTTTGTTGCTGCTGTTTTTTCTTTTTGTTCTTTTTCTTCTGAGCGTTCGACTGAGATCCTGCTTTCTTCGTCTGGGAGTCTTTCTTCTGTCCATCATCAGAGTCGTCATCCTCAATCTTTAGCAACGCAAATCTTGACTGAACTTTAATTGAAGCCATGACTTTCTTGAAAAAACAGTTTTAAATATTTGATACTTGACTGAGATATTGCAAGAAACCGTGAAACGGTCAACACTATTCTGCGGTCATGCGGTTAAATGTGCGGCCTCAAAACAGTCAGGTACATCATGAAGGTGTTAATTACGTTTAACGTCAACGTCGTTCAAAGTAGATGCCCAAAGATTATTGTTGTTGCTGTTGTTGCTTCACAAATAAAAATCGTGCCTTTCAGGTGTATGCCTGATAAATAATAACTAAATATACATGATTAGATATAGGCGTCTAAGCCTTGTGACTGGGGTATGTGTGGATGGATGTACTGTAGTATGAATGGTGGTACTACATCTTGTTTGGAGGTTCTGTACCCATTATAAAGCTTTCGGAATTGTACCAATTGTGTCTTGTATTAGTTGTAACTGTATTGCTACCTTACTCATGTCGTCAACATACCTTATTTGAAGGGAACAATCTTGAACTGTGTATATAAATTATCTTTTAAGAGACAAAATCTGGTTAGCTGCACAACTGAATTTATTTCATGACTAAGTAAATCTAACAAATATTGTGAAGTCAATATCTGAAATATTACCTTATTTTTTGCATATATGATACAACATTTAAACGGCATTTTAAAGAGATCCAAAGTTTTTTCACAAAAATACATCAAGCAAGATTTCAAATTGTGGGCCGAAAATGTGACCATAATATCTATGCTACCATGACAGCTCAAGTCCAAATATTCCATCTGTGTAATGTAACTTTGTACAAGACAGTTTTACAATTACAGACTCAAATAGCTACCTTTATATTTCAGATATAGATACAAGATGCAGCTTTGTGGACTGTTGTGGATTTTAGAAATAAACCATGCTGACATGTTTGTGCTTATTTGCAAAGTACGTAGTGGTATGTTAGTGTTTGTTATGGTAGTTTTATTTGTAACCATGTAGACCGTGTTAAAAGGTGGAATTTTTCCATATTGACATTTTTTGTGAGTCTATACACTGCCACTGACACTACAATTATTTAAAGCTGACTCTATCTGGGAGAGAAAATATACAATAAAGCAACAAATCAACTTCATTTTTTATTATAGACACAACAAAATTATAAATAACATAATCAATATGCATACACAAGAAGACCAAATGAATGAATAAATGTGATGTTTCCATAGGTATGTACTGTAAGTACATACATGCATGCAAATCTATGATTCAACAAAAGAGATCCACATTTTTTTCCTTCAACTTAGTCAGTACACAACCTTTAAATACAAATCACAAAAAGAAAGTATAGCATAAAAAGTACATGAGGTTATTCAATCAGGTTAAATTATTCTATTTACTTATGTCTTCCAAATGAAGAATTGAATTTTATCCCAAGCTTAACAAACATGTTCAGGGTAAACATACACTGCACAACAAGGCATAACGAATTCAAAGATGGTAATGTTAACATATTGGGACTAAAACATCATAGAAAATATACAATGTTCAGCACAAGAATATAATTTTTCTACTATCCTGGAAACTAGTTCTATAAAAATTTGTGTAAAAAATCTTAACAAAATTTTAGCTTCTCTACCATCCTTGAATCTTATCTAAATTAGCTAAATTTTAACTAATTCAATAAAAATGTATCCAAGTCAAACAAGTATCATCAACAAGCTCTATAAAATGTTATCGACAAAACTAATCACTGAAAATTACATAAATGCTATCAGATTAAGGCAGACAGCTCCAGTCGTGTAAAAAAATGTGTAGACTTAAAGATACAATGTGCAATTTTAATCAAAATATGTACATACATATTATCTAAACCAATAATAATTGTTTTAAAGAGTCCTGAAAACAACAAATCATATCAAAAAGATACTGATGCCTTGGAATAAAAGATCTTATGTGATGTATATCAATGAATTCCATGTTATTTTTAGGCATCGATACGTTTTCTATCATTACAAATGCATCACTTTGAACTATTTATGAAGACAAAACAATTTTTTTTATCAGCATGAAACAGTAATCTTTCATGTTTTCCAAAGTACTCAAGAATGGGAAACTTTACTAAAAACTTTTGCGCAATTTAAGCAAACTAGTTTTTGCACTAAAATCACACAGTTTACCTTTAATTGATTGAATATGTTTTTTACAATAATTGCTAAAGCGAGTAGATTATGCTTTCACACAACACTACCAGTACATGTATGAACAATGCAATAAATGCTGAGAAGAAAATACTGTGAAATGCCCTATAATGGTAGTTTTATGCTGTAGTGATACATATATATATGGCACAATAGTTTGTACAAAAACAGAGAATTCCTGGTTACTAGGAAATTTCATCATTAAATGTGTTTACAGAGTGTGAAAGTTTGATCAATATTCCCTTGAGTGTAGATAAAGTGATCAATAACTTTGTAAGATAAAGATCCTGGGTGGTGACTGAGTTCAATAAAATAAAATGGAACAATGAAAAATACTACATCAACTTAACTTGTTCCAAATTGAAATTTGATAGAGAATGAACAAGGCAAGTCTTAACAATCATCACAACCACTCGTGACCAGAGAGATAAAATTCCATTAAAACAATAAAAGAAATAAGCAATGTCATGGTGGGTTAAACTGAATTCCTGTTAAAGAAACTGATACATAAAACTTAAATTGTACTTAAACCTTTGCCTCATATGCATAATTTGGACTCTTTCAAATCCAAAGCTAATGCAAAAAACACCATTTATTTCTAAAAACTGAGTTATATCTTTGTGACAGAGTCAATAACACTGTGGCAAAACTAGCCATTACTCATTACAAGCAATGGTTTCTTTTGCCACAATGTTTTCGAAGTCATCTGCTTCAGCTCCAGGGAAATGCCATATTATGAGGCAAAGGGTTAATGCAGAGAATGAAGCACCCTCTCACTATACAACTGAAGCATGGCAGTAGGGGAGATGAAACAATTTAAAACTCTAGTAAAGTCTATCCCAGATTGATATTTTTGGGATGATAACCACCATAGCTACTTAGGCTAATAACTGATCGGACACTATGTATCTACACATCAACAAACAAATATACCAAAAAAGCACAAAGGATTTACTATTATGACATTATAGTATTAAAACCACCTGTATTACCACCATGTTCAATACTGAATTTATCAAAACTCATTGAAGAAATTTACATGCATGGTAAACAGCAATAGTAATTATGCCAAAAATAAGAATACAATCAACGCAAAACCAAAATATCTTTACTCAACTTTGCATGTCAGTTATTTCTTGATACTTCAGAATGGTTAAAAAACTGATGAGAACTGAGTTAATCATTATCATACGATGGAAATACAGACAGTGCAAAACTATATCTCTTGAACAAAGATATTGTTAAAAAAAGGGATGTGACACAACAAAGCTTACCGGTATTATATTATGAGCACTCTTACAGATTGCCAATTATTCCAACATCAAGACACTGAACTAGAATTTAACAATAGTAACAATTTGATACTTCTGCCTATAACGAATCATTATGATTTAACTGTTGCATAGATAGAAAACTCAACAAAATATCCAACCAAACATAAACCACATGTCCAGATAATTCTTTTCATTCTAAATACAATGAGACACTGAGTTGTGTAAATTATGTCACAAGTGACGACAACTGCTTACAAAGAACAATCTTCAAAGAAATTTGTGACAACACGATGGCATGGAAGCATAAAGGAAACAATGCACTGAAAAAATTCACATAAACTCACAGACTTGGGTTTTAATTGACACTATGTTTCAAAATATAACCAGGTTTTGAACTGGACAAATAATAACAAAATAGTCAGGAACATCGGTACAGATGAACAAAATGTCTAATAAAATCATTACCCACTGGTCCTGAATCATGCAGACACAATCCAGAATAAAAAAGCGATAAGCACCATTTATCAAATGAATAAATTGTTGTCAATATACAATGAAAACAAAGAATAAGCTTCACCCTAAAAATAAAATGCTAAAATAATCAAATATCAAGTAACATAAAAAATTCATCTTGAACCTAAGAACATCATGATATATAGAGTAATCATAAAAATTGAAAAAAGTTCAGCCATTAGTTTATCACAAACGTAACAGATGTAAAGTAATTAAGGAAAAAAAAGGTTTTAAGCACGCCAATAACATCATCCATCTAAACTTAATCAAATAAAAATATGCTAATGAAAAACAATGTTACGCCAAAACATTTCACTAAATTTCAATAATTCATTTTCAAAGCACAAAAGCATACATGGGTAAAACTTAAATTATAGGAATTTCAGTAGCTAAATAGAACTCCATGCAAAACTCTTCAGAAAACACTACATAAAAACACATAAAATTAAGTGACAAGCATGTCTTTGGTGAGAACATCAATAATGAAAAAGAAATAAATAAGACATTATGGAACCACCAACTATATACATGTGTGTAATGCAGATTACATAATGAAAACTAAATCAAACACTCATACAAATAAGAAATAATCATTATTCATTAAAGATATGTCTTCTAAGCTTTGCTGCACAAAAAATCGAATCTCAGATAAAGAAAATGTTTATCCAATACTCTTAATCAGAAAATAATACTGAAGATTTTTACATCAAAGTGTCTACAACATAATGGAAGAGACATGTTCTACATCTTCAGCCGCATAAATTTATTTCTGATTAAGATAACGGATAAAACATGATTTTGATGCTTATAATGCATACGCAAATGACCTTTGTAAAGGTCATGATTATATAATACACAAACAGCTGCTCTGGGATTAAGAACACATTGCTATGGTAATATCATGATATATGGCCGAAAAAAAACAGCGAGAACTAGTCTCTGAACTTGTATATTTGTACAAATCTTGCTATATACAAGTGTTAAAAAACAAACACATTGTTAAAATGGAGAAAAAATTGCTAAAAATATTGAATATTTACATTCATGTTTATTTACAACTAAAACACTAAAATGTTTGTAAAAAGTTGCTCATAATGTGCTTATGTCTATATACATACATACAGGAATAATTTGTATAAACAAAAAAAATGGCAGTAAAATATTATATTTAACACATACTATCCAAAATATACAAAAGTTAAAATTTTCAGTCAGTAAAAATGTGTAACTGGTATGAATGAGAAAAATATGAGTACATACAAACACCCTAGTGCACACATTCATATGTACATTTTACATACACAAGTAAAATATTTGATAGTGTATTCATAAATATACACAAACTATAATGAAATGGTTATATATAGATGAAGACAAGAGAGCATATAAGCGTTATTGCACACTAGATAACACATGTTCATATGGCATTTTTATGATATAAGACAAGTTTTGCGATAAGAAAATTAAGCATATCTCAAGTAACACTATGTATATAGAGGCTAGTTATCACAATGTCACAACAGCCTTTTTTATAACATCAAAAATTTACAGTAAAGCTGAATCATGAAAACTTTGAAGTCATTGAACAGGTCAAGAAAATTAATGTGCTTAAAGTGGATACATCAGCACCAAATTTGAGTAATCAATATTTTATGCTGCAATAACATTTCTATCATACCTAACAAACAAGTTTTAGAAAAAAACGCAGGAGTTCTTACTCCTATACTCAACAGTATACTTACTTCATAAGGTAACAACATGTGATCATTTTTGATAAATACTATTTGGTCTGCAAAATCATCAATTACGTTTACGCTTGTTGAAACTGTAAACATTAAGAATCACGATACAAATATTACAATAAGTCTAATATGGTGCCCTTTCCTTAACATCCTTTAATCGCTACATTATATTGAACACTTCACTACTTCACTTGTTATTAGTAACAAAGTAAAAATCCAAATTTGTGCAGGTAGTGATTCCAGATAACTTTTCATGTCAAGTCAAAACTCTAATGACTCTTTAAGGGAGTGAAATGGCTGGGTATGTTTCAAGGCAGCAATTTGTAGTAAGATGTTTGCATGACTAAGAAATCCTCATTTTACTGTAGGTCATTATACAAATGTCACAATCATGACATATTTTAACAGTCAAATCTTGGTGGTGTGGTCATAATATGAGGTGTTCAATTCACCAGTATTACTCAACTCACACTTCTAATAAAATAGTCCAGATATTGCTTATAGCATGCAATATTCCAACAATACAATTAGTCATTCCGGGACAAACTGATCATTGAACTACCAACAGAGGTATTGAAAGTCTTAGATCGGTGGTGAAGTCATCATGTCAGGCATACATCTAGTCAGTGACCTATAAACTTTCACTTTTAATGACAGTCCCTGATTTGTTGATGCTATAGATTTAATGCTCCAACAATTTCTCATCCCTGGACAAACTGACCATTGGAATTCCACCAAAGCAATGGCAAGTTGTGTCCTTGCTTTACACTGTTGCCAAGCCAGCCGTAGGTAAGGGAACTGACACTGTGTGGCCTCATTGTCTACCTCTCAGAATGTAATTTTATGGCTATCAGTAAGCAAATATGAGAGGTCGTTTCTCTTCTTGCTTGGAGAAATGATTCCTTTACTCAAAGACTCCACGATCTTGTTCACCTTGTTTCTCTTTTCTTTACGCTGAAAATATCGCAGAAAAAAATTAAACCTAAGCAACATATTATAAAATGTATTTGTTGCTGAAAGAAAAAGACCATACCTTAGACGACAACAGAGGCTAAATAAAGTGTGTGATTGTACCAGTATGTAGAATTGTGCAACCAAAATTGGTATTCATACTGTTACTAAAAAGGACAAGGGAACCCACCAGGTAAGGTAAATCTGCAGTGATTTTTTTTTTGAATTTTCAAAACTACCTGTGGCTTTCTGAAAGGGAAAATATAGTGCAATACATCACAAAAAGGGGAAAATTTAAAAAACTATCACTTATTTATACAGCATTTTTAGGGGAAAAAACAACTTCTTTGGGCTAGGGGTAACAGCTGATATTTGACTGTAAAATGTGTGAAAAAAAATCACTGGTCTGCAGTACACATTCAGAAACAATTGTTGAGTCTTGTGTTACGATGTCACAAATTATGTAAATGAGCATGGATACTATATAAAATACAAAATAAACATTTGTTTAACTCACTCTCTCCATTTTTACTTTCACAAGTGGCACATCCTCATCCTCCTCTGCAACTGTTTTCTTCTCCTGACTTCCTTCATTACTGCTTGAACTTTTCTCTCTCCAATTTCGTTTGTACGATTCTGGTACCTCATGAGGCTATTAAAACATAAATGAAACGGATGTAAATAAAAAGTTCACATAATTTGAAAAAGAGACAAAAAAGAGAAATAAACAGAAAAATGATGAAAATTATGTTGTTTGTCGGGATTAGCACCAATCAGTTTTTATTTCTGTTCAGTAACAAAATGATTTTTTTTTATTAATTTGAATATCATATATGTCATGTTTATGTCAGTAAACAGCTAATCATAGCTATAATTTATATATATATATATATATATATAATAATGAAGAAATTCATACCGAGTATGTCCTCTTTGGATTTAATCTCTTTTCATACATGATATAACAGTATGATTTAGTGTTTACAGGGTACCTGAAATAAAGTATATTCCATGATACCTTGGTATACATACAAATGGTATGTGTTTTCATACAAGTCGTGACAGAAGAAAAATAGGCCAGACTTAAGTACAGTAAAACTTCGTTATTACGAGCATCGATATCACAAGCTCTAGGCTTATCTCGAGGAGATCTTGAAGTCCCGTCATTTTTGGTTCTTAGTTGTACATAAATTTCCATGTTTATTACGAGCATCGTTATCTCGTTATCTCGAGCACAAATCATGGTCCCTTGACTTATTTTTAAGCGTTAATTACCTCGATTACCTCGAGGGGTGTCATTTTGGATATCGTTCGCACCTGCACGCCGGCGATCGCCGTGTTTTATACACATCGTTAAAGTTACGCAACAAAAGTGCAAATCTTAATCGAGTACTTTGTTTTTCACACGTCGTTAAAGCTAAACAATAAAAGAACGAATCCTAATCGGATACTTTGTATTTCACATGTTGTGACATAAAATGACAATGAAACATGTACATGTATTTGTTTGTTGTAAGTTTGCAGTAAATTTTTTAAGATCAAAGACTATATAAAAGTATATAAAAGTTAATAATTATTGAGAATTTAATCACGAGACTTTCATTATGAGAACTTAATGACAAGTTTGAGAAGCAGATACTAATAAAATCAGAGACAAATCTTTTATTACGAGGAACTTGAAGCAAACTTCAATGAGGGACTTTATTAGAAGTGACAACTAAAGTGAGAAAGTGTATTATAAACATTACCATAGTGACGTAAAAACTGCTTATGAAATGTACATGTATTGGTGAATTATTTTTACAATGATTGCTGTTATCATGTATGCTATCATGCAAATAATAAAGTGTGTGTGTCATTGATTGCTCTTCTTTTTTGCTACAGACGTACATAGCACATGTATTTTTCACGATGTGTCACTATGACGTTTCACCGCATGTCAGTGACACGATATTCGGACATGACATCGTACAATTGAAAACACATTTCAGCAATCAACTATCATGTTTATTCACCTCAGACATCATAGAGAACAATTTACGTAAGCATTTCGTATTATTATCGTAAACACGCCCATTTATGTGCATGATGCACAGTTTATTTTCAGTCAACAAACAAAAACCTCGTTATTACGAGCACTCGGTTTATCTCGAGCATTTCGTCTGGTCCGATGACTCCTCGAGATAACGAAATGAAGTAATAAATGTACTTCATAAACATAAAATTGCATTGTATGATATGAGAGAATATGAAAACTGACAATTAGAATTAACTCCACAAGCCAATTTGTAAGTAAATGTGAAAGCAATGAAAGATAGCCATTTAACATTTGCCTAGTAAGCATATTTTGGACTCTTCCAAATTGAAAGCTAATCAATTTATTTAAGAAAATTGGGTTATTTCTCATTGATAGAGTGGAAAACACTAGAGCAAAAGAAACCACAACTCATTACAAACAATGGCTTCTTTTGCCACATTTTCTAAAGCCATCGACTTCAGATGCAGGGTAATGCGGTATTATGAGCCAATGGGGTTCATAAAGCATTAGATACAACCCCACTCCATACACATGATAAAGGGAAAAAAAAACTGATATAACAAAACTTACCTAAGTTTTGGAGAGATCTTGTAGAATAAATGAAGGGTTTTATCCATACGATATTCACAGATGTATAAATCTTCATCTTTGTACCCCTTAGGACGTCCCTTACAGTATGTCAGTAGATCTAATACACAACAATATCCCACAATTGACTCAAGGGGAAACACTTCAACAAGTGGTGTACGGAACACCTGAAATTTAGATACAATGACATCATACAATTCAGCATTTTGAAATAAGCCTCAATCATTTCAATTCAGTATAATTATCACTCAATATTCATAACAGCTTAATAACTTGATAACAAACTTTCACAATTCCATAGGAACTCTTGCCTACTGTAGTATCAAATAGTGAATAGATTTATAGTTAAGGACATAAAGCAACTTTGCAAAATTACAACACAACACAAACATAACACCAAGAACATACCTCGTTCGGATAGAACTTCCTAGATGGTTCATGGAACGTTTCATGTGGTCTAACATAGGTATGCCCAAAAGCAAACTTCTCTCCTCTGAAACATAGAATGAAAAGTTATCATGTAACAGATGACTTTTCACGGTTTGTACTATCAAATACTCCAAAAAATACTCAGTAAGTATTACAACACATTCATTTATATCTAAATGTTTTGATAGCTTTCACAGTTTACATGGAGGCAGCAAGATTTTCATGAAATAGCAGCAAAACATTTATGGACATGTATAAGAAGGTGGAGTGACCACAATTTTATAAACACCATTCATACAAAACACAATTACCTGTCGAACAATTTTTGTAGTTTCAAAAATAAAAAAAATCAGTAATTCCCAACCAAAAATTACAAAAGCTCACTTTTCATTTTTCCAAAGTCTCTCAATTCTGAATATATCCATCCTCTCCTTATTGAGACCTCCTGATTTTTTGTAAGAATATCTTCTAGACTGGTTCTCCTTCATAACGTAAACGCATGAACCCAGTCTAATTTGCATGTCATCACGCATCAATGTCATGAAGTAACGTTTCCCATCATCCACCACCTCTTCTTCCTCATCGGAATTCGGTACAATCTCTACTTCCTGTGTTGACAGAATAATAATGCATCTTTATATGTATAGAATAATATTACATCTTTTAAGTGCAATTTAGAGGAAATTATCAGATCAAAAAAGGTCACATTTCTTGTACATGAGGAAGATATATAAAAGTATAAATAAAATGTACCGTTGTTTTCAACACAATTTCAAAATGGTAAACATGTTTACATAGATGACAACTCAAAGTAAGGCTAAACGTTATACAGGAAATAAAAGTCGGTGAAAAACAGAGTCAGAGTTTCTTAAATGTCAAAATAGACTCGAAAATGTTGAAAACATAAACAAATATATGCATGGGTGAAAGTTGAAAATTTTCAAAAAACCTAAAATCTTAACCACAGTGCTGCAGAAACAATAAAGAACTGTAAGGACCGGATGTGGAAAAACCAGTTCCTGAAAATTCCGCAAAACTTTCAACAATGTATATGGTTGGGTGGACTCTAAATAATGCTTTATGTTTTGTCCTGAGCACACAAATGACACATACAGCTACAGTGCACTATAAGAAAGATTTACAGCATATAGCATATATAATCATGTAAAATATGTTACCCTGTCTATAGGTCTAGGTTCACATTCCTCACAGAGATAGTTTGCCTCATCACCTTTCACTCTCATGCAGTCTGTATGCTGCCAGATCTGTAATATAGATACACAATCATTTAAATACAACAACAATAACAAGAATTTAAACAATTTTTCAAACACATGAAACATTTTTGAAATCATTTGCCAAATGTATCAGATCAAATTTGAAATTAAGACATGCTACAAAATCAATATAATAGCAATTGCACACTTTAGAACTGGCTTGAATTCAGCCTTTTTATAGTAACTATTTGTATTATTAGAAAGTAAATATTAGAAAGCACTGAACTGGCTCCAATAAATCTTTGTAATTCCATTTATGTCTAAACTCTTCTGTCAAAGGAGGTACTAAAGGTCACTATACACATTTAATCAACCATTTTTTTTCCAACATGAAATCTCTGGCAAAAAAAGACTAATACTTACATAGCATTTCTCACACTGAATCATTAGGCCTTCATCTTTGTATATACCACAAATACATCGTATAACCTCCTCTTCATCATCTTCACCAGATGGCCATTCACCTTCAACATCAACACACACAGGATAAATATAGCACTTAAAACTAACTACTTTTTAGCTCGTCTGTTTTGAAGAAAAAGTTGAGCTACTATGATAACTGTAGCATCATTATTCTCATCATCATCATACAAAAACTTTAATGTAACCCATCACTCAAACACTTTTGAAGATACAAGAAGATTGCACAGTTGCAAGATAAGGGGCATTATTCTGGAAGCTAGATTTTTGAATTATGCATCTTTTTAACTTAGAATTTTGGTAAAAATTGCTTATTAAACACAAGGATGTAAAACAGACAAGCATTGGGGCCAATAATCCTTACTGGAGGAGGACCCCAGATGTACACCTGGGTAGAACCATTGACCTTCTGTATGCTAGCTGGACAGCTTCCTCCCATGTGAAATTTGTCTAGTCCCTGGTGGGTTTTGAACTGAAAGCGGTGTAGGGCTCAGATAATGCATTAATATATACCTTTGTTTTCTGATGTTTCACTGATATCAGATTCTGATGATACAGACATGGTAGGTGTGGGTGCTTGCATGTTTTCTGAACTCTCAGCATCTGATGTAGTACCAGACTGTGTGTCTACTGGTGATTCCTGCCCCATAATTTCATTCAAATGATTGGATTCAATTCGCTTTGATGTATGATAGATTTGTCTCAGTTGCTTCATTCTTTCTCCCATTTCTGACTTCTTACCACAGTAGGTCTGTAAC
Source organism: Lutraria rhynchaena (assembly GCA_008271625.1). Lineage (NCBI taxonomy): Eukaryota > Metazoa > Mollusca > Bivalvia > Venerida > Mactridae > Lutraria > Lutraria rhynchaena. Next base: position 847,701 of record VIBL01000167.1, on the reverse strand, counting down.
ATGTGTGTATCAACATTAATGAAGCACTAACTGCTAAAGTACACTATATATATATATATATATATATATACACAGTGTGTTCCTTGTTAGCTATAGAAAAGGCATGGTACATAGCTTCTCAATGAAAATAAGTTCAAGAGAAAGTAAAAGATACATAATTATGGTCCAGATGACACTTAATGAAGCCTTACTGAAGATTGAACACTCTGTATCATTTGCATACCATGTTTGTTTTTGTTCTTTCAATGGGAAAAATTGTCAGTTTTTTTCTTTTTTTTTTATGAATGGTTCAGCAGAGGTTGATAAACCAAACACTCAGTGTAAGTTGACCAAACACAACTAAAATACCTTTTAAACCAACAAAGCCATTAAAACAGTGTTGTAAACGATCAAAACAATAGCCTACCTCAACATTATGAAATAACTTCATTACGTCCTTTTCAAATTTATCAAGACTTTGATATTCTCCTGAGAGTATTTTGGCTTCAATCATCGTGAGATCTAAGGGTTCATCAATCAGCTGATAATACAACGGATGTTTCTTACGTGATGGAAGATGATACAAATCTGTGGCCATGTAGTTACCATCTTCATCTGAAATAAAACCATAACTCAATTAAATGTGCATGAATAAGAGACTGGAAAGCTTCCAAGTTTAATCTGTTACATTTGAATGACAAGTTAACAGCCATTTAATCAACAGTTATACGGAATCTGAATTGAAATTATCACAGGCAAAAGACAATTAGGCAAGTAATAATACACATGATACATACACATCATACAATCTACATCTGTTAATCCAACCTTTAAAGGTTCAGATGCTGACAAATTATTTCAGAGAGCAATTTGACTCGCTTATACTGTACATTGAAAAAATAGCAACAAATAGCTTAATTTTCTTCACTGGGGTTTAACTTCCTATCAAGAGCCTGGGTCATTGTCTACCTTCCTAGCTTTAACTGTGGAGGAAGACCCAGGTGCATATCTGGGCAGATCCACAGACCTTCTGTAAGCTAGCTTGACAGCTTACTCACATGTGAAATTTGTCTGGAGCCTAGTGGGATTCGAACTCATAGCTGGGAGGAGCTAGTGATTATTAGTAAGTGGCCATGACCATGGAGGACCCCTAATGCTTAAATAAACTACATATTTATGGTCTGATTTCGAATAAAAATGGGCTCCATACAATTCTTGGAGGATCAGTTTTCTCTGAATAGCATTAAGAGTTCATCAGAAATATAGGTGATAATTAGATTTGTTTCCATTTATTGACATTTTATGCTGACTTAATGCATACAATAAGAAAATTCCTAAACAAACCTTTGGCTGCAGAAATAGCAGAGAATATCTCCCGACAAACACCAGCTAATCGTGCCATCTTGTTAAGCTCAGAATCTTCCTCAGCAACCGTGAGTCGTCTCGTCTTGACAGATCGAGAGGTCTTCAACGCCGTTAGTTGTGTTATAAAGACATCTACCACAGAATTAAATTATTAACAGTGTTGAAATCTTGTTACAGTGTTTATACAAGTAAAACATATAACATATACCATCTACTTCAAGCTAATAAAAAGAAACTTTTCACAGTAGACTCACAGTTGTTAATAAGATTCTGGAAATTTTTAACAAGCCATTAAACTAAAAATAGAAAATGGCTTTTCTTAAACACAAGTTGTGTAAGTACAAACAAATAAGGTATTTAAGAATATAAATATGTCGAAGTACAAACAAATAAGGTATTTAAAATTATAAACAAGAGCTCCACTGAGCAGTGCCAATTTTGACCAAAATTCTAATTTAACAATGGGCATAACTCCAAAAATTTAGCTTTCAGAATAATGCGCCTTGCCTAGCAACAGTGCCTTGTCATGATAAGTATTCTAAGTGTTGTGTTTATATCTGTAAATGTTTCAGCAATGGGCTACATTAATGTTTTTGCGTAACAATGAGGACAAAGATGATGCTTCAGTGATTGGCTTTTTCTTTGCGTCTTACCTTTTTTGGTAAAATGTGTTCCTTTGATGTAATCCACATCTTTATTTCCTTTCTGTTCTTCTCTGTGCTGTCTTAACTTGTTTCTTAATCGATCTAAGTTACGGAGGAGAAATATAGCGTGGGTTCTTACAAAGCAGCGTTCCTTCTTGGAGATAGGTTTTAACATAGCAGAGAAAAAGGAAGTGAACGAAGGGGTTCCAATCATTGGGACAACATTGTTGTTTGATGCGTTGCCGACTGGGTATTTTACCTACAATTCCAAAAGAAATCAAAATATTAGACACATATCAAAATGATATTGTAACAAATTTGAACTATAACATAATAATTATGCTTCTCCTTAAAAGTGATTTCTACTAATGTCTAAATTCAGAGTAAAATTATAACCAGAAATCTTGTTGACTTGAATGCTTAAGTTAATTAAAGAACAAAGATTGAACTGCATTCAATATCAACAACAGTGTACCTCAGTACAGCAAGTAAAAATTTACCTCAACACACAAACTGGTCAAATCAAAATATTAGTTAACATAAGCATTTCAAGTTTGCAATTTAACCATACCATATAATTGTGGTTGTATTATCCTATATATATCTGAATTCAGTAACTGATAAATGTGTCAGACACAACCACATGGGTATTAAATTCTAGACCACAAATATGTCTAAGAGTTATTTTAAACTAAGACTTCTAGACAGATCCAATATAGATATTTATATCAAGACAATGTAAGTGATAGATCAGTATACACACTTCCACTTACCTTAGCATTGTCTTTATTTTTATCATGCTTTTTAGATTTTCTCTTATCCTTTGAATGTTTTCCTTTCACCTTTCCGACGATTTTTTCCACAGGTTTACCCTGTCCATTCTGCCATTGTTTTCTCCCACCAATAATTCCCCTACATAATTCACTACCACACTTACAAGTTTGCTGTATAATAGAAAAATTAGTATTTACAGTTTAACTTTACAATGATTTGATAAGCGATGCTTGACATGCAGGTAACTTAATTCAGATGATAGCTACCTGTTTAATACATCATAATTTATCAGCGATCTGGGAAATGCAGCAGCTAGCTCTCAACGTAAAGCTTGCCAAATAAAAATCCACACCAAGTCGAGTGCTCTTTATTTGGACCATTATGTCATTAGGGACAATGATAAAACCCAGTTGTTTTCATCAAAATTTAATTGTACTTATTAGGCAAACTTTGATACCAAAGATCTTCATCAAAAATTTTGCATTCAGGCAAGTGGTATTTTTTTTATTTTTCATAACCCACTCACAGTTTGGGCTAATGCTTTTAAAAAATTAGTTTAAACACTTGTTTTTTTCTCCCTAATTCAGTAATTTAGTTCACTTACCTGAGCATCAATATTGAAGGACTGGAAGTTGTAATCATACACAAGCTCTGAAGCAGGCTCAATGTCTTTTAAGGCAAACAAGCACATGTGATAGGTCCCATTAACATTCCTGTACAAAGTGAGGGGAAAATATTGTAATAAGTACAGTCAAACACACATTTGCAGCCACCTCCAAATAAAGATCACCTGGTGAATAAAGGCCAATCTTTGAAAAACTTTCACCAATTATTTAGAACAGACTGACCTCTGAATAAAAGCCATCTGTCAATGAAGGCCACATTTTTTCTTTCCAAAGGATGGCCTTTGTTCACAGGTTTGACTATATAATCAAAGTCCTATCAAGCCTCAGATCAGACATTTCTTTGTTAAATCAATACAAGTACAGAGTTAATTCATACAATCACAGTCAATATGAACTAACATCCAATATGATTGAACATTTTGTTCTGATAAAGCAAGACATATTTTCAAATAGGTCAAAACATCTTTTGATAGTAATAGTGTTTATCTTAACAGAGAAATTTAAATTTAATCTAAAACATCAACAAATGCAAAAATCTTTAAATTTTACTATGTATTCTATAGCAATAAACAAGTAAACATACCATTTCTGCATCTCACAGTTTGGTTCACAAGAATGATTAACAAATCTAGCAATATTTCCCATCCTATACCCATCAATCACCATACCGCCATCCAGATTGAGACAGTAATGATGACATTCTTGTGAATATTCCTCAGTCATACGACGTCGGAATTCCTGCTCACTCACAACTTCACCGAGATATTCAACGATTAACTCCCCTGAAAGTGATTATACAAACTTTTAGACGACATGTTATCTGGTCCAAACTCAAAATGACTACGCTATCCCTCTGCCTCATAAGCATATTTTAGACTCTTCCAAATCCAAAGCTGATACACAAAACATCAATTTATTAAAGAAAATTGGGTTATTTCTCTCTCTGACAGAGTGGAAAACATTTAAGCAAAAGACGCCATTACTCATTACAAGCAATGGCTTTTTTGTCCACAATGTTTTGAAAAGTCGTCTGCTTCGGATTAAAAAGCAAAGAGCTATAAGAGAAGGCAAAGTTAGCATGAAACAGAAAGTCTAATACAAATGACTGGCCGACCAGAGATTGAAAATTCAAGGCACATTTAAACAACCACATCACTGACATTTAAATATTATATCTCATATTAAAGGTAATTTAAAAGCTGGAATGATCAATAATTCATTACTGATAAACAGACAAATGAAACGTTGCTCATGGCACTTATAATTGGCAATCTATAAACAATCATAATTAAGACTCAAGACTGCCTACTTCCATCCACAACACAGAAGTCATGTAGCAATTTAACGTCCTACGCATCATAAGTTTTAGTTTAATTAAATGTATTGACCTTTTTATCATCAAATATCTACAGTAGGACAATAAAAGTTCTGGGGTGAAGCAATGTTTTCATGCAGCCAGTCAGCTTTTTAAAGTAGAAGGGGGTCAGAGGATTTCCCCCAAGTGAAGGGCGAAGGAGTAATGACCCCTGTGGGGAAAAAGTAGCTGGTGAGAATGCTCAAATAGCCGGTTGATTTTTCTGGCTTCTGGCTCATTTCTACACCCTTGAAAGTTACATCCATTACCTGATCTGATAGGTTTTGTAGTGCGAACACCAAATCCTCGATCCTTCGTAAGAAACTTCTGTAAACCCATAGAGAAATGATGTTTTTGTATAGCTTGATTTGAGCACTGTTCACCACATGGACATAAGTCAGGAGAACATTCAGTGTAGATAACTCTACAAACAAAAAACATGAAATCAAAATATCAATGAAAAAAATCACAAAAAAAACAGACAAAAGTGACCCAGGGTTAAGTCATTAGATAAACCAGTTACCTAACACATTGACATCATGTATAGTAAAACTTTGTTATAACGAGCATGGAAATCATGAGCACTTGAATAATCTCGAGGAGTTTTTAAAGTCCTATCAATTTTTGTTCTTAGTTGAGTATAACTTTCAATCAACAAAGAAATACCTCGTTATCACGAGTACCACATTTATCTCGAGCAGTTAGTCTGTTCTGATGACTCCTCGTGATAATGATATTTTATTGTATATTAAACAGTTCAAAATTAAGAAAATCAGTCTGCAAGACAACACTTTTCTTAGGATGCTTTGAAGGTTAACAATAAAGAAATGTACACAACTTGTTGAAATAACTCCAGACAGTAGCACATTTACATAAAAGTCTTGATCTTTTGAAAATATAGAGATAAAATTTTATACATAGGAGTTATTTTTCATCAATTTCACAATCTAGATGGTTTCAGACATTTTATGGAAATCAGAATAAAATTCTGAGACAGTCTGAGAATCAAAGCTCATTTACAGCCAAAAGTACATGAAAACACAGGATATTAAACTTAATATAGTATACAACAATTCTCTCGGTAATCTTAAGACTTACCTATTAAGGCAATCCTCTAAACATCCCTTCTCGTTTCCAGTGACTTTGCATGTACATGTATGAGCTTCATATCTACATGACGGTCGAGCATCAACATAAATGTCTGAAATAAATTGGCAGATTGAATATATCGACATATATATGTATTATATAAGACTAATTTTGACTAACTATGTTACAGTGTTAAGTTTATACTAATTCATTTTAGCTTGATTGTGAAACAAGCAATTTTGCTTATATTAATGTTCGAGTTGGATTCCTGGACATTACACCAGTACAGCGTCAAAATAATGGAATTGTGAAGTTCATGAACAAAACCCGTCAAAGCTGGGATTTGAACTCAGTACCTTCGGATCAGAGGTCAGATGCTCTACCTCTAGACCATGATGCCTCCCAATGAGAGTTCCTTCACAGAATATGAATCTTTACACAAAATGGCATAATGATGTAATCATGTTAACCTAACTGACATCGCAAAAATTTCTCACAATTCAATTTGCGTACAAATGGAGCTTATGTCTATGATGGACTTCAGCAGACTGGTAAGGAAAGCTTGTGACAAGCAACATTTCATTGTAAGGATACAAAGACACTGAATGTAACAATAAATTACAGAAAGCAAATCACTTAACTATAACTAAATTATCATGTCGCTATTTTCTAAAATTCTTTCATAGTGACAGATAAGTCAATAAAACTACTAGCTCTGCAGACAAGATATTGTCTGGCGTTATTCCAACACAATTGTTCACTGACCAGACAAAAAATGTACCCAGTAAGTATGATTAAAACACGATTTACTTGATAACAGCCAATTTTTTATATTCGTGGCTTCTATCAAACCTCTGTTTTATATTGGAACCTTAATTTTCAACATCTGTAGACTTATTTTTCTCTCATCCTGTTAAACTGTTGATTACACAGAGAAAATATGCAAGGATTTTTGTATTACTGGAGTAATTCAGTGGTGACTAAGAAGCAGTTGCTAAATGGCGTAATGTTTAATATTCAAGACATATAAAAACATTTTCTTACAGCAAGTCTATAACCAGGATGTAAACAGGTCATAAGTATGACTAATGTTGACAATTTTCACACAACTATAAAATTGAAAGAAGGAAGTCAGTAATACCACAAGAAGACATGCATGTAATTATGTTGTTAATTCTAAGAAAAAATCCAACATTTGAGTGAATATAAAAATCCCATCCCAAGTTGAACGTTAAAACAGTCATATCACTTCCATTCACAAGGGCCTAAATGGCGAATAATGTGTTCTCAGGATAAAGAGCATAAAGGCTGTAACTATATCAATTCAGAACACGTAACAATCTTGTTATACTGCTGGATAACATCATAGGATAATGCATAGAATGAAAGGGCATAGCTACCATTATGCACGCTACGCACATGCATAATGTCAAAAATCCAAGCATAGGTCGTAGTTGCCATTTCGTCTTTAGAAGTTGAAAAAGAGGGCCATGATGGCCCTGCATCGCTCACCAGAATAAATGTTAATTAACTTGTTACTAAAAAGGTAATAAAGGTACACTTGTAGGCAAATAAATGGGAACAATAATAAATTACTATCAAAGGATACTACAAAGGAATATTTGTGATGACTGAAGGATGCCACAGACCTAACAAGTCATTTTAAGGTATTTCTATTTTTAGCTCTAGTGGCCCCTAACTGGGGCCAACCATTTTTATTTCAGCAAATCTGATAGAACACTATCTAAAGATGCTAAAAAGCAAGTTTGGTAATAATCCATCCATAGAATCATAAGAAAAGCTTGTTTTAAGGTTTTTCTATTATTAGCTCTAATGGCCCCTAAAAGGGGCCGACCAAATTTATTTGAGCAAACTTGAGAGAGGACGATCTAAGGATGTTACAAACCAAGTTTGGTGATGATCCATCCATCCATTGGTTCATGAGAAGAAGATGATTAAAGGTTTTTCTATTTTTAGCTCCAGTGACCCCTAAAAGGGGCCAACTGGTATAATATGAGCAAATTGCAGATCTTCTACACAGCAAATTTGAAGTAAATCCAACTGGTAGTTTGTGAGGAGAAGACCATTGTTGATGGCAGACGATGGATGCCAGAGCATCCACCTACCCATCCTAACAGCTCACTCTGAACCTTCGGTTCTGGTGAGCTAAAAATCGGATAGAAAATGCCACAGTATGGGTATAGAATGCACTTATTATAAACTTCCCAAATATCAAAATTTTCTGGGGGAAGTTTCCCAGCTCCCGCTTGTGCATTTGGTGCATATGAGTGCTATTTTAATTTCCCCCATTATGCCCCTGGAATGTAAATATCTAGACACAAAAAATCTTACTATTTCTTATTCTCCTGTATTGTTGACCATCACCTTTCTTTGGCAACTGAAATGTAAAAAAAAGCAAATTAAATGTTTTGTATTTAGATAATTGCAATTAAATTTGCAAGAAAAAAAACTACATACCCACATGGATAGCTTGCAATGTATAGAAAAGAAATGTTTGAAAGAATATGTGTAGAAGAAATTTATCTGACAATTTTATTTCAACTACTGGATTCAAAGCCTAATATTCTGATTCATTCAAGAAGAGGGAAACCAGAAAATCCAAATGAAATGTGAAGAGACAAACAGTCATTTGACAATTTATCAGCTTTAACAATGAAGGAATACCCCAGGCTTACACCTAGATAGAACTACCGACTTTCCGTAAGCTATCTGGACAGCTTCCTCAAATGTGAAATTCAGATGTGGATAGGATTCAAACTCATTGCGGTTAGGGGCTAGTGGTCAAAGACCATAACCACTTGACCACAAAAGCTGTGGAGGGACCAGTAAATACTGCAGTAGCTTACCCAGAAATAATGGGGATGTCAACTATCCCTATTAGGCCTAAAAAAAGGTTTGTTTCTGGTTACATGCCCAAAAAAATATGGGTTAGTATGTAGGGATTATTTTTATTATTTTTTAGCATATATATCGGCAATACTGTATGGAAATACAGTGCACCATAATATTAATCAGTTATGAAAATTACAATATATCCAGAAACAAACCTTATTTTTTTAGGCCTTATATGACTGAAAAATGGTTGATAAATGGCACTTCTCATCCACCTACCACACAGACTGGAAATGTCGCTGTATCATTAGCAAATCCAATTAAATACTGGTTCATTGATTTTACTGCAATCAATTGTTATTTATTCATAGACTCAATGACACAATATTACCATGTTATCCATGTTAACGCTATTTTAACGAGCATAATGCACAGTAGCTATGATGGTTGCAAACAATTTGCAATGTTTGTAACAAGAGCAAACAACTTTAAATATACTCCCACAGGAGTCAGTATCACAGTGAACTCAGGCATATTAATGCTAGTAATGTCATATACAGTAATTTAAGGCATTTTTTAAAAAAATAAACCACTTTTTTCTGATAATTTGTTTTTTATGGAAGATTGAAGTGTATCATTATTTAAATAATAAACATCCTTTTTTTTAAGGGGGAAAAAACAATCTATTAGGGATAACAATCCGAAGCATGAATAGGCTGGATTAAACAGATGAAGTAGACACAGGCATAGGAGGGACTATGAGTTAAATGTCGGTATTAAGTCCATCTTTAGAACCAAACCATCAGAGTGATTCAAGTGACCTTTGTAACCCTTTGTGTCATATGCATAATTTGGACGCTACAAAATTCAAAGCAAGTATTTACAAAACATCAATTTATTTAAGAAAATTGAGTAATTGCTCTCTGACAGAATAGAAAACATTGTTGCAAAATAAGCCATTACTCATTACAAGCAACGGTTTCTTTTGCCACAATGTTTTCAAAAGTTGTCTGCTTCAGATGCAGGGAAATGCAGTATTATGAGGCAAAGGGTTAAGAAAAATCACCTCCTTTTCAAAACAGCAAAAAAAAATTTAATACATGCGATTCCTAACCTTGCTTCATTAATTGACATTAACAGACATAGCTCTATTCTCTAAGCATGTTTGTTATATTAAAATTTATCATTAATTTAATAAGCTGGATTAATGTTAGTCAAAACAGACCCCGGAGTCAAATACAAAGATAAATAATAACCTGAAGGGTCTTATTTCATGATGCTGTCTAGCACTAAGTTAAGAAGACACATGCATAAATACTTATAGTAAAATAATGATAACTCATTACAACAGCTTCAGAATTAACATCATTGTTCAGTGGGGTCAATGCCGTTTTTCAACAATTTTTCATTTATATACGGAAGCTGGTCCACATAACCAGTTTTCCTGGACTGTATACTAACCAGTACGAACTTTCCCTTTCACGAGGAGTCGGCACCTTCTCCACATATGGAGAAAATGAGACACAGAACACTTTAAACAATCATGAATGTTTCAACATACTAACCATATCATTAAAATGTTGTAACCATACATCATAAGGCAACTGGAACTCGGATACGTTTTTCAGGATATGATTTCCAAAATGAAGAGGGAGATCAAATGTGAAGATCATGCTGCTTGGATCCTTTTCTCTTGTTAAACTGTAAATAGACAACAAAACACATGTATCTGATTACCACAAACAGCAACTCTGAAAACGAACGGCCCTGAGTTCAAGATTATAAAAACTTGAGATTGGTCTCATAACTTAAATCTCATTATGTTCTCTTTTAATGTTTTTATATTAAGCATGATGTAACAATGATGATATTAACAATACAGTAAAACCTCAATTTATGACCACCTTAATATTACAACCGCCTTATTATATTGACCACTCAGTTTTTGGACCCATTTTCTATATTTCTTCAATGTTTGAACTTGATAATTGGACCACTTCAACAGTAACACTGCTCTTTTTTAGTCCAAATGGTGGAATAAGATTTTACTGTACATTATAATAATGATATTCTGACAGCATAATTGATCTGACCATGTATTCAATCACTGAGCATATAAAAATCTTTTCCAGAAAAAAAGATTTTTAGAATGGGACTGAGATTAGAGATTTTGAGACTGTTATAAGTGTTCAAACTCAAGTTGGATTTCAACATACTGCCTTCACTGTGAACTTGATTGTCTCGGAAAACAAGAAAAAAAAAAGAAAAAAATTCAGACAAACACATAAATTGTTCTAGTTTACATAAATCACAGTGCACGTGTCCATCAAAGACAAGAATTGAAGTGTTTTCTTTTTAATGATCACTGACCGCATTTCTTTCTTGCAAAGTTACAAAAAACAGCACCAAAAATAAAAAAAAACAGTGAACATAAACAGATAGCCCAGAACTGATTAAGATAACTAAATTGCACACTACAGATAAAGCCCTACCACATTTTCTAAATAACAGAAACGAGGTATCAGTTACTTTATCACATTATAAATTAAGCTTTTAAGTTTTAAGATCATGTGAACATATAAACATAGGGTATGATCAGTATTAAATTTTCTGTGCTGTGCAGTCAACAAAGACGTCATTAGAATGGAAAAGGTGCAGTAAAGTTGCTGGCCCCATTAGGATACTCTTTCAACCGTGAATGTTATATCTAACATCTGTTGACTCGTTTTACACACACAATGGAACAATATGAATAGTTTGAGCATTTTTTTGTCTAAAAAACTAATGTGATACCATTAGTACAAAGTGACACAGGTAATGGAACAAAAAAAACATGTGTAGAATTCAAGCGCAATTATTACAGGTAATTAGAAGTTCATTCAATGAAAAAGAAAACACAGGAAGGCCATGAGGAAGCAAGTAAAAAAAAAATACACTCCCTCTTATTTCTATGTCAATTACTAATTGGGGGTTGCTGAATGATTATGGGTAAAGTTTCAATCACTTCTGTAAGTTTCTTTTAACAGTGTGGTGAACCTAATTTGCAGTATATTAAACCTTAGACAACTGATATCATATGCAATATCTTTTATTACTTCAGTCTTGTACCATGTAAAGAAAATTCTTCTCCAAAACATCTACATATCACAGGGGTGTAGAAATGTTTTCATGTAGCTGGTAAGTTACTAAAATTAGAAGGGGGATCTGGGAATTCAATGCAGAATTGTGTCTGTTGTTTTGGAAAAAGTAGCTGGTGGGAATTTTCAAATAGCCAGTTGATTTTTTCGGCTTCCGGCCCATTTGTACACCCCTGCATACCAGCTTTTGTCTCTTTATCTCTCTTTCCAGGCTTTAAGCCAGAGAATTTTAACTGTTACATTTATTAACTAATTAAGAATGCCTCACATTTTATATGTATGCATCATTCCTAACTGACTGATTATGATTTCAATGTGTGGTGAATTAGACAGCCTTCAAACTAACCACTTCCTGTTCCTATATTAGTGAAACTTATTGAAGATGGCAGATGGTTAAAAACACAAACAAACCATTGAATATAAAGTCAAGTTTCCACACGACATTTTAATTCTATCTTATATACTGATCGACCTCAATATTGCTAAAAAAAGAGGTATTGTTCAAGTATTCACAAAAACATTAAACGAGGGATATTAACACATCCTTCCCATCTTCATCCACCTGGATTATAAAACACTGAATGGTACAGCATCGACTGTTAGAGGTAAACATCAATAAAAGTCAGAGTCAATCATCATAGCTGACAGAAGGATACAGCAGTCCCCGACAGACTTCAGTTGACAGGTGTTAGCTTAACACTCTGATTTCCCCACAATAATCAGAGGAAAACAAAGAAGAAAAACGTCCATCAGACAATTTTACTTCATAGAAAGGACAACTGATGCATTCTTTGTACAATTATAATACAAAACACTGACATTGATTTTTGTCTTATACCCAAAATGCCACAATCAAAAATGGCTAATTGATACCGCAAATTGTGGTCACTTAAATTCAGCGTATTTTCTCAATAGGCTGAGGGAGTTTCCACATATTTTAATGGTATAAATCCATTGACGGAACTATATTTCACAACAAAAAAATTTTACAAAACACAATTACATATTCTCTGATCATCCCACCCTCACCTATCTCAAACTGACAGATATGTTTTCATTCAAAGTCTACTTCGCAACCATGGCAACCGTGTAGGAGTTAAAATGTTAACAGTGAAATGATTATAAGGAAATACAAATAGCTACACGTAACATACTTCAATATATCATTTTATAATTATGACATAATATCTTTTCACATCACCACTTTGTTATTCAATCTCACCATTAAATGTCCTGAAGATGGGTTTAAATTAATTTCAGGCAATTTGTCATTCAAGGTTTAATCTTAATCACTTGACAGATAAATATAACAGAGATGATATTCTGTCCTTATCTAACTTCAAACCAATCAGAGGTGTATTTTAGACTGAATTATACAGGTAATTCAAAAAATGGGAAGTAATGAATAGATCCAAATCAAAGCAACCTGATATTAGCTGTAGTACTCCGTGATAAAAGATCTGCTTCACACAATCTCTGATTACAGGAGTTAAAACATAATGGTAAACCAGCATAATATTACACACAGTCAACATTCATACTGTGTTAAGCCATTTATACACACTCCAATATTTACTTTAAAATTTTCCCATTATTTCGCAATGATGAAAGCATGTCTGTGATGCAATTTATAAGTTTAATTTATAGGGTTTTTTTGCCAATTCAAATGACTGTTATCATGGAAACAAACAAAAAAAAACATCGATATCGCCAGATGTGCCTTTTATCAATAATGATATATCATTTCAAGATAAAATGAGCAAACAAAAAATACCACATAATTCTTTAGACGTTTTATAGTTTGAGGACATGCAAGCAATTACGAAGGTGGGTGCTGTCAAAACAGTGTATGACATTCACATTATACTTCCATTCACAACCTATCCAAGCGTAGCTTACCACGAATCAATTACGCCATTGTAGCAGCAACATGTTTCTCATGACCTATTTTGTGCACTTTAATCAACAATAGTAAAAGTACGTAAAAAGTACATGCAAGTCAATATGCAGTATATCATTTTTTTTTCCCACTGGGGGTTAAACGTCACACCAATGGCCAGTACCATTTGGTAACTTTTCCAGCTTTTATGGTGAAGGAAGACCCCAGGTGTACATCTGGGTAGAACCACTGGAATTCCCCACCAGCAAGAAACCGGAAACACAAGTTTTTTTCTGGCCTATTCTCACTAAAATCTTGCAAACTACATGAAAAAAATAACACTATCTAGAGGATACTGATTTAAATAACATGAAGTTACTTATACAGTATGAATTATAATATCCATCATTCAATATAGATATACAAGTCAAAGATTATTGTAATATTTTATAGTCATGGGTTCAGGTATTTTACAGCCAAAGATCGGATGCTGTAAAAATTAATCAGGTGCACCACACAAGAATACAATGTAGTTGAATTAGAAGTATTTTTCAGAATACTAGACTGTATAATACAGTCAAAACTCATTATATCGAAGTTCAAAGGACTTAACATAAATGAACATTATCTAACTTTGCTACTTCCCTACTGGAGTACGAATATAACGAAAGTCTTTAATCAAAGATCAATTCAGAAAATTGATACAACAATCATATGTAAAAATAATACAGAAATATTCATTAAGCATAATGCAATTGAATTATTAATGAATTTGCCAGGGAAATGTTCACATATTATACAGACTCAACATTACCAACATCTGCAAAACCATCCATGAATAGTATTATCTAGTTAGAGTTTAATTCTAAACAACCATTACATTACATACATTTATTCATTTCTCCTGTCCACATTTTTGTATTGAGACATTTAAAATGCCAGAATAATTATATAATATATACTGTACATTAAACACAAATACACAGATTCCTATCACACTCGTTAAGTGTAATAATTGCTTCATTATTTAATAAAAAAATATCTTTTTTACAAAGCCTTGACCTTAAATCGAGTGAATTAACTTAAACGGTCCACCATTATTTTGAAAATATATCACACGGCCATGACATTTAATCAAGCATCACAACCTTAATGGTTAAACTTTGCTTCACAAGATCAATAACAAATCAAATTAATTCATAAAAGGTGAGGGACAATTATAATAAGTGTAAGAGAAATATCAGTGTTATAACTAGTGGGTATTTTATATATAACACTGAACGTGTAACAGTCAAGTTACGTAATTTCTAAGATGATTGCAATCTAACGAACAAAAACGCCTAAAGTTATTCGTAACTGAAAAACTTAAATCCAACAATATATAGAAATTATGACTCATTAATAGCAGATGCCTGCCCCATTTTTTGATAGAATTACTTCATCTGAGACAAGACTTATAATGTAAAGAATGAGAAACATTATTTTAATGGAAACAAACTCATTATCAAACAACATTTGAAGCAGTATTATGTTCACTATGTAATTAAAACCTAAAACAGTAAATCACTGTTTCATACTCTTAGAAAGAAAACTTACATTTAATTGGAATTGCACCTAGAAACACACCAATAAGAACAATGTATTTAAGTTTGTTATTTTACAATCAAGTTTCTGATAATGTCAGTAAGGTTATAAGTATTAAGCCAAAGGGGTTGTTTTTCTACAAAATTCAGTCATAAGGGAAAACAAAACTTAACTTAAGGTCTGTTTTAAATGCTTCATTCAAAATTCCTTAATCACCGAATTGACTGTAACACTATACTTTGACAGTGCCTAAAGGAAAACTCCAAATTTGAATTAAGAATGTAGCAGTAAGCCTAACTGGAAATAATAATAAAGGTACATACTCTTCATTTTTGTAACAATCGGAGTAAAGACCAGCTTTTTGGTACTTCTTTTTCTGGAAGACTCCATCACGTTTTCTCACCGTACTCGTATCACTCTCTTGGCTCTCATTGGAAACACGCCTGAAATTGAATATCAAAGATACATACACAGAATGGAAATCACGACTTCAGTTGACACAGAACTTCAATGTTTATCAGCGATTGTTATACAATTCACACCAATCAACTCAGTCATCTAAAAATTGGAAGGAAATCAACTGAAAAACGAGCTTCCAACTTAATGTTCAAAGTCTTACCGGCAGCTGATTTATTAAACATAATTAGCTGTAAAACCAACTTCTGACACCACATTACAGAGAAAACTGCAATTACTAAATCATTATTATGAGCATTCCGAAGACCAAAGTCTCTCGAGAAATTCTACAAAAAATAAAGCAATCATTTCTCAGTTCATCAAGACGTTATGTCCACAGGAAAGATGTAAATCAATCAAATGATGCCTGTAATATTTCACCATACTAACTATTATCCTAATTGATTATAGACAAACATTAGCGTAGAAATGTTACAATACAACTCCTGAACACAAAAAAAGGCATTTTGTGAGAAATGCGGAGGAGATTAAATAATGAAAGAAAAATTCGATACTTGATACTGATTTTCAGAACAATTTTAAATTGAAATGAGGAAACTTCAATGATCAACTGAACATTCAAGACTTGTCTAATGAGAAATAAACTTTCCTCAACTTCTTAGAACTATTCTTAGCTTTGACTTTTACCATTTATTCACAAAAATCAGTAAGTGAGATTATTTTGGGGTTGAAACACAATTTGGGCCAACTGGGTAACCCAAAATGTCACAAAGCACACAATGTTCCTTCATGAAATCAACCCAAAGAATAATATTCACCAACAAGAACATATTTTACCTTTTTAGTAGTTTGACTTGTTTATTGTACCCAAGATTATCAGATGAGCCAAGGAACTCATCCTCATTCAGGGCTGGTAGAGGCTCAGACTCGGAACAAACTGATCTTATAGACCAATCGGTAGAAGCCTCAGCTGGGCTGTCTTCATTTCTACTATCTCCAACACCACTGCTATTATCCACCCTTGCTTTTTTGATAACACTTCCTTTACCAGATTTTCTATATTTACGTTTCAATTTTTTCACGTTTTGGTTCAGAATTTTACCAGATAGTTTACATCCACTGAATGAAATATCAGGCATACCACCATTTTCTTGATCCAATAAATCATCAGAGGGTTGCCGAGACCTGTGAGATAAGTCACATGACACAGTTTCGTGAGAGAGATTTATAGAGCCTTGTGATGTCCAATCATTAGACGCCACTTCTTCACTATCAATTTTTTCAGGCCCACTTCTATTCTCACACAATATCTTCCTTTTTACATGAGAATCACTTCCTGTTAAAGTGTCCGTCTGTCTCTCAAGAACAGGGGAAGCATCAGATAACTGTTCCCGGGTTGGAGAAAACGCGGTCCCAGACTTAGCCACTGATGCGAAGGACGCCATATTTTCAGATGCCTCTTTACCCATGTTGAAATGATCTTTCTTATTTTGAACTTCACCTGAAAGACAAATAATTGTATGACAATAATGTTTGGAAAGTCATTATAATACAACACTAAATGCATCCCTAAATCAATCATACAAATCAGAGACCATAGAACAACCAAAACCATGGTCCTCATAAGACATCAAAAATTGAGGGTCAAAAATGAAACTTGGCTGATGATATAATGTAGAGTCAATGAAATTTCCTTCTAATTTCATTGTAAATTTGACCCTTTGGTACAAAATCTCAACAGTCAAAGCTTTATTTTACTCAAGTGGAACTACTTCAGAGCTTCAAACGTCAGAAAGTCACAACTTCAAAAAGTACTAAATTTTTTACAGCATTATTTTAAAATTTAATGGTTATAATTAATATAGCCATCTAGAAGCAAACTTTCAAGATATATACAGACATGTTAATGTTTAATTTGTCAACTATAACAATGCACCATCAGGTTATTTTTTTCTCAGGGGTATAATGTCACACCAACAGCCAGGGTCATTCAGTGACTTTTACAGCCTTAATGGAGGAAGAACCAAGGTTTTGGGTAAATCTGGGTAAAGCCACCAGCCTTCTGAAAGGAACTGCTTCCACACATGTGAAATTAGTCCAGTTCCAGATGGGATTCTAACTCACAGATGTAAGGGACTAGTGACTTTTAGTCGGACACCATAACCACTTGGCAATGGAAGCCCCTCCATTTAGGTTAAACAATCTACAGCAGGGATACCTCTGTTCTTTTCTCTTTACATACACATAATTATATGGCTGGTAAAATTAATCAGAGTGTCACATAAAAGGAGACAGAGTTACCTAATCACAGACATGTAGAGAGACACCAGAAATGAAGTCAAATGTGACCATTGGGAAATCAGAACAGAAAGCAACAGTGAAAATAATTCCAAGTGAAAAGATAATGGCAACAGTACTAGCAGAGAAGATAAGAGGAATTCTTGTGGATACAAGTCTAATTAGAAAGCATTATGGAAAAATGAGAATGACATTGGCTGTAACAGAACATTAATGGTATTGTTTTAAACCACTCTGATCAGTATGCTACAATTTCACGATTATGTTTGAGAAAATAAAACAGTGTGACACCATTACAAATTATCAATTAGACAGAAAATTGGTCCAAATAAACCATTGTTCTCCAACAACAGTGACATTTTTCGCAGCACAATCGTGCCAATGATGTGTAAAACAGTAAAATATCACTGATCAAAATTAGTACAGACTGACTTTGAGCAACAGCATGTAATGCTCAAGAATGGAAAATTTCTCATAAAATTTGTGAATTTCAAAGTCTCTACCTCAGTCATGTGACCAATTACACACACAATTTTATGGCTTAAGATTGAAAGGAATAATTATTTCAGTCAGCGAGGAGGATTATTTCAAGAGCGAGTTACACTTCTCACTCACTGTCTCACTAAAATACATCACTGCACTTTAATCAACATATGGCCTTATTAAATTACTAAACAACAAAAAATGTAACAAATTTTCTCAGTCTGAGGAAAGACATCCCCCAGAAAAAGGCAATAAATTCCATATTACATTCCTTATTCATGTCTAAATGAAGAGTTAGTGCCTAGAATGAAGTCAATAATGTTCTGTGTTACTCAGTGAGAAGTAATATCATGGAAAATAAGTCAAGGCTAACTAAAACAATAGATAGATTCTTGTACCAAGAATTAACAATACTACAGTCAATTAAAAATAAATATTAACATGGAAGGATCGTAATCTTTTATCAGGATGTTGTATTTTTTTATTAATCATTGCAATCCAGCACAACTTAATGATTAGTGATGTTGTGAAATAACTTAATTACTTATACAAAATTGTGTGGATTCAATCGACCCCCCCCCACGCCAAAAAAAAAATACATCCTGGTTGCAATTTTAAGCAAGGGAATTATTGTGAACACTGTTGCATACACCATGTGGCTATGGGGCTTTGATAGATTGAATCAGTAATATGTCACCTTCTAAATAACCCAATAGAGAAAATAGGCAGAACTGAGAGTTGCATGTCCAAACAGAAGGGAAACAATTAGGTACAAAACTTCACATGCCAGTACCACAAACACGAGCCATTCAGCCTTCAAATACAAAAGCACATCTCTGCTACCAATATCTATGATTACATAATATAAATAATGACTACATTAGTCATTTATCATTAGGGGACAAACAAAAAAGTGTCCCAATGGAATCATGTAATAGTGTTATATGTTTCAATTATGACAATAAAAAAAACTTGAAATTTATAGACAGATATGTCCATTTTGTCACAGTCAAAGAGATATAAAAAACATAGATGAAATGGTAACAACTCTGTTCATTCTGTGGAAATCATGAAACTGTTAGATCAATTTTCATCTAAAAATAATTGCTAATGACCAATAATTGACAAATAAATCAAGTGTGTACATTTGATGAAAACATCTCTACAATCATGTTTGTTTCGAATCAATGATATTTGTTTTCCCACTTTCAATCATTACGTTAAAAGAATACAATTGAAAAGAGGCAATCTATCACCTAACGCTCAGAACTAATGATTGGAAATTTCCATTTGTCCTAGGAATCATAAATGCCAATAACAATCACAATCTATCAAGCATTTACAGTGGTATACTTTCTCCTTTACTTCTAGACATTACTAGTCACGATTTCATCATTATCTGTTCCTCCCGAAGACTTTCCTCTCGCTGTGATTAATCTAGTCTATATGTTTATAGTATTATTTGATAATAGTTAAAGCCTTTATCACAGAGCTTCAATCAATATTGGCTCTCGCTGTAGTAGATTTTCCCCACGATATTTTCAGTTGGCATCAATTTAAAAGGATCAATACATGATATCTAGTACACATTGCCAACCTCAAGGGACACATAAGACTTAAATATAGACAAAACATATCACAATACTTTGTTACAATATCTATGACTGGTCCATTATACAAAACGATTGGCAGTATCCTAATTGTCAACATCATGTTACCATGACCCATACACTAAGATACCGTGTGGTATTATCCCACTACGCAAGGGGTTCCACATGACCCATACACTAAGATGCCATGTGGTATTATCCCACTACGCAAGGGGTTCCACACTAAAAATATTGCTTAACCCTATAATGTTTCAGTGATAGACAAAAATTATTCAAGAGACAATCATTATCAACCTATTGTAACGCTGCATCGTTATTACTACCTAATGATGCCACGGAGCAACTCATCGAGTGTTACCACCCTCAGTATACCCACGCTCAGTAATCAGCCATTCTCAAATGTTAAGTACAACAATTCCTAGATGCATCTTTGTCTCATATACAATAAAACAGTGTTGCAAGATAATGCCTCAAAGATTTATGATAATATGCCATCCCTGTAATACATTTTAAGCATAAGAATAATATAAATTGAGTTTGACATACAAGGATTGTCCCTGGAATTAAGACTAAAATACCAGGAAAATGAGAGAATAATACAGTTTCCTTCCAGTTAATGACTCTTTTCCCTAGAGATAATAATTAAACAGAAAGGATGCATTGCAAGATACTACTAATGCAATAAGCTTTAAGAAAATTAAAGGTACATGCTCAATACTGTATCAAGTTTCATTTCCAGACAATTACGAATTTAATGAGTCAAAGCGGATTCTATCTTCACAATGATTTATGATTAATTTGGCGGACAAAAACTGAAAGAAATACAATTAAATATTCTAATGAATAGTAACTGAAGTGAAGAATTTATAATATTAAAGATATATGCCAAGTATTGGCCAACTTAAGCTTGGGGGGAACATTTAGGATAAATAGAATGAGCATTGCTTGTTTGTACGCTTGCTTTCAAAAAACTTTCAGTAATACATACATAATAATTGAGTCCTTGTGTGTGCAGACAAAATACCAACAAAAATCTGCTGAAACTTCATACATCAAGAAAAATTGACAAGCACAATGTTTTGAAAGGCATGCACATGTTTCTGTACCTCATCTGTACAGCTTTAGAAAAGATGAGCCAGGTAGGGAAAACAATTCTCAGCTTTTTATTTATGTTCATTTTAATGACAAGATAACATAAACTTTCCATTATTGAGTGACAAGTGGTTTGTTAACAAATTACTCAACAGGTTTCAATATAGCAACCTCACATTACAGTAAAGTATCTTTTCTCTTTTTATCTTTACAGGAATTCAAAGTCTTTGAATGTTTTCATCATAATTCAACTTGATCCTGTTTTATCTTTATGATTTTCTCATAAATTCTGAAGGATTGCTCAGAAAAAAAAGATGAGCTGAAATAAGACCATTATCACCGTACCCATATTTACATAATAACTGGCATAAGGCCAGACTGAAAATGACAATATGTAAGGGGAAAAGATGTGTTGATAAAAGCTTGAAAATCAATTACTGTTTTGTCTTAATCAAGAAATGCCTGGTAAATTAGGAATAAATGTTTCAACCATGTGGCTACAACTATATATGATTCAAATGCACTGAAATTTAAATGATTATTAGCAAGTATTCAGCAGTAATTCCTACTTCCAATGTGAGTGATTTAATTTTTAAATTTAAAATATATGAGGTCACCAAAGAGGTCAAATCAATGATTTTGTACCCTAAAAAGTTCATGTCTACACCTCCAAGGCTTTGAACAATAGCATTATTTCAATGATGCAATATCTTCACAGTAAAATAATGTACTTCAAAAATTAGACTAAAATGTTTACTGGGGAATCAGAGAAAATTTTTATCAACCACAAACTATATAATGTAGGAAGATTTAATGTATTTCCAAACAATTTTTCAATGAGTAAAAGAATCGTTTTCTCCAATGGAAACTTACCAAAGTAAATTACATTGAACTAAAGTACCCAAATAAACACCATAAATTATGTAAGAAACAGGTGAGCTCTGTTTTATTTTAGAACACAGACGTTTTTTTTGAAAGGTTTCTCTCACTGTAACCACTGCATGGTACTATGATACTTATACACAGAACACAGAATGTGAATATTTTAACTGAGGATATACACAGTAGTAAATGTCTGTGAACAAAAAACTGCATGCATATTAAATGCTTGTTTGTTCGTTTTTATGTGATATTGTTACTGGGTTTTAATGCTGTTTTTTCAACAATTGTTCAGTTATATACGGCGACTGGTGCACCTAACCAGTTTTCTTGGACTATGTTCTAACCAGGACTAACTTAACCTTCCACAAGGAGCTGGCAACTTCACATATGGAGGAAAATCAAAATTTTTGTTCAATTTTCACAGAAGGGTATGACCTGCCATGATCAGGATTCAAACCCAAAGCTGGGCTCACTAACCACTGGACCACAGTTGTACCTGAACATTTTAACAGAAGATCTACATAGCAGTAAATGTATGTGAACAAAATATACTGACTTTAAAAACTGTATGTTAATAAAATGTAAAAATAATCTTTCACGCAGTTTCCTTATTAATGTATTGTAAGGTGCACCAACATGCAACACAATTTAAGTGTCTGAATTTTTTGTTTGTTTTGTACATAATTTACATTAACGCAAAAAAAAAGATTTGTCAAATAAACAATTACTTCAAAACATTTGAACTCGTATAAATACAGCTTGAACAAACCCTGAACATTCATTGGCATGGATAATACCGAGTTCAGTGCAAGCCGACTAAAAATAAAACACAAGACTTGAATATCAGGACTCTCATTTTGAATTGTTGATATCAAAGAGGCTGTTTGCCAACAATTTGCAACAGTCTGTGCTCATATTTACACCCTCAGACAACAGAAACAATCCTATAAACTTAATAACTACCCAGAGGAGTTATTGTAGCCGAATAATAACAATACATGTTGCAATAAAAACTGATAAGTTTTTCAAGCACACTGTTGCTCAAGATCTTTATCTCATAATTGAGGTCATAAAAGAAACCAATTAATCATTACTGCTTGGCCTTAACAGACAGTAAATGTCTTCTTCCCGGGCAAATAATCCCATCTAACACAACAAGTAAAAGATATAATTCACTGACTAGATCAACATCTCGACAGACTTAAATGAATCATACTTCACTGGGTAAGAAAACAAACAGTCTGTGAGGTAAACTTACCAGTTATACAACACTGATTAAAATATGAAGATGCTACTGTGGATTTTTCAATGAGTTTGTCTTGTCTTATGTGTAGAAGAGCAGTGTTCTCATTAGGAATTTGTAGAATAGGCTTAAATATAAAAGACACAGGCTTCCCAGGGAGGAATACGGCGACATGCTCCCCCAATTTAACAGGCCCATTAGACACTCAAACCAACCTTTTTGGGAAATCAACATTTTTGTCAAATTTTCATAGAAGGGTATGACCTGCAGTGACCAGGGTTTAAACCCGGATTGCCAGGCTACATGTCCAGCGCACTAACCACTGGACCACGGTCGCAGCTACCTTACTCATATAAACTATTAAGTGATTGCTAAATCCTTCAATCTATAAAGATAACTGAAAAATGTATATGTTAAAAATATAATACTTTTATTATCACTATTTGATTAAATGAGGAACTGTTGACTTTTTTCTGGCATATATAAACTTTTATAAATCTACTAAGGTGACTCTAAGCAACAAAACCAAAGAACATTGTAGGTCTGTCAAAATCGAGCTAGTTGGATTGATTAATAGGACAGAATTAATCACAGTGTATTACTCAGTTACAACTTTCAGATGAGTGAATCATTCAGACTTTTAGAGAATACAGGAACCATAGTTCTCAGTGTATAAGTTAGTTCAGTGTTTAAATCATTGTGACTAAAAAACAAAATTGATGTACACTCATTCATTTATAGCTGACAAATGCTAGAACTCAATTTAAGTAACTTTGGGATTTTACAAAATTGCAAGCTACTCAAAAATGCATCAAAATCATTCCTGACACTCAGCTTAGCCAACTGAACAATATATATGTTGCACTGACAGCAAATCAGCGATTTTTTCTAAGGTAGGTTAAGGGGCATTTTTGGGAGAAAAATGACAAGGTGTTTTTGCAAAAGGGAAGAAAAAACTTGATGTAAACTGAATTTTAGGGGAAAACTGCATGATTTTAAAGATTTTAAATGTCCACAGGGGAAGACACCTATAAACTGACCAAAGCTGAAACTTTTTTACAAAAATCTCATAACGTATATTCTCTCACAAACATCCCTCCCCTAATAAATGCCCCCTCCCTTTTTGGACGAGAGAAAACAAAAGTGACTTGCTGTAATAGGCTATTTTAATCCGAGATGAACAATCAAAATTAGTAGAAAACACTTTTTAAAACTATGGAATGACACAAAACACATTTTCAAAAATGTAACGCGGCTTTTATTAGGGAATATAAGGTCCACAATAGTCCCAAATATGTGCCAAAGGAGGACTTTGAATCTTCAAAAGGTAATATAGAGATTGGTAAAAAGACATCTTTTTTAGAATCATCGTCACAAACAGTTCTTTTGCATAACTCAGTGATTTCACCAAGACATAAATTTGGTAGTTTAACTTTTGAATATGAATCCAAGACTGAAGAAATTCTCTGAAGGATAAACAGATGAACACAACCATGTAAAGGATATCAAAAAGTCTAACACTAAATGAATAGAAAGCCTTGTGCACACGGCATTTAAAGACATCACACATATCAGTATATAACAGGACTATAATGCAAGTAATGTTTGTTGCTTTACGGAATGTAATCTTGTATATAAATCCATACACAGACAGATTGCATGTGATGAGTAATGTCAACATGGGATCAAAATAAATCCATATTCTCTTCTCAGATTGCAGCAGATAATATCCCCAAAAAAGATATAAATTCTCTGTTTGCACAAGTTATAAACATTAAGTTTGGTCATACAGAGATAAAAGATTTACCAAGAGAACATCACTCTTTTGGAAAAAAGGACAAAAAAAACTAGAATGTAATACTTATTGTGCAAAATTTTTAAAGGGTTTTGAACAAATAAATAATGTTATAGATAAAAATCGGGCAGTGAGGCATGATGAAAGATCAAGGATTATTCTACTCTTTAGAATAGAGGTAAGTAATACAATGATCAAGTACTTTCCTTGAAATGGATGAATAACTGGTATTTACATAATCACATTCTGAAATGCCACTCACCCTACTGAATGGACTTAGCTCACCTTTGACCATTCACAGGTCAAGGCCCGACTATATTTACTTTATAGTTGCATGCCAGTATTTGATTGTCATAACACTCTAGCTGAATGATACAAAGCAACACCAATTAATATCTTCACCCAAGTTCATTGTTAGCTACTTCCTTCATATGAAAACAAGGCTAGAACACACATAATAAAGGCTAAAAACTTTATATTCAAACAAATCCTGCCTAAGAATACGAAGAAATGAAACATTTCTCATTCATATTGAAATTGATAAAATATCACACCGTACAGTGTAAAGCATAGTTTCAAAAAAAATACATTTTTAAGATCAGATATTATTGTGTTTAAGTCGTTATCAGCTAAAATGGAAGAGTCTCATCTGGCACTTCATAAATCCATCCGATATTTATAGATGTAATGGGTAGATGTCAGCAGTTTTTGTAGGAAACAAACACGAGAGCATGAAAAAGCAGCACTGAGTGAAATGTTCTAGGATTATCTACAATTCTATCAGTCTAGACACAAGGTTGATGTTTTGTATTTATACCAAGGTTTCAATGAAAAGTTAGGATTGGTCTTTTGGTTGTATGTAACTTATCATAATAGGACTACAGTATTCAACAGTCACATTGAGAGGAAACAATAGTATAAGGCAATAACCTAACATAAAATTTATCAATACAGTCAAACCAGTGTTTGCAGCCACCTTTGAAAGTTTTTAAACTTCATTAATCTCAATTCCAGTTGGTACAGAGGTGATAACTCAAACATTCTCCATGATTCCTTGTTGATTCTTCAGTAACATTTTGTCTAAACATGTAATTTATCCACTATAATTTGAGCAATGCAAATTCTTGAGATCTTAGAAATGTAATAGTAAACTATATACTAGATATTGGCAGTAACTTTCATAGTAATACATAGTAACATACAATTAATTTTCTCTTGTATCAGTCATTATGTATGAAAGAGATTATGTATCTAAAATAATGCAATTACTGTAGAACTAGCACTTACCAGAACATTATAAGCACATGTTTATATCATATATATATATAAAGGGGTGTAATAATGAACCGGAAAAATAAACCCCCTATTTGAGCATTCTTGTCAGCTACTTTTTCCCCATACAGGACGTTGCCCCTTTGCCCACTACTGGGGTGGGAACATCCAGACCCCCCTTCTACTTCTAGTAGTTTACCAGCTTACACCCCTGCATATATATAACCATTCAATCAATATTAGTGATAGCTGAACAGCTAAATGATCTACCTTATCAATAATGTGTGAGAGATAATTACTTAATTAGCGGGTTAAACAAGTATAACTGGAGAAAACTAAAACAAATCCAGTCTACAAAACATAACAAGCACTTGCAGCCATTAGGCCACTGTTAGTTGCTTGTTTGTTTCTCAGACCTGTTGACTGAACGGAAATATTTAATATTTGTAAGTAACTTAACGTTTTAAAGCATTTTTTTTACATTTTTTTAAACATATTAACTAAGCCAATCACGCCATCTTAGGTAAGACTAAACAACTGCATATATAATACATTATAAGACCACTCAGGCCACCCTAAAAAAATTTGTTTGTTTGCCATTGTCGACCAGACTTTTTAGGACTGGGTCAGTCGGCCAGAGTACTTTTTTGTATTAGACAATGAAAATTGACCATGAAATTAGAGGAAATATTTTCAATAATATTGAAAGGAAATTTCAAAAATTATACGCATTCAATTTGTAGAGATAAAATTGTTTGAATCAGTGTTTTTTTTTGGGTATTTCTATTGGTAACAGCAAACAAACAATATTTTAATTTAAGCCTCACAAACAAAACATTTCAAGGGTACATGAAATAACATCCTGAATTAATGACATAAGATTAATTAGTGTTTTTAGATCTCTATTTTGTTTATATTTCATTGTGTCAAAAACTAGTGTGCATCTTCTATACTGGACAAAAACTTTGACCAGCAAACATTAGACAGCACAAAACAAAATAAAACACAGAATACAATGAACCTTGATTCAGACACCTTCTCAAAGCCTGACCACATGACAAGTGTGGTAATAACAGTAAAAGTTCATGCAGTCCAGACTCCAGTACAAACAAATTTCAATTATGAAGAATAGTATGTGTATTACCTGTTAATTAATTGCTAGCTTAACTTAATACAACTAAATAGGCAAATTCTGTTTTCATACAATAAACTATGCATGGTATCACAATTATACAATCAACACAGCAATGAAAAATTCATCAGCATTCAAATGAAGCGGTTCTTCTCGTTATCAACTCCATTTTACAAAAATAAAACACCCACCAACCAAAGCCTTAGTATGCCTACCAACCTACATCTCAGTATGACTATAGACACAAGAAACATAAATATTCACTGAATGAAATACGCAATTCTATTTTATGGCAAATAATTCGGTTTATATCACCACAACTTAGCAGAGAATATTTTGCATATTGACTGCAAAACACTTCAACAAGCTACCTGTACCTCTTGATAAGTATGTAATGTCTGCTGTTGCACTGTGGGAATATATTTCTCTAATCAAGTAATTGACGGAGTAGCTTTCGCTCATGAAAAAACAATAATTCTGTTTTCACATCAAGTTAGCAACAAACTGAATGTATTGTTACCAATGCATTCCAGATAAGAGCGTGAAATTAAAAGATTTCTCACATCATGTTACAGCCAGCTGTATGTCTTGTAGACTACACATTCCTCTGAGAGTACAGAACAAACATTAACAAGAAATATGGTGCCAAATTTTCAAGCTATAATTCCAGATAAACAACCCAAAACATACATGCATACTAATTTTGTGTCAATAAAAATCTTAAAGGAATAAAATAAAATATGCGGCAAGAATTTCTCTCAAAATGAAATAGGCATAATAAAAATATGATTACAATTTATACTGGCGAAAACAAATTATGAATATGGTCAGATAAATGTAAGAACATAATGCAATTTATACTTTGTCTCTTATGATCTAGAAATAAGAATTTCAATTATCTATCTTAACTTCAAGTTATAAGAAGATCAATGATCTAGGTGAAAACTACAATCAGAAAACAATATCATCCATGTTTTGTCGAATCTTATCTAAAACGTTAATTATTGACCAGCAGGCTGTGGTAAAATAATGACCTGTCATTACTTATTTAGAAGCAGAGGGTAATCAGGAATCAAAAGTGTAGAATTACAAGTGATATATCAAACAAACACAGAATTAATACAAGTATCGATTGATCAGATCAGTATGTAGAGAATCATAGATAAATGAAATTCAACAAACACAGACAATGACAGACAGAATTACCTACACAGACACATCAATAATATTATATTGTTGATGTTTTTAGAATCATCATTGAATATACAGACTTTACGCAAACAGACTGGATATCTGAAGAAATTAAGTCTGCAAGAATACTGCAAGAAAGTAATGACTAAGACACCGTTAGTGCAGACGATTTATGTCACTTTCACGTTCATTAGTATGCATCATGTCATAAATAAAATACTGAATATAAATGATTTGGTAATAATGAAGTGAATTTAATTAAATTATTAATACATAATTGACACACCACTTACCAAATGAGAATCCACTTTGTGGACTTGGAGGTCTGACTTTCCTTGGTCGACCCACTTTTCTCTTTTCTGACTTCGTATGTCCATCTGTAGGACCCTCTTGGCCCCCTAAGGGTGAGAACAACTTGTGGCGTTTCTTTGGAGGCAGGTTACATTGCTGAGAGTTATTCAAGTCTTCAAAGTCAAGAAAATTTACACCAAGCATGCTGATCTTTCTACCAAGTTTGATTCTATCTTTAGTTGATAATTCAGAATCATTCTTAGGTTTCAGAGGTTTAGCTTTTTCAAAAACAAACAATTTGTCTTTTTTCTTCTTTTTCACATCAATTCTTGCAATTTTGAATATCGATGGTAATGGAACTTCACCTGGTCTCACTTTCAGATATGTTTCCCCTCTAGGTGAAATAGATAACCTTGGAAACAACGTTGTTAAAAAATCTACCTCAGCAATGAACACAGGGTCAATAATATTCTTATGCTTACTTCTAAAGTGTATAAGTTTCTTCTTATTTTTCTTCCGTTTGTGCTTACTAATTTCCATCCACATTTGAATAGCAGAAGTTTTAGCACCAAGACTGCTTCCTCCACCGCTTGTATCTGAGTCAAGAGAACTAACAGACTGTGCTGGTTCTCGACCTCCAAATTCATTATTCACTTCCGGTTCATGATCGTGACACATCCTAGGGGGAGAAAGAATGTGTTCAGTATGATCCAAATAGGGTCTTAATTTCTGTTCACTGTGACTGCTTTTAACTTTCTTAATCTTTTTACTTTTAGCTTTGTGTGCAAGCTTTCCTTCGTCTGGAATACTTCCAGAGAATTCTTGATATGTGTCAGATGCCACTGGAACTATTCTGTCTGAATCAGCCACCACATCTTTGACTGTAGTACAATTTTGTATTGAAGGCTCTGATATTGTAGTACTTGATGCATGTTTAACACTACTTGAAATGTTTGGTTGAACATCTACAGGCAAAGGCTTTTTACGAGGTCTGCCTGGTCCCCGCTTTTTCTTAGTTTCACCTTCCAACCCTGAAATAACTGAACTTTCTCTCCACTGCATCATTGGTGTTGTGAACTCTGAAGTCTGTGGTTTCTTTTCAATCTCTCTCTGTGGCTTTGGTAGAATATCAGATTTCTTAGTCTTGCTCAATGCTCCCTTTGGTCTACCTCTTGGGCGTTTTATTGGAGGGGATGAATTAACTATTTGATTTTTCAATCCATCCGAGATCATACAAGAGTTTGATTCAACACCCTGAGAAATAGTTTGTGGCTTCACTTTGTTTTTAGATCCTTTTGGGCGACCTCTACCTCTTTTGACTTTCATAAGTTCCTGATACTTTTTAAACGATGGCTGATGACCAATTTTCCCTTTAACTTTGCTGATCATTTTATTCTTGTACTTCTGTAGGGTAAGAAGCTTTCTCTTTTTATGTTTGCTTCCTGGAGGTCGCCCTGGACCCCTTTTGAATGGAATGATTGTCTCAGAGTTTTGAGGGGACAGTACCTTATCACTTGCTATACTAGATGGGCCTGCACTATCAAAAGAACTAATTCCATTATCACTTTTTTTGGAATGGTGATTAAAATCTGTGATTACGCAATCACTTATTAGATCAATACTGCTTTCAGCATTTTCTGAACCTGAGTTTAAATCTTTATCACCATCTAACTTATTATTAGACAGAATAGCAATCACATTTTTCTCAGTTCCTTCTAATGGTTGAGGAAGTTGTGCATCCGCATCATTGTCAGAATTAACAACATGTTCAATAGAGTCAATATCTGGATCTGAAGAACCATGTTTTTGGTTTGAAACAGGCACTGACATTGGAGTAAAAGTTATAGTTTCCCATCTTGTAGTAGTAACATCAGTAGAAGCCCCATTAGAGTCATTACTTGGATCAATTTTCTTCACTTTTGCAGGAATTGCATGATTTTTATTCATTCCAAAATGCCTTTTCTTGCCCCTTTTCTTCTTTTTAGATTTGCCTTTCAAAGTCAAATTATCTTCAATATTAACACTTTGAGAATTTTCAGGTAAAGCTTCTTGAATTTTGGGTTGGTCAAGAATATCAGCAGCATTGTCAAAATGTGCTTCTATTAAATTTTCATTTGTATCATTCACATCATCACAATTGTCAGCATGCTTTAGCATGTCAATGGGTTCAATGACAGTATCTGATTCTGACTGTCTATTACTTTCACTGACAGACAAAACCTGCTTCTCCTCTGCATAATTATCCTGTAAGTTTGAATCACAAATATTGGTGTCAATGTTTGTCTGAGTCCTTTCTAACATTTCTAATTCACTATCAGAGACAGGCATGACAGAATTTTTCTGAGAAACATCAGATGGTATTATAGAGTCTTGTACAACAGGCTGAGCTTGTTTATCTGTCGAGTCATTCTGTGTTTCATTATCATGTTCAGCATCATCAATATTCTGAATTGATTCCTGCTGGCAATCCTCGATTTTTTCATCACTAATTTTTTCTTTTTCACTTTCATGATGAGATTTCCTTCTTGAATGTTTATGACGTTTATGTTTTTTCTTAGAGCTTGATTTCTTATGGTTAGAGTGTTCATTAACTGATTTTGAAGATGCAGCACTTTCAGTTGTTGGAGTACTTTCTGCTAATTTAGGAACATCATCTTTTTTTAATTTCGCCCTATCCGTTTTGTCTGTGACTGAAATATCTTTGATTTCTGCTAACTTATCATTCCTTGACATATTTTCAATGTGTTTTTCGCTGCAAGAAACAGATTGTGCAGCTACAAGATCACAGACTTGTTTTGAACTACATGTGGTTTTATTCAAATAATCAAACTTATCTTCAAGTCTCTGTTCCTTTTCTTCCTCTGTGGGTAACCTGCCTTTTTGAAGAAGAGTGCTAGATTTATGAAGTTGGAGAAACTTTGCCCTATTTTTCTTCTTGCTAGGTGAAAAAGACCTTACACAAGCATCTTTGGTACTATCTAATAATGAATTAGTATTGGCACTAAGAAATTGAGAATCAATTGAAGAACAATTAAGAAGGTTAGCACTTGTAGTTAATTTATCACAGTCAAGAATGGAGTTAGATGTAATGGAAGCTGCAACTGAAAGAATGGATCCACTTTCTGAGAAGACAGTGATTGTTTCTGTAGAAGACTTATGAGAAGTAGTAACTGAAGTTGAACTTACACTTGCTGATGCAACAGCACACAAAACACTCGAAACTATTCCATTTTGAGAAACTAAGGGCTGACTTAAACCACCCTTCTGAGGCACAGGTTTACTACATGTCACACTTTTACCACAACTTTGAACAGAAGCTGATCCAAGATGGTCAGAATTAGAAATTGTAAGAGAGGCAATTGAGTTTGGAGACTCATTGCCTGCAGGTGAACCTGCTAATGACTGTATGCCACTGTCAGGAGATACATGTGGGAAATTGTCATCATGATCACTAACTTCTAACTGATTATTAACTGCATTACCATGACTTTCATTATTTTGAATTTCTAAGCCAGAAGAACTAGCAGGATTTTCAAATTCATCACCAATATTTACATCACCTTTGTAATCACTCTCATCTGCTTTATTTACAGCAGTACTTTTCTTCTTTGAATGACCCTTCTTTTTAGATTTTTTCCCAGTACTTTTGGAACTTTTTGCAAAATCTACTATGTTATTTGGAGGTACTTCATCTGCAGCATGATCTTCATTAGCATCATTAACACTTAAATTTAAATCCATAATTTCAGAATGTTCACACTGGATGAAAGTGACATTTTTATTTTCATCTGAACATGCTATCTGAATGTCATCAACTTCTGGTGATTTTACCTCAGACATAGCATGAGTATCATCATTATCCATGAATTCACCAGATGGCAACTTGTTCTCCACAGCATGATCTTCAGCTTTTGTGTGAGGCTTACAAGCTGAATCATTCTTTTTTTCAGTGTTCAAAGAATCAATCTTTGGTTTTGGTTTGTATTTCTTCTTTTCATTTCCCCAAGACCATGGCTTTACCTTTCTTTTTCTTTTCTTTTTTGTTTTCACATTGTTCTGACCGATTTCTTTTGTACTTGAATCCTTCTGTTCAGAATGTCCTGAATTAGTTTTAGAAGTTCTCAATGGAGCTGATTTAACACATGATTTAGTTTCGATGTCAATTTGCTTATTCACAGTTTCTTTCAGTCGCATTTTACAACTTCTTTCAGGATATTTTTTCATAACTGCAAATGTCTTGCCATGTTTTAATTTATCAGCTTTGACATCTTTTGCAATTACAGAATCACTTGAGACATCTTGAACATCACTTTTTGCGCTTTCCATACCATCTAACTCAGACACGCTAAGACCTGGTGGAACTGACTTAACAACAGTGGAGCAGGTTTTATCTTTCCTTTTCTTAAGACATTGCTTATTTTTACTATCATTAGATGGATGCTCTGCCAAAAGCAGATCATGATGTTCAGAAGAACTATCTGAACTCACACTGTTCTTACAAATTTCATTTGATGATTCATTATTCTGTAATGAATCAGATGATTTGTCATTTGAATAAGGGTTTTCATTTACAGATTTCTGTTCATTGGACTGAGATTCTTTAGCACCACATTCAACCCTATCTTCTTGTCTATTTCGCCTTTTCAAAGATTTAACACTTTCCTTAGAAATTTCATCTTTGTCAACATTTTTCTTGGTAATCCGTGATATAGATGAAAATGCTATTGAATTCCGTGATTTAGACTTAGCAATAAAATTTCTCTGAATAGTTCGTGATGGTTTACTAACTTTCATTTCATCAGCATTTAAAGACACACGTAATTCTTTTAAGTATGGATACTTCTGTCTGGCTTTCTTCAAAATTTCAGATTCTTTTGATTTTACAGGGGACAATTTTGAAATTGTTTCTTTGCCATTCAAAGTTTGTCTTGGTTTATTGGACTTAGAAAAAGCTTTAAAAATAGGACGTCTTTTAGGTTTGCAACTACCCTTCTTCTTTGAATCACTTATCTTTTCATTACTACTATCTTGTTTATGAGAAAGAAATTTCTCAAACGTGCTTAAGCACTCAGGTGTCACATTTGGTGCTTGTTTAATTTCACACTGATTTTTGTTCATAGATTCTTCAGTAATACCGTCTTCACTCATGCTTGAAGTCTCAGTACGTAATTTAGATGTACACTTAACCTCTTCAACTGGAAAAGCATCAAAAACATTTCGTTCCACACTTCCAGTCCTTTGCACTAATTCATTACTAGATTGAATTTCACTAAGATCACTATCATTCAATTTCAATTCATCATCAACCACTGTTTTTACATCACAACCTAGTTTATTAACAACAGAATCTAATGGGTCTTTTACGACATTAATGTGTTGTTGGGATAATTCTTCAGACAAACCCTGCTTTATTTCGGAATCCTCAGCACATTCAGATGATTTGTTACAATCAGTGTCATTGGGAGGGTTCTTATCACTACCTTCACTAAGTTTACCAACTGCCGCTTCACCCTCAGATGGACATAATTCCAGTGAATTACTACCACATGAAGTTAATTCCAACAGGTCAATTTCACTCTCAATAGGAGTTAATTCCACTGAATCACATTCACATGAAGTCAACTTTTCCTCTTTATTAAACTTTTCGTTTGATGAATATGATTCCTCCAGAGGAATTATGTCATCATTTTCTGCACATGAAGCTTTGTTAACAATTGCTTGATTACTAGGATCTATGATACTCCCAATATCTGTAGTATCTTCATTTGTAGAGGGCTCATTATCCTGAAAAAAGCACATTATGAGTAAAGACTAAAGTGTATAAAAATTGCAATTCTTTTGCTTATTAACAAAATATGTACATTTCTATATCAATGTCAGTAATTAAACAAAAGCAATTCATTGGCTGTACTCAGGTCTGTATCAAATGTTGCCAATTCTGACCCTGGTTGTTTAAATATAGTTCAGTATGTTATATGTTATGTAAAATCATTTTAAGTAAGTTCATTCACAGAGCAATTCTATCAACCTAAATATGCTCAAACATGCTACAGTGATAATAAGAAAAAAAGAAGAATATTGCATGGACTGATAAATTAGTACGAGTCAATCAAAAGTGAAAAATAAACCATCATTTAACCTATGTCTTTCTACCAAAAATTATTTAATAGTCCCAACAGTATAATAAAGACAACATACTAATAATCCAGCGTCACACTGAACTTCTTCTAAAGATAACATATCATCTGCTTTAGCATATTCATTCATTTCAGCAGTAGTGTCAGTATTTTGGCATTCAATTGCTTCTTCTGACTTCTGTACGTCATCTTTAGAACTAGAATCATCTGTAGTAATAGCTACATTAGTATTGACTGAACACTTCTGTTCCACGTCATCTGACCTTGATACGACAGTTAATGCATCAAAGTTAGATTTTAATTCAGAACCTGCCTCTGAGATTGGGCATTCAATACTCTCATTTTTTGATTCAAGTATATCATCCGCTGATTCATTATCAACATTTTTACCACTACATTCTGAATTTAATTCAGATGAAGCTCTATCTACATTGCAACCTGCCTCATCTAATTCAAATGCTGATGAGTCAGATGAACTTAGATCACATTTGTTTGCATTAGAACTTGGTGACAATGCAACTTGACATTCTGTTTGATCTTCTATTTTTTCATCATTAATTTCATTCTCACTGCTTTCCAGTTCAGTTAATTTAATATTATCTTTTCCTGACGCAGAACATGTGTTATGAAGTGATGCATTCTCTAAATCGTGGGCAACATCAAAATTTTTACTGTCATTGTTTAATACATTCATAAGGTCATCCGATTCGACATCAGCGTCTTCATGAACATCAGACAAATTACGAACAACATCGCCAGTATCCTTTAAAATACATGCATTCTCATTTTGAACATTCCCTGCATTTGTATCAGCGTTATACATATCATGAGATTTTTCCTCCTCTACCAGATGGTTAAGGTCAGCTAAGGCTTCTGTAGAACTCATGGTGATCCTAGAGTGGCCTCACTGCCATCAAATCAAAAAGTAACCTGAAAGTGAAACAACAAATACATGATATTTATCTAATGCATATTAAAGTATTTGAATGGATAGATGGTATACACTGTTGTTAACAACAGCTTACTGTGGCCTGATATTACATTTACAAGAGATTAAGTCATAAGTTAAATTGTAAAAAAATATGATGGCAATGATATAACTTGTGGAACAGACAACTACAAGCCATCAAATATGTATTAAGACTTTCAAAAGACACATGCACGAAATGTCAATTTGAGCACACGTAATGTATATTTATGTAGTGTATGCATATGCAATCATATGTAAGATTAAAACACGATACGATATTATCTACTCAACATTTTCAGTGAGAGTTTACATCTGAAACCACAGATGACATGCTTTTGTATAATTTCTATAATTCGTATAATCAATCAAATTTCCGTAAAATGCATATGAAATTGTACCAAAAAAAGATTGTCACCAAGTAAGTAAATTTATTATTCTTCACGAGCACAAAACGCACTCGATAACATGGGACCAAGCTTACAAAAAAACAAGCTAACCCGCCAAAAACAACACAAAGTAATTAATGATCGACACAATGGATGTCGCTCAAAGCAGTTTGAATCAATAATTTATGTAAGAATCTTACCAACTACATCACAATATCTAGAATCCAAAGTGACAATTCATATAAACAGCCAAATATTTTTATTTACG
This sequence comes from Lutraria rhynchaena, assembly GCA_008271625.1. Taxonomy (NCBI): domain Eukaryota; kingdom Metazoa; phylum Mollusca; class Bivalvia; order Venerida; family Mactridae; genus Lutraria; species Lutraria rhynchaena. Next base: position 810,950 of record VIBL01000167.1, on the reverse strand, counting down.
CTGGTATATTTACGATATTTCAGACAAGATGGTGTCTGCGGTTTATTGATAGCAAAGGAACAGGTCAGGCTCATTTCCGACAAATGAAATGACCTAAGAATTTAAACCTCTGAATTTAGAATCATGTTTGATTATTTAACTTTTATAGAGTTAAAGATGTAAATGCGATGCAGTATGTATGATCCACTAGATTTCGAGATTATATAAAATGAAGAATGTGATTTATGGCGAAATCAGTGCACATGCATTCCTTTCGATTTTTACAAAAACAACCTGTATGTAAATTATTTTCTGTGTATGTTTTTTTTTTCAGATCAATATCTTTGAATTCATAATATATTGAATTTTGCGATATAGTACAGTTTTCTGTTTAGTTTTATCGTATTTTCAAAAAAAATGTACTTTTATGTTTTATCCCATCATGCAACATTCATGATGTCAGCCTCCATGTGAAAATTATGCCATAGAACCCCGTCTTATATATGCTTTTTAATATTTTTAGAAAACAATGAAGAGGTCAATCGTGTCATACAAAAGTAAGAAAAAACAGTTGATAAACAAAATCGATTAATTTCTTATTGCTAAATTCTTGCTTTACACTTGCCCTTCAAAAAGTGTATACATGTCGGATAGAACATTTCGGACAGCACCTACATGACCTAAATGTTTTGAAACAACTATCATTTACAGAAGGTTGTGTGATTTTGAAAATAAAATTCACTAATGCATTTGGTTTTGGAGATTGCCATGGATATCGTGTCGTTATTTTAAGTAATAACATGTAGAAATAATTGCTAATCCCTTAGTGAATAATTGTATAAGTGTTTCTTAGGCCAGTGAAATATCATCCTTGGTAAAGTTTACTTGTATGTTTGTTTTTATTTGACTTATTGTCACTGGAGTTAAATGCCTTTGTTCATCACGTTTTCTGTAATATACAGTCACCGGTTCACCTAACCAGTTTTCCAGGACTGTATACTAACCAGTACTAACGTACCCATCCACAAGGAGCCTGCAACTTCTCCACATATGGAGGAAATTCGACACTTTTGTCAAATCTTCAGAGAAAGGTATGATCTGCCGCAACCGAGATTCGAACCTGGATCTCCGTGTTACAAGTCCATCGCACTAACCACTGGACTACAGCCGCGGCTTTTGGTAAAGTCTGTATCAACATCCATTTACATTTAATATCATAGTTTACCATGTGTTAACTTCAAGGTCTGTTATCATTATCATATTAATCAGCCTGCTTATTCTGATGATGTGGTTTGAATCTGGCCCCTAAAATTATCCAACTCTATGTAGATGGCAGTCATGGACAGAAAAATCAAAATGTTGAAGTGTACCTTTGCACTAGCATACTAGTGTAACAGTGTTGTATATATAATATATGTGTTTATAGTAGTTTGTATGCCTGTCTGCCCGATTAGCTCAGTTGGTAGAGCAGCTGACTTGCAAGCAGAAGGTCGCGGGTTCGAGCCCCGCATTGGGAACTTTATTTTCTGCCTCCTATTATACTAGGATAACACATACCATTTCCTGAAATAGTGCCTTTTATCTTTCCGTCAATTTGGATGTGAATAAAATTATATTGTATAAAGTTATATTGTTTTTATATGAAATTGAAGTGATAAGAGCTTGATATTACTTTTGTAATCTTCTTGTGTTGGTAAGATTAACATGGTAAAATTTGCATTTTGTATTTTATTTAGATTTTTTTTTTAGTCACTTTTGTTTTTTCATGGGACAATTGCAGATGTAATGCCTAACTTTCAATGTATGAAATGTCAAGTTAAACAAACCTGCTGGTGTTTCATGCTCCTTCAGTTGACAGTAACTGCTAATAGAAGTTAATCTGGTTTGAATGAACTAGTATCTTTACTTAATAGAGCAAACCGTTTTGTTGTTTTTTTATAAAATCTTCCTTAAAAGCATCATAGCTTTTATGTACCAAATGGAATTGTTGGAAGAGTTTAGATTAAATTATGTTTCTGTTGATTTTTCAATTTTGATATTTTACATCTGACTAAACAAAATGTCTTAATGGAAAAACGTTGTATTGTCAAGCTTGCCTTTTCAGGTTACTGCCAATTGTTAAGATTGTGGTCGCATCACTCTGCTAGACTGGGATCTTCTGTTTACTCCTGCTGTGGAGAAAATTCTCGAACGCTATTAGCATCATCAAGTCATCAAAACAGAATATCTGCAGTTCGTGCATTGTGTACCACAACTGAGGATGTGGATTCTGAGGAAGGGTATGATGATGATGAAGATAATGTAGAATTTATTGTTCCTACTGTTCCTGTTTTTCACAAGGAAAATTTTTCTGCAAAGATCAGAACACAGCATAATGACCCGGTAGGTTCAATTGGCATGATGATTGGCACCTGCATGGTGGCTAGTTCTACATAAAATCAGGGGTGTAGAAATGAGCCGGAAGCTGGAAAAATCAACAAACTATTTGATCATTTCCGCCGGCTATTTTTTCCGAAACATCGGACACAATACTGCATTGAATCCCCAGAATTCCCTTCTACTTTTAGTGGCTTACCGGCAACATGAAAACATTTCTGCACCCCTGTCTGTTATTTAGTTCCTTGTTTTTTATACTAATTTTAAAGTGCACATGTATATAATAACAATTCACTTAATGATTTAATCTTACTCTATGGCTGTATACTAATTCAAGTATTAATTAGTTTTGCTAATAATCTCTGAGGATGCAATATTTATGGAGTACAGAATGAGATACAAGTATTCATTTACCAAATGGGATTACTAGATTTTAATTCTGTTGTTTCAGACCAAACACACTGTTGAAGATTATGGAATGTATTACAGATTGTCACAGGGAGATTATGAAAAGTTTATTAAGGATGAACAGTGGCCTGGTTACAAAAAAATGGTAAAATATTTTCTATAGCATTATAAATTTACCGAATCTCTTTAGGAAAAACAAAGCAGACACACATCTTTAGAGAATGGACAAAACATGAAAATGGATTCTCATAAAACCAAATTAAAAATGTAAGGGACAAATTAGCCTCGTTCAGTGGTTACTGCGCTGGACTTGTAACCTGGCAGTCCAGCTTCAAATCTTAGTCTTAGCAGGTCATACCCTTCATTGAAAATTTGACAAAAATGGTGATTTTCATCCATATGAGGAGAAGTTGCTGGCATCTTGTGGAAGGGTAAGTTAGTACCAGTCAAAATACAGTCCAGGAAAACTGGTTAGGACAACCAGTTGCTATATATAACTTAAAAAATGTTGAAAAACGACATTTAACCCAGTGAAAAAAAGGGGGACAAAATAAGGTGAATAAATAAGCATGATGGGAGGACATAAGAGGATAGAAATGGAGGACTCAGGAGATATAACATGATGAATACTTTATCCTCTCAACTTTTTTTAGGTGAAGACATTTCAAGAAGCTGTGATGATGGTTCGAAAGCCAGCACTAGAAGCCTTCAAGATAATTGATAACGCTAATTATGATTATCCACCGTTACGATTATTCTTTTGTATCCTTTCCATTTTTTAAGTTTTAGCATGGCTAATTACAAGGTCAATTCATTAGCTTGAATTTTCTAACTGTGTTTCTAATAAATTACGATAATTTTTGTAAGTATTTTTAGTTTGTTAAAAGTGATGACTTGTGGTTAAGCTTTTGTGCTTTTTAATAATAATTTCTATTTTTTTTTTTTGTTGAAAAGTTTTATAATGATACAAAGAAGACCAGTATATTACAATTATTCACTGATTTCCAATATTAATTAACCATTGCATTGTGATTTTAATCACAAAAGTCAAATATTTAGTTACAAAGTCATTTGTAAAAGTATTTTAAAAGTATTTTGCATCTCTTAAATCAGATGGCATTTCATATCAACATACATAGTAAGATACAAACATTCTTGTTGTACAAATCGTACATACAATTCCTGCTTAAAGCTATTAAGCTGTTCGTGTGAATTGGAAAGCTTCCGATTTGGCTGTTTTATGGATCACTTTTGTATGACACTTACTGGGAAGTTCTTCTTTGAATTCAGTAATGAAACTATTCAGTTCCAATTCCAGGATAAAAATGCTGAAAAGAACTTCCTTAACAGAGATTTAGATGGTAAAGTTGGAAGTGGAAAGTCAATGTCTCTATCACATGTTGTTCATCGTTGTTCTAAACAAGGCATGCTAGTTATACACTTACAAAGCAGTAAGTAATAATGAGTTTTTTTTTAACTCACTATTAATGATGCAATTCATTCACTTTTCTGAAAAAGTCTGGACAGGGAGAATGTTTGTATTATCTGGCTCATTATATCCATTTCAGTGTCCCATATGATACGTGATATACGTACAGTGGTACGTCCGCATGCAGTGTCTGATTATACAGAGGGTAAAATTGATCTAATTGATGATGCGATGAATTGGCTTATACATTTCAAACTCCAGAATGAAGAGTTGTTGAAACAGCTTAGCATCAAGGTAACAAGTATACAGATGAAAGTTTTGATCATGCAGACCACAATGCAAAAACAATGAAATATTGTGGATAGTCTATTGATTGATGGATAACACATGGTTAAATGTTTTCCGGAACCTCTGTTTTTTCCCTGATCCGGACCCTATTGGTTTTTATTGTTTCCACAGCACTGAGGTTAAGATTTCCAATATTTTAAAAATTGTCAACTTTTACCATGATAACTTATTTTCATTTGGCCCTTATGCTTGTCTGCAGTTTAGATGTATCAATTACAACTTGGTTTTGAACTGGGTTTTTCAGCCCTTTGGTCTCAACTGCTAACTTCTATGCTACTAACTCCCTATTTTAAGAAGCTTTAACCCTTTGCCTCATGATATGCCATTTCCCACATCTGAAGCAGACGACTTTTGAAAACATTGTAATGAGCAATGGCTTCTTTTGCCACAATGTTTTTCACTCTGCCAGAAAGAAATAACCCAGTGTCTTAAAAGAATTGATGTTTTGTATATTTGCTTTGAATTAGGAAGAGTCTTCGAATATCAAACCTGACACATTTGAATGGAAATGTATTGCAGTAACAATTGGGATTTGTAAAGCGCATTATTTGTTTCCAACCATCATATTGCATCAGAATTTGTACTGTAAATTTTTATTTGTGGCCTTTGAAATTCTTAGAGACTTTTTAGTAAACAGTATACATTGCTTAACGTGCTGATATGTGTATATTCCATAGAGATATAGTTTAAGTTTCTTTTCTTTAAATTTTAGACTACAAAAGAATATGTCTGGTCTATTCGAGAGTCAGCTAAAATCGGCACAGACTTACTGGATTTAATAGAATTTGTGAGTATATACATTGCTACAACTTGCATCTACAGACAGATGGACGGACAGACAGACAGACTTTATCTCCATTGTTTTATTGTAAAATCTACAATTCCCTTCAAAGATGTAAACATTCAAGAAACAAAGTAAATTTCTTGCATTCTCACATTGAAATCTAACAATCAATAAGTGCATTTGTGTGTTTTCCATTGGCCTATGTTAGTATTGAAGGGATTTGAGGAAAATGTGTAACAATACTCTTCAGAAAGGGCTTACACTACTGCAAAGCCAGCCAACAACAGTCCTCTCAGTGCTTTGATTCCATCAGGTTAGCGTAGTACGAGGTATTTATGACTGAATGCTATCATCCACTTTTTATATATGTATTACAGGGAATAGATAGAAAGAGATATGCATCTGACTGCATTGGTGCTATATTCAGAGAAATAAAGAAGGTTGCTTCTGAGAAAAGGTATCCATTAACAAATCATACTTGTTTGTATTGAGATATGACTGAACAAAGTCACATGATCTTAGATAAATTATGATGTTTTGGTCATCCTTAAAAAATTGTTGGTTAATGGTTGTAAGACCCAAACTAATAACATTAGGTTGATAAGTAGGTAGTTTTTTAAACATTATATGCTTGTACTGAAATAATTATCTGGCAAAAGAACAAAAGAAATTTTTTGTCAAAATCATTGGACAATCTTCAGGGTCGGGGGATTTTTTACGAGTCATTTGCATAACTACCAACAAACAATTTTTCCTTACCTTTAGACTGAGTCAAAAAGATGGTGTGTTGCTGAATGTTTGATTATTACATAGTTGTTTTTTTGCAACATGCATTCTGCATACAATATTGTTTTAAGCAGTGACACTGATCATATTATATCTCTTCCTCCTCCGTTAAAGCTGGTGAAGCCACCAAATGACCCTGACAGTTAAGCCCCAGTGAAAAAGAAATCAATCTAAAGCACTGATAAAATTATAAATTAAGTATTATCTTTACCTTGTGACTAATGCTGTAGATATTGTTTTCTTTATATACGAAGACTTTAGCAAAGAATTAGTATACAAAGCCCTGAAACTGATGAGTTTCCTTATTTTGAAAAAAAATGTCAAAAAGGTGGAGGCTAGCTCCTTTAAATGGGTCTTTTCTTATTTCAGAGTTAAGGTTTTGGTGGCTGTTGAAGGTGTTAATGGCTTGTGGAAGATCACGAACGTACGGGATGATGAGATGCAACGAGTAAGTTAATATCAAATAGACAGTTTTTACTGTTAAAAGTTGATATTAAACAAGCAGCATTTTATTAGGAAAAAACCTTGTTTTTCACTAAGATCTATTGTACAGGAATGCTTTCAATTAGAAATAATTGAATTCATGGACTTAAGAGTGCAGAATTTATCCTGAATTTGGGATTTAAATTTCCCTATTTCTCAATTTAGACCTTTTAAAAATTTTGAGGTACTGTTAATTGAGTGCAATTTTACAAATCCTGATCTGTTAAATATTTTGACAAGAATTTCTTTCATTCTTGTTGTTTCAAACTTGGTTACTTGTTTGGACCTATTAAACAACCATATCACACACTTACATTTTGGATATGGAGAATTTGCTGTATAATTTACTTAAATATAATGTTTAAAATTGAAAGCTGTTAAGGATATTTTCTTGTTCAGTATGTCCACATGTATGTGTCTAATTTCCTAAGTATTGCTGTTATTCTATGTATAAAGCAGTACATTTTTACCCTATTCAGTGTTAGGTACATATGTATGAGTAGTGAGTTGGTTAAATAGAGCCTTCCTTTGTCACACCAAACAATATTTTCCTCTTCTTCTGTGCTTTCCAATAATTTTACTTGCTAGATGAATTTTATAAACTTTTATCTTTTTTTCAGATTAGTGCACAAAATGTTACTACATTTCAACATTTCCAGAAACTCTTTGAACCTAATTGGGTAGGCTTTACATATTTTATTTCAAGTAGTATTTGGCCAGTACTTGTATATTTATTTAAATTAACCTTCAAAAAGATGTCTTTATGCTGAAAGTCATATTTATGAAAATTACATGATAACAGCCATGTTTTGGTCTATTTATAAACTACTTCATCCTTCTATTGTGGATCCTTGTATATGTTAAACCCGTAACATCAAATACAATATCAAAAAGAAAATATCCAATGATTATGCTGCTTACTTCCTTGCACTTTTTTAAAACTTTAATTGAGACTATGAATTGTCTCCTCTTATTTAATAAAAATATGGACATTGATTAAATAATGAAACTTGATGAGAAATGTACCATTTATCTGTCCTAAAGATGATTTTTACCTGTTTGGTCATCCTTAAGGTTGACTAATTTGATCATTTATTGCTATGTTTCAGACAAATGGTATCTGTGTTGGGACAGTATGTCCATCTATTGAGGCATTGGACAATACAATGTATAAAAACAAAATGGATGTACCTTACACACCTCAGTATCTCCTGAAAAAAGAGGTATGTACACAATATTTTACCTGATGTCTTGTATATTACTCAAGCTTGTTACTCAGGGTTAGATATAATTAGGACTTCTTGTTGTTCTGTCTGTGTGTAACCATTATGTTGTGGTTATTGTGTGTCTGGATTGTTAAACAGTTGGACATATTTGAGGGGCCTCCGTGGTCAAGTGGTTATGGTCTCTGGTTAGTAATCACTTGCCCCTAACCACTGTGAGTTCAAATCCCAACCTATACCAGAAAAATTCCACATGTGAGGAAGCTGCCCAACTAGCTTATGGAAGGTTGGTTGTTTGTAGTGGTATTCTTGAGTTCATCATTCACTATTAAAGCTGAAAAAGTCGTCAAATGACCCTGGCTGATGGTGCAACATTAAACCCCAGTGAAAAAAAGACATATTGGAGCACATTTTATTTCAATTAGTAAAGTCTCACTTATGTAGTTAACAGGTTAGTACTCACTAAAGAGATACTGCTTACAAATTGTAAAAAATTGAACCCAATGCAAATAAACCAATGAAAAGTTTCATGAAATTTACTTTGCTGTACTTTCAGGGCTTTGATTTCATGGATCCCTTTGTACCAATCCTGGTACCTGAATTCAACTATAAAGAAGCACATAATTGTATAGATTATTATATAGATAGAAAATGGATTAATAAACCAAAATGTAATGTATATTCAACTATTATAAATACCTTGAAAGATATTTTCTGGAAAACAGTTTTTGCTTAACAAATAATTGACTGGAAATTTTACAGTTTTATTCTTTTTTGTAGGTTATTTATTTGACATTATTGAAATGTTTGCATCATATTTTATTAGACCTATAGACTATAATAGATGATACTGATTAGATTACCTATTGAGGAAAACTTATTTTGTAGAATCAGAAAAATGTTACCTTGTGTTTATTCTGATTCTGCTCAACTATAATAAATTTGTCCAATTTACGATTTTTTGTTAGTAATTTATGTCATCAATTTTTTTTATCAATTACTAATGTGGTAAAGGGTTATTTTATTTTTTTTCAGCTCTGACTGAAGCGGGACGAAAAGAACTCATGATGTTAAGCAACATGAATCCATATCAAATGATGACATTAAGCAGTCGATTTTAGAGTCTGGGACATTGAGTGGTCCGTTTAGAGTCTGGGACATTGAGTGGTCCATTTTAGAGTCTGGGACATCGAGTAGTCAATTCAGAATCTGAGACATTGTATGGTCAATTTAAGAGTCTAAGACATTGTGCGGCCATTTTAGAACTGCTAACATTTGTCCTTAAACAATATCAACTTGCCAAACATGAAATACATGTGCGACACAATTGCGTATTAACAATTACGGTGTATCATGTTCAATTTCACTTTTGTTATCTATTAAAACGGTTTGTAAGATGTGAAATCTCTGTTGTTAGATCTATTTTAAACGGAAGGAAAACAATATGGGATGTTAGACACATGTTTTAATGATTAGGTAATTTTGTTGGATCCCTGACATTGTGTTCTGATGCGTTTGTTAATTCTGTATCAAAATATAATAATGAAGATAAGTATTGTATATGTCTTTGAAATGTTTGTGAAAAAAAACAACAGATGATTTAAACCTTTGTGACTTGTCTTTCTTTTTATTGGTTTCAAAATATGGGATCAGGTGAACACATGAAATTGGAATCTGTTTCTGACAGATACTAATAATATATAAAGGACTAACAACATTTTGAATACTATACTGTTATATTTTTCTTGTTCTATTAGGCCAGAAAAAATGGTTGTGTTTCCTGTGATCCAACTGACCATATTTTTTTGCACAGACATCCATCTTTAAGTTTACATCAACACAATCAGGTACGAAAGTGTTTGGGAAGGAATTGTACCTCCAAAGTACAGAAAGTATGCTAAGAAAAAAAAATTAAAAAGTTTTTTGACATATGTACCTTATTATTTTTGTTTCAGTAACAATAAACATAGCTATTTCTTGTGTAGCCTCACAGAATAAGTGGCAAATAAAGTAAAAAAATATTTGCCAATAACTCAAAGTGATTGCATAACATTGATTTCATTAATACTAAATTCTACATGCTTTGGGTGATCCGATTATTTTTGTTACTTCATCAAACTTACATGTCAAAGTCTGGACTAGGATTTGTATAAAGAAGTATCAAGGTTTCAAAAGGTAAAAAAATGGACCAACAATCTTTGGTTTAAATTGTCCTACTCAAAAGAGTTTTGACTTTGTTATTCCTCAGTTGTCTGTTTTGGATAAAAATCAATGTATTTAGATCTTATCTGATCTTTTGTATGTGGTGGTAACTGGGTTGTTTCATGTGGGTCTGTGATTGGTTCATCAATTCCTGGCTGCCTCCACATGGTGCTCATTGCCTCTCTGCAAATAAATTGTGTGTCATTTTTAGTGTTTAATAGCTGTGCTTAAACTTACATACATTTAATCTACAATTTATCACAAATTCCAAAACATTCAGACTTTTAATTAATTTCTGTTGTATTTGGAATAAACAATTACAAAGTGTATAAGATGGAGAAGCAAGTGGGTGGATCAGATTTAAAGGGGACATTGACAATGGATGAATTAAGTACACCCAAAAATGGAACGTTAGATGCGAAAAAAATTGACCATTCACATTTTTGAAGTATATGAGAACAAGTTGAACTCTTCTGTTTGCGTGTATTACAGGATAAGAAATATAAATCTATAGTTAATACATGTTATGAGTATACTATACATAACTCACTGAGAAATCCATGTATAACTCAAATAAAACTTGGTATATTGTATATTAATGTATGATTAATGTCACTTACAGTTTAGCTTGTTTTCGATGTATTTGATGTAAATGACTGTCAAATGAAGATATATGTCTCTCAGCTGGTTTTCTCTTGGAAGGCATTTTGCTGTAATAAAGACTTATACATGTGTCTCAAATAAAACAAAGTTAGCTTTCATCAGTATATAAGGTCACCACATTGACTTTCTACCACAACAATATTCCAGACTATAAAAAATTTGTACTATTTACATTATAACAAAACCCTAAATGTTTTTCATGCATGATTTGATTTTTGATATGAAATAATATTATGTGAAAAGTTGAACTGACAAAATATATCCTGCTCACCGTTTTTTACCAAACAATTCTTTTGGATGAGGAAGGCCTTTGAATATGGTTGTAGCAAATGGATCTTCATATACATCTTCCCTCAAACCTTTGTTATCAGATTTTTCTGCTAATTCTGGTGGATTTCCAAGATCTGTGGAAGGTAACGAGGGACTTCTGAGATCTGTAGATTGTTTCGAATTATCTCTAGATACCATACCACTTGTACACTGAAATTGAATATCATTTACTTCTCATTAATCTGAAAGAGTTATATTTAAAGGTGTATAACAGATATTCTTCTTCAAGAACTGTTATAGCATGACATCAGAACCTGCTTAGTGTTTGAAGATATTTTTTGTTTTATTTTTTTCATATGATATTCATAGATTTAATTTTTATTCATTTTAACTGAAGAAAATCCAATCATTATACAAAAGTCTTCAGAATTAAATCAAAGACTTTGCTCTTATTACTGGTAAGAAAAAATCATTTACCCATCCAAGAACATTTTGGGGTCCATCATATTTATACCCATGAACTGTTACTTTCCTACAAAATTAATGGCACAAATCACAGAACAGTAAGCATATATAATTTGTAAACTACAATTTACAAATACTTGGATAAAAGAAATTTCTATGCTGTACACTATTGATCAGCATAAAACAGAGGTGCTGCATCAGTTTTAACCAACTAAGTACAAAGGACATACTAGTCTGGATATTTTCCTATCCATTAGTATCAATAAATGTTATTTAAAAAAAATCAGGAATGATATAAAGCATGAAAATGAAAAAAAATGAAATAAATAACAATGTCACATGTAAGATACCTTTCCAGTTGAGGCTTTTTCTTGTCTGATTTTATAACATGGCCAGTATGGTTTTTTAACTGTAAATCGGAAAGTTCTTGAGGTCTTCGTACATACTTTGATTGCCTGGAAAATTGTTTGTAACCTTATTAAGAAAATACATTGACTCTAATTTATTAACCACTAATGCAATACTTAGCATCATTTAACTTGAATCCTTTTCATAAAAATGCTATTTATTAAAATTAACAAGTTCAATTACAACGCACGACCGCTCCTTATGGAAAATTAAAAGAAATAATTAAAGGGAAATAAATTTAGAAAAGCCACAAAATAATTATCATTGAGTTGTCTCCCTTGAATAAGAAAGCTGCAGCATTCTGAACGGTGTTATTGTCATGTGTTCAAATATCTAGCCTGATAAGATATCATTATTATCCCATCTGTGCGCTAATAGAAACATTTTCACAAAATGTAATGTAACATAAATAATAATATCAGTCAGTTTCAGAAAAAGAGAGCATACAATACGAACGCCATTTTCGATTTAGTGTCGTCTGACAGGCCCGGTAAAGCAAGAAACGGGAATTTTATGGTCCATAAACCATACCATAGAGCACAAAAACTGATGACGTCGATACGTAGTTGAGGGTTTGTTTACAAATGGCCGCTAATTGATAAACACGTAGTCAATCAAATAATTCTCTTATATTAACGGTAAGTTATCATGCTTAAACAAATATATCTCCCTAAGAAATGAACGATATGATGAGTAATTATTTTGCCACAGGCGATCGGTGGCGTTTTCATCGGGGCACTGGCTGTAGGTTTTATTTAGCAGTTTTTTAGTGATGTTGAACTTGAGCCAAGTTTTTTTAATGACCCAAATTTGTTCATGATTGTGGCACTGTTCAGTTGTTCACATTCTTGAGATTTTATTTAAGAAGACAGATAATTGCTCTTTATGTAATTACTGAATATGTACAAAGATGATATTTTAATGCTAGAATGTCATTGTCAGTTTGATAGTACAGTAAGATACTTGTGTAACAGAGCTAAATATATCATACATATATACGTTTATAGTAGTTTGTATGCCTGTCAGCGATATTAGCTCAGTAGGTAGAGCAGCCGACTTGCAAGCAGAAAGGTGTGGGTTTGAGACCTGCATGAGGAACTTTATTTTCTGCCTCCTATTACACTTGCAGCACCGAATTTGAAGTGCTTGAGATGTTACATCAGAAAATAGATTCCCTTCCCTTACTTTATCTTTTTCACATTCTCAAATATTAAATTGGGAGATAAAATTCCTATGCCCATTTGATTTTACGTATGCCTTAAATTGTTTTAAAATGTACTTAATCATGAAAATGCAGACAGTGATGCATACTGTATTGTGTGACCATAGGTTATGAAATATCAATAGTAGTTAGCATGCCCATTTGTTAGTCTTCTTACTTGTACTTAATACATTTCTTGCTATTTTGAGTTTGAGCTTGATATCTTGACCTGAATGGTATTAAAAATAGAAATTTGCTATACATATATCTGTCTCTTTTATAGTATCCTGCTGGTCAGGATGGCATCCAAAGAGAAAGTGAAGAAGAAGAAGCAAGCCCCATCACCGATGGTTGGCAGGAGAACTAAACAACAGAATGTGCAAGAGGAAATAGAAACAAGTACACTTGACTTAAATGTTTATTTTCCTTAGATAAAATATTTTTGGATACATTATTGAATTAAATAAAACCATATGTTGTAGCTTTAGAATTATATCAAGGTATTCACTGGTGTATACTTTTCCGTATTTATCTATCTCCTGATGCGGTGCCTTTTAATACCCCAGTGGAATTGTTTATTTCTGTGGTATGGTTCAGCCTTTGGTTGAAGCTTCCTACGCTGAAAGTAGACAATTTAGTAGAGACCTACTAAGAAACTTTTTTTTATCTGAAGTATCAACTTTAATTTTCATTTATAAACTGTAACAATTGGGTTACATTTTTCAGTTTAGTGCTACTATTTGCTGTTGTATATTTTACTGAGTAAAAATTTAAATTGGACATTGTAAAATTGATATGGTCAGTCTGGTAGTAGTACTTAATATCTAATTTTTTTTATTCAGTACTGCACAAAGCCATTGATTTATCAGCATAATTTGAGGTATAAATTATTTATTAACCACATTTAAGAGCATAGAGTCAAAATAATATATTTGAATAAAGCTTATAACATTTATAATTGTAGATAATGATCCAGTGGAAGATGTACAGGGATCCCAGGTGTCTGTCAGATCAGCTGCTCATGAAAACATCAAAGATTTCACCTTGCAGGTACTTTCATCTATATTTGTCTTCTCTAAATATTTGTTATCAAAGTAAGCTTTAAAATAGCCGAAGTTAATTTTGTGATTATATATTTCTTCTTCGTTAATAGCCAAATCAATAACTTGTTATACATTTTGTTACTAGGACCCTAAGACAATGGTTATGAAACCTCTTCCAAGTTCCTTTGATCCTAAAGTAAGTGTGGCTGTTGGAAAGAAAAGTAAAAAGGATCATGTTGAGGAAAAATTGGTTATAGGTAAACAAAAGCAGAACAAAGAAAACCAGGGCAAACAGACACAGCAGCAGAAGCAGCAAAAGCAACAGCAACAACAACAACAACAGCCTACATCTATTCTTAAGACATCTGAGCCTAACAATGCTATGGGAAGTGCTGTTTCTCTGAGATCCAACATATCGCGGATATCAAAAGGTAATATTCTATTCATGGAACAGAATCATTGTGTTTACTAGCGATTATGTTTATATACTTCACACGGTGTTTGTTGGTTTGTTGTACACATGATTAGTATAGTAATTATTACATATATATGTATATTGTAATTGATGATATACAGGTGTCTATAGGTAAATAACCTGCATTTTGCATACTAGCACCAGCTGTGTATCCTGAAAAATCTTTCTTTTGTCAACTTAACTCAACTTAGTCAAGTTTTAGTCATTTATTTCAAAGATTTGGCACTTTCTCTCTGGTTTCTGCCTTATGTTCAGGATCTTGCTTAGATGTTGACATTTTGTAAAATAAATCAGTGTATGATTCTACTATTTCAGAGGCTTGGGTGGAGAACAACGAGAATGAAGTAACAGGTATCCCAGTTTTATATATTCTCATCATATCTATGAATAGTTCTATTTTGGTATTTTCAGATTATACATGCAAATATCTGATAATCTCATCTAATCTACTAACACAAGACTTATATGTTTTCCTTTTGCATAATTATACAGTGGAACCCCTCTAAACTAGCCGAGCCTGGGACCAGGCCATTTAGCTGGTTTAGAGGGGATGCCAGCTCAGAGTGGATTATTGAATAATATAGTAATGAAGTCGGAACCAGAACATTTGGCCGATTTAGAGAGGAAACCAGTTTGTAGAGGAACTGGTTTAGAGGGGTTCCACTGTACATAGTTTGATATTTCTGTGTCTGAGTTGGTGTGGTTCATCTCTTAATGAATATTTAGTTGTAGAGTACATAGAATTAACATTTAAAAACTTAATACTGGTTTTTACCACAAAACAGTTCAGGAAACATCTGGAGGTAAAACAAAGAGTGTTCCTGGAGGTAGTAAATTCAGATTGTCTCGTGACAATAAGGTTTCACCCGAAGGTATGAAGTTGATATATCAGTATGGTCCACTTTGCATGTCATTGTAATCAGTTTATATGTACACACATTATTTACTCATGCCATGTTCTTACTTCAAATATGACATTGATTATGTTCCATTATGTTGTATGACAGGAAACTGTTTGGTAACACTGTTAAGGATATGATGATTAATGAAAACAAGCATTAAAGCATTCATTGATTGCAAGATTTATTAATGTATCAACTTCACAAGAATACATTTAATCATCAGTTTTATATTTGATTACATTGTAGTGGTGTTATGAATCGTGCATGGTGAATGATTAGGTGTTATTGTGATGATATTCATTAAAGTTCTATTCACTTTAGCTATTGATTTTGTTTGAAAGACAACCGCACTTCACCTGCATTAAAAATACTTGTTTATCATCTTATTCTCTGATATATTGTGATGACAAGACTTACTTGATGATATACAAATGTATGCAGAATACAGAACAATGTTCACCAACTTTGGCAATTAAATCAATATACTATGTAACCGAGGCAACTTATGTGAACAAGTGGTTTCCATGGTAATTTGTTTGATATGCTGCTACTTGGCACCTGTAGTTTAAAAAGCATGAAACATATCTAAGTTAATGCTAGTTATTACTGTGTGAATGATTAGGTCATAAAAGAAATGATGCTGCTTACATAAATTGAGGGAAAACATTTTGATTTCAGAAAATACCAAATGTTTTTTCCTACTAATATTTTTTATTGTATGAAAACGTTCTTAGATCAGTGAAGAATGAGAATCTAAGTTCTTTGTGTTCTGAAGTAATTGTTGGTGTTTCATTGTGTGGAAATGTGGCTCTAATGTATGCCCTAACACAGGCTACTATCGTGGGTTTGTTGCTATTTTTTAATGTATTAATCTCTGGCTAGTTTAGTGTGTACTAACCCAAATTAAATGAAGAGATCTTGATCTATACATCAAAGGGTAAATACTAGTATCAGTATATAGTAATTATCATGCTGTATATACTAGTAAGTGTAGTAGGGCTGTATATATAATATATGTGTACTTTTAGTTGAAGGTCACAAGCTCAATCCCCGCATCAAGAACTTTATTTTTTGTCTCCTGTTACATAATGATCACACTAGTTTAACTTGTCATGGTACAGAGAGTATATTATATATATATGTTATGCAGGCATGCTGTTTGTACTGGAGAATATAATTTACGATAGAACCAGATAAATATATTTAAAATATATTGCATGCTAAGATTTTTGCTGCTAGAAATATACTTTTATGAGTAATTTATTCCTGTTTTTAGTACACAGAATCTTATTAATTTTGTATTTAAAATTTAATGTGGAAACTGAACTGAAATAACTCTTCACTTAATTATAATTTTTCATCACATTATATGAAAGTCTTCACATTTCTGTCCTGCATCTATTTGAAGGGTTCATTTCAACTTTGTATTTATATATACTAGGGACATAACTTCATATTTATGGTTTTTTTAATGAGGAAACTTATCTAAAACAGTTTATTGCAAATTTCATTATCTGCAGCATTAGATATTATTAAGTTTGAATTAAGATGTACAGTAAAACCTGTGAACAAATGTCACCCTGGGGAAAGACAAAATGTGGCCTTGTTGACAAATGGCCTTTATTCAGAGGTCAGTTGGTTCTAAATGATCAGTGACAGTTTCCAAAGAATGGCCTATATCCCCAGGGTGGTCTTCCTTCAGAGGTGGCTTTTGCTCACAGGTTTGACTCTACATGCTCACCCATATGGGATTATCCTGGAGGTGAGGGTAAAAAAATTCAATATTCAAACTGCATTAGCCAAGCCAGCATTTTAGAATGGATTAGTGATAGCTATAATATTGTGGTGGCATTCATTAACTAACCATTAACATACCAAATTTTCTGCTGTGTTTAGAAGCTACAGGTGTGGTGAAAATTGACACTGGCAGTGCCAGTGGTAGTGTAGTCAGTCTTCAAGATAGTAAGAAAGCAGTCAACTTGAAACAAGATGGACTTAAAGGGATTAAAGGTAGACCCTAAAAAATGAATTTTCACGGTGAAATGCATAAATAAATTAATATGTTCTTCAACTAGTACAATCTTCCAATGAGAGCTTTTCCGCTTTATTGAAGTGAAGCTTAAGTACTTGTAGAGTAATAATAACAATAAAGGCTTCTTTTAAGTACTAAAACACTGAATATCATTAATTAACTTTGTACAGCTTCTTACTAACCTTATTGAAATATTTTTTTTTTCTGTTTAACTTAATCTTTGTGTAGTTAATGTGGATGTTTCTTTGTCTATCCTCTGAGTAGCAGTTAGCCACGTTAGTCTCTGAAATATAGTGTCTTATGTTCTAGTGTCCTCATATAATTATGCAATAAACATCAGTTCTAATTTCCTCTTGTAATTGAGTAATAAACACACATTGAAATATCTGACGCAGTACATTCAAGAGTAGTTCCTCTCTCCACTGTTCGTCCTTTGCCTCATAATGCTACATTTCCCTGCATATGAAGCAGACGACTTTTGAAAACATTTTGGCAAATAAAGTCATTGTTTGTAATGAGTAATGGCATTTTTTGCCACAATGTTTTCCTCTCTGTCAAAGAGAGAAATTACCCAATTTTCTTGAATAAATTGATGTTTTGTATATTAACTTTGAATTTGGCTGAGTCCAAAATATTCTTATGAGGCAAAGGGTTAAAGTAGGTTTAGGCATTTGTAGTTCATTCTGTATTGTTTCATTGTAGTTGAAGTGGAAGAGGATTGTCCGGAGAAGCATGCTTATGTTCCGTATCTTTATGCTCGTAATTGTATCGCTAAAATCATGGAAGATATGAAATCTATGAAGCAAAATCATGTGCTTATTGTTGAGAATATTCAGACTCATTATGGAGACATTGAATCTGAGACCCAGGTTTGTTACCCTTTCTTCATATCCTTGCCCAAGGTTTTCAAATAATGTTTGAAAACGAGTCACAGAATGCAGCTACGCCATTGGTCAATTTTTGTGTAGTCTCAGACATGACCAATCATATACTGTTTCTTTAATAACTGCCTCGAAAACTTAAGTGTATTTGACGAGTTCAGTTAAATTAACTCATTTATTAGTCAAATGATACTTAGGAAAGATTTTGTTGAAATTTCTTATCACTTACATATTAATTTTGTATTAATTATTTTATCATTTGAGGAAGCTGTCCAGCCAGCTAATGGAAAGCGGGTGGTTTAACCCTGGTGTAAGCCTAGGGTCTTCCTCCATTGTTAAAGCTGGAAAGTTGACCCTGGCTGTTAGTGCATTTTGAATTCCAGTGTTGTGTGTAATGATTTAGCTGGTTCCTGGTATGTCTGAAAGCTGAACATAAAGCAAATAACTTGCATCTCTGTGGTATCATGTTGTATCTACTGTAATTTGCATTAGCAATGAAAAATCATGCTGTATTGCTATTCTGGTGAAATGGTCATTAAGATTTTTATTTGAGATAAATGTTTATACTTCAGGAACAATTCAATATGTTTGTACTATGTATGAGAGAAGAATATTCTAACAAGAAGACAGCATTTAGAAAAGTGATTGATGCTCATAAAGTAGAGCTGGACAAAAAGGAAAAATACTGGAATGAAATGTTACAGGTACATGAAACAGTTGATGTCCACTTAAACAATAATTTATACTGAACTGAAAGATGAGTGATATTATATCTAATAGCTCTTAATAGTCTTTTAATTGACTTTTTAGGAATCATTGAAATCCTTTGTATTTTTGAAAAGTCATTTTATGAAACCACTATGTCATGTTTGGAATCAACTGATGATGTTATTTTTTTATTTTGTACGGTAAAGTCATTTGTATTTTAATGGCACATATTTCTTTACAGTCCCATTTTTCACCAAGACTTTGTTCACAAATAAATATGTTATGAATATGCTTGCATCACAAAAATGACAGCTTAATCTCTTGACATCATACTAATACTTGAAGGAAAGAGTAATCTGATGAATTAAAATTCCTGTGGAATGATTTTATTTATATCATAAAAATTTATTATTCTTTCTGTAGAGTCTTGCTGAAAGAAACAACCGTTTGTTGAGAGAGAAGAAAATGTTACTTGTACACAGTAAAACGGAGATAGAAAAACTGGAGAAAGAGAAGGTATGTACATGTGTATGTTACTTTGACTGTGGTATATTCTAGTTTTAATTTTTAAATAGCTTATTTTCATTTGGTGCTTCAGAGTGAAATGAATGAAGTATGCTGATTCTAACCTCAGAAATGTCAGCTGAATGTGTCTCAATTTTCACCACAGCATTTGGTATTGAGAAGAAGAGGAATGTAACTTTAAGATAATGTTTTTAATGTAATTATCAAGTTATAAAGTTGAAAAAAATCCTTGTGAGGATAACTCTTTGTAAATGGTCAAAGGCATTACATGCTGACAAAACCAATCAACTTCTCTATTAAGATATTTCTTGGTTAGTTATTAAGGTGTAACAAGATGTTCTGACTTGAAGTACTTGAGAGCTTTCATCAGTTTGTCTGTACAATCACTTATAAGGAAACAACTTCGTAGCATCTGTGTTATTTGACATTCTGGATACACAGTCTAGAATTTACGATACGTTTTATCAAATTGTTGGTTTGCCCGTTCTTTATAATGATTATAAAATGATTTATTTTAGGGTATACATCTCACAACTGGACAAGATAAACAAAACATATCAGTTCCTGACCAGAGCACTCAAAATATGCTGGTTCCTGGCCAGAACACCCAAAATACACTAGTTCCTGACCAGAGCACCCAAAATATGCTGGTTCCTGGCCAGAGCACCCAAAATACACTGGTTCCTGGCCAGAGCACCCAAAATGCACTGGTTCCTGGACAGAGCACTGAAAATATGCTGGTTCCTAGTAACAAGGACCAGCATGCACCAATGTCTAATCTGGCCACAAAGAATGCGCCAGTTTCTGACCAAGACATTAAAAATACATTGTTACCTGGCCAGGTGCCTGCCCAAAATGCTCCGATACCTGGTTCAGGTGTGAACAATGCACCTGTTACTGTCCAAGGCACTCAGAATGCATTAGTGTCCAGTGAGGAGGCAGTCTATATTACATCTACTGATATAGCAGGTGCCCAACAATTACAAGCTTCTGGTCAGGATACAAATAACACAACAGTTTCTGGTCCAAACGTACAAAATACACCACTTCCAAACCAAGAGGGGCAAAATGGCCCTTCTACAAATCAACCAGTTAACAAAACTGTAAGTTTATCCTTGTGGAGTCATAACACATCATGGTATTATTGAGAACACAACACAGAGCACTTCACTCATGTACATCAATCCATGGAAACTAACTCTATATCATTATGTAATAACTTGGAATTGTCAACAAGTCTTAATTAGAACAATAATTCACCATTGGTGAGTGTTACACACTATGGACTAACATTCCCCTACACTTTTATGACTATTTTAAATTTCAGGTTGATAATGCTTTTATTTTCCTTTGTATGTATGTATTGATGTAAATTTTATCATAGGAAAATCTGTATAAATCAATAACATATGTCACTTGTCACTCAGCATTTACTAATTTTCATAAACAAAAATTAGATTCATTATTGATACACTTTCCCCCCTATCCCCACACCACTTGTATTCAATATTGCAACATACACACAATTTCCATTTCAGCTTAATGGCAAACATTTTATTAAAAAATAAAATAATTTTAATAAAACGTTGCAGGAATGATCTTGTCATTAACATTAATATGTAAATACTTAGCAAATAATTACGTAGTTCTAAATTGCAAACAAAAATGTAATTATTGTATAGTGATCCATTGACATTTTAGCTTTCCTTTATACAAGGAGTAAAATTACCTGTACTACATTTTTAGTTTGACTGTACATTATGAAGAAAAGTCATTGTATCATATGCTGTCTAGGATGAAATAAAATCTTTGAACCAGTGTGTTCACAGGTGCTAGTCACATTGTCTGATTCTCTATACTACCTATGCTTACACGTACAATAGTTGTTTTACTGCAGTGTTCTAATATGTTTAGCTTATGCCTGATACAATCTCTCCAGAGTGGCCATCTCTTGAGCAACAACCTTCCTTCAACAACAGCATGATTTTTCCCTACTGTACAATCTAACTATCAATTTAACCTCTCTAGAGCAACAACCTCTCAACAACAGCATAATTGCTTCTCCCATATGATTTTGCTATGAAGAGGTTGCTCTGTATATGTGTAGGTAGCATATTGAATTGTGACTTGCACCTTTAGTGTTCTGAGTTGATGAAAGTAATACATTTATGATCTGATGATTATTTCCATACAGGGAGACCTACAAGAACAACTAGGCATGATCCCTACACCAGTACCAACACCAGGTTTGTTCTTCATTCTTCTTTATCCTTCTTCATTCTTCTTCATTCTTCATGCCGAATGTCTCGTTATGCTCCTGACTGTAATTATGATTTTGATGAAAGGGTGATACTAGTTAAGTTTAGTTCAATAATACTGCTCATTTAAAGCAACTTAAGAATTACTCTACAGTGCAATATCTTAAACCATGAACTCTAAAGTCTAGTCTGTGTAAGACACCATTTAAATTGAATGGATGAATTTGTATGGTTTACATTTGATCAAAAGTGCTAGACAAAGGATAAAAGTAACTTCAAGCAAACAGAATATTTAATTGTTATACATGTATTTGTTCATCATTTTACAGTTGGTGCTCCTCAAGCGTGGGAAGAAGAAAGAAAGGTACTTTAAACAATTATTTTTTATTACAAGTCCAGCTGTGGAAATATTTAGATTCATAAAATTGATATTTGAAGTATGCCTGCTGGCTTAAATAACTTTTCACCCTGTGAAGGAATGTTTTGCAATAATTTTGGTTGATATAATTTGTAGCGCCATATTTTTTTAATGGCATATTATATTAATGACTTCCTCTGTTTATTTCTAGCTTGGACTGATTTTAAAATTGATCTTACAGGTGTAGTGAAACCTCTTTTAGCAACCACCTCAATGTCAAACCAGCTTATTATTACAATTATTAATTTTCAAACCGGTTCTCTATATTTCATCTGTGTAGCAACTTAATGATGAGACCACGTCAATATAGTGATTAGTCTTTTCAGTTCCATATGTGATCTTATTGCCTAGGTTATACAGTTTATCTTTATTCTTGGTTGGTAGTAAAACATTGAGATAAAAGATAATTTACTTTGGATTGCTTACTTTTGGTTCAAAGGGTCAAAATTTATAGAACCAGTCTCATGGACTGCCTCATTTACTTTTTCTAGGTGTTGCAAGATCAACTGGAGACAGAGAAAGCGACTGTGACCAGTCTGAAACATCAGTTAGAAAAGATGAGTACACAGTCTAGTTCACCTGTGAAAATAGAAGTAGCACAAACAGAGGGAAAAGAGAATGCCGTAGTATCAGCAACAGCAGGCTTTGGTGCAGGTAACAACAATCTGAAAAAGTCACATTGAACTGGAGAATATGTTGAAGTTGAGACAAAATAATTTCAGAAGCAAATCATGTAACGATAAGATACAAGATTATGAAGATGTGTAAAATGTTAAGAAAGTAATTTGATAAAGATAATAGAATCATCTTGCTACTGGCAAGAAAGTCGTTTTTGCATGTATTAATAATAGTTTGATAGTCGCATTTGTGGTGAATTCAAAATCTGATCCATGTTTGTAAAGTGTAAAATGATTATGATTGAAAATGATTATATATTTTTTATTGATAGGAGCATTGGCTACAGCTGGTGTTATGGCTGCCACAAAAGAGAACAACCAACAAGTAGAGAAAGAAAGACGTGAGATGGACGAAGAGAGGAAGAAATTAACTGAAGAACGTGCCAAGTTTGATGAGGAAAGGCAAGACTATGCTAAAGAACAGGAGAAATGGTTGAATGAGATAAATGTACTGCAGACTAAACTTGCTGAGCAAAATGTGGTATGTAGTCTGTATAATGGTTGATCTTACCATAAAGTCACACTAATCAGTTAATGTGTGACGTTGCTCTGTTATAAGTATGGCAATTCCTGATCCACCTATCTTGGAAATATTTGAATTCATTTGATCTATAATCCTGAAAAAAATGTGAAAATTTTGAAATTTGGAAAACATTGTGTATGTTGTATATTTCATTCTGTTTAGAGCACATACTAGTGGTGTCTGGAACAGAGCTTTGATGAAGCAATGATATTAAATTCAGTTTTTATTATCTTTTAGTCTGGTAATGAATGGAAAGTGAAACATGACATTCTGCTTGCACGTTTAGAGGAAGTTGCTGGGGTTCAAGCGAAGTATCAAATCTTGGAGAGTCAGTATGCAGCACTAGCTCTACTTGTGAAGGACTCAGATACATCAGCTGCTCTCAATGTAAGTGTCTGGTGATCTCCGGGTCGTGCTGCTTCTTCTGTTAAATATTCCTTACAAACTTTCATGTTACAAACTTACTGTAATGGTTGTTGATTATGTGTACAGGGAGCAGGTTAAAACTGGTAGGTAATCCAGGAGCGTTGCTTATGTATAGTATACACTGTACGTTGTTGAAATACTTTTGAAACACATGTTTACCCTACAAAAATATATTAACTTGTGAAATCATACAGCAGATGTAGTGATGTTTATATACATTAAATGTATTGGGCAGTCATTGATGTCATTTCCATAATTTAAGTATGCTCCTTATTTCTTAGAGAATTAGCTGTCAAAACATGCCTCTGTGGTCCTCGATATTTCAAACATTTAAATTTTACCATACTTCAATTTAGATGTGTTCTCATATGTTTCCTGGAAATGCAATGATTGCAAAACTGGTGTTATTGTGTCCATATATCTGTGTTTTTATACAAACTTGGTACCTTTTGAACATCAGGCAAAGTGAGCTATTGAGTTGATTGATGCTGGACACTCAACTCTGCAGATTGATAAAAGCCCCGTTATTAGACATGATATGTAATCTTTAAGAATGTATATTTCTTTCAGACACAAAGCAAACTCACTGTAGGTGGTAAAATGTGGTTACCAGAGCTAATTTCCACAAAATTATTTTCTTTTAATTTTGAATTTTTTAACTATTTGCTTTACTGATTAAAAATTCTGTGAATGAAGACTATGTTTTGAGATCTTTTTAAAAGATTATCTGCTACAGTTTTCGTAACATATATTTTTGAACACTTAATTTATGTTAAAATGATCATGGAAATGGAAATTTGCTCTGGTTATGACTGTAAGAGATTTTTTCGTGATTTATGATGCACTTCGATTCTGTGTGTCTCCACTTTATTCAAATTAACATGAAATACTTTCCATAAAAATATCTCAATTTATGACTGTTTTTGTTCACTGTAATCTATATGTCAAACATCAAATATTTATGATTCATTATTATCTAATTTATATTAATAACTCTCAGCTGATGGAAAAATTATTTATGTTCTTTATATAGATAAGAAAAAGATTCCTAGACAAAAACACATGCAAAAAATCCCACTGTCCCCAAAATACTACCTTCCCCACAAAATCCCAACTCAGTGCCCTACTAACAAATGGGACCACATGAAAAAATGAAGGATAAAACACAGTGTACTAGAAGGCACCATCTTAGGACAGTCTGTAACAAAGCTACAAGGGGATAAAACTAGTTTTAAGGGCACAATCTCACACTTAAGTTTGATATAAGTCTTTTCCTTTACATTCATACTAATTGTTTTATTTGGAACTTTTAACATGTACTTCATATTCTACTCAATTGTTGTCTGTGATACTCCATTAATCATATGTAAAAAGATTTAATTTTCTCTTATTTTTTTACAACAGCAACTTATGATTACATTATTATTGTCTTATTGTTCATACTGAGAGTGTCTCCTTTTTTGTTTTTTCTGTTTCTAACAACTCACTATAAAACCTAAGGGGACTATAAACTAACTGTTAAACATTTTTTGGATCTTATAATATGTTAATTCAAGGTGCAGCATTTTTTTCAAAATACCTATTATTAGATGCTATAATATTTTTTTTATTTTTAGAGCATGAAATATGTGAACTTTCAGTAACGATTTGCTTCTGGTCCAAGTTTTACAAAAAGCACTTGCTGTTTCAATTATTCAGTAATTTATTGTGCTGTATATAAGTGTGTAGTTCATGCTTAGATTGCTCAGTAACATCAACATTTACTTTTTGTGAAACTGTGGTCAGATCATGTGTTTATGAATCAATCTAATCTTTATACAGTAGAACCCTTGAAAACCGCACTCTCTGAAAACCAGAATTCTCTGAAAAACAGACAATTTTCAAGTCCATTGTTTCTTTTCAATAATTATTAGTTCTACAAAAACCAGAATTCTCAGAAAATGGAAACTTTTGACTGAGTCTGGAAAGGGTCTGGTTTTCAGGGGTTTTACTGTATTATGTTATCTACAGGAACATTTGGGTAAGACTCAGGAAGAAAAAGCCATGATGAGTAAGGAGAAAGCTAAACTAGATGCTGATATTGATAAATGGGAAAAGACCTTTGAGAAAAAGAATGGCCGCAAAGCAACTGATGAGGACAAGTATGTGTGATAAATATTTTATAATTGATAATTGAAGAATTTACCTAAGTCTGTAGCCTGAGTTTATCCCATTGTGTGGTCTTCAAGAAAGTGGAGGAAGATAATCCCATCTTTGTTTATTGTAAAATTTCTAATAAGTAAACCTGACTTAGATATTTTACCATTCGTTCACCATTTAGTTGGTAAAACACACCTGGCATACACTGTACATTGTATGTCTTCCACACTCCTTTAGCTAAAATTTTCCTCTTGCTCTTGTACACATTTTCATCATAATGATTGTCTCTTGATTCTGTTATGGCTTGTAGTGCTTTAATTCCATATAAAATATCCAATATAAATAAATATCCAGCATATCCAGCATATCCAATAAAATAAAGTGAACAATTGTGTCAAAGGTTGTTGTGCTTTTGTCTTTTTCTTGTGCAGTAATGTATATTCAGTAGATCAGTCATAAGTTAATAAAATTATAACTTACACAGATCAGACAGTATTAAAGAGATGTATACAACTCGTGAAGAAGTGTCTTATATGGTTACCACCCTGGAACAGAAAGAAACAACGTTTAAACAAGTAGAAAGTGGAAAGGTTCCCGACCCACCAGAAGTTCTGCACAAACCAGTGGACACAGCTCCACCAGAAGTTGTTACTGTACAGGTAACTTGTTTTGGACTCTTCCAAATTCAAAGCTTATATACAAAACTGTAAAAATGGAATAATCATTTTATAAGATCCGTTACAAAGAAATTATGTTGAGTAAATACCTAACCATATCTGTTTCTTCAAATATTTGTTAATACAAATATTCAAATTCACTATAACCATGTTTTACTGCATGAATTTTGAGCATTTGCTTGAAAATGCTATTGGTATGTTTTGTTCATTATTTTTTTAATTGCCTCATTATTTTGAATTAATCATTTAAATGAAACCTATTATATATAAACAACATATTTATACTGCAGGTGAAAGTTCCAGATCCAACTATTGTTGAGGAATTAAAGTTATCTAAGACTGAAGTTATCACAATAAAGACAGAAATATCTATACTACAACAGGAGATTACTGATCTTCGTACTGAAATAAGCTCGCAAAATCAACAGTTAAGCAAACAGGTAAATAAATAGAAAATTGAAACTAGTGCTTCTCATTTTGTGCAAAATTTTACTTCACAGAAGTTAGCAATAAGAATTTGACTAGTAATCACTAGCCTCTCACCACTGTGAATTTGAATCCCAGTCTGAAAAAGTTCATAAATTATGTGAGGAAGTTGTTCAACTGGATTATGGAAGCTTGGTGGTTCTACCTTGGGTAAACCTTGGGTCCTCCTCCACTAAAAGCTGGAAAAGTTACCAAAGACTTCGGCAGTTGGTGCGAAATTAAGAGGAGAAAAAGTAATAGATAAATGTTTGATCTTCACTCACTTCATATTATGTAAGGCGTTTTCTTAATTCTTTTGTTTTCCCAAAATCACATGAAAAGGATATATCAATATGTTCAGGTTAGGTAGATCTATGGAATCTGAGGAATGTGATGTATTGCATGCACTACTGTCAATAGTCGCTTCATAGCGTCCAAGTCAGCAGTCATTATAAAGATGCAGTGGTAACCATGTTAACCCATGACCTCTGGATCATAGTGAGGTGTTGTATCTGTGGATAATGAAGCCTTGTTTTATATATTTCTATTACAGAGAGATACTATTGTTCAGCTAGAGCATCAGATTGCTGCTTTGAAAGCTGAAGGTTTGGCTGCTGGTGTTGGTGTTACTGCTAATGCTGGTGTTTCTGATGAGGTAAATTTATGTTTAGTAATACAGTGCTCACCTGCAAAGACCGATTCTCTCCAAGAAACGACACATACACATGATAAAAACACATGTAGCAAATGTATCAATTTCCTCTGAACAACAACTCCATCCAAAGAACAACACTTTTTCACAACTTCGACATGTGCTGCTCTTCGGAGTGAGCACTGTAATTGTTTCTATAAAACACCCCAGATAGATTGACTATTAATGTAACTAAAATATCTGTTTACATAGATATTATGTGATAGGTGTGTGGGTGAATTCTTATACCTGTATATGAATTGAACAGAAATAACAGATGAGCAGTAGGACATGGTTATAGCGAAGTCCTTTGAACTTGAATAAATATTTCACTACATCCAATTTTTCACTATATCCATGTTTTCTTATGGGTGTTTTTTACATTACATTGAATTACTTAATGTGTACTTTCTTCTGATGTGTTAATGTTTCTTTATATTTTGAGTAATTCATATTTTGTACTTATATTTACAGGAACTGGATGCTTTGAAGAAAGAAAATCGTGAATTACGTCGTGATATGAAGAAAATGATCAAGCAGTATGAAAGACTGGCAGAGAGACAGTCAGTAGAAGGTGGTGGTGGTGGTAAGTGGTGGTTTTAACCCTTTACCTCATAAGCATATTTTGGACTCTTCCATATTCAAAGCAAATATACAAAAAACTAATTTACTTAAGAAAATTGGGTTAATTCTCTCTGACAGAGTGAAAAACATTGAGGCAAAAGAAGCCATTACTCATTACAAGCAATGGCTTCTTTTGCCACATTGTTCTCAAAAGTTGTCTGTTTCAGATGTGGGGAAATGCGGTAGTATGAGGCAGAGGGTGTTATGATGTTTTGTTTGTTATGATACCAGTTTTTGTTTACATTTCATTACCTTTCTCTTGAATGATTTATATAAATATTGATTTAAAAACTGATTTATAGAAACATTATTTAGACTCTAACACACTTAATTCAGACATTGGTCAAGCTGAGGTGGAATCTCAGTACTGATGAATTTGGATGTAAAATTTTTTAATTAGATATTTTGGACACCATCTCTGCTTCCATGAGTCTCATTTTGAATAAATCATACTAGTTTGTTTTGCATTTGAGGGTATCAGTAGCATTAAATTTTAATATGGAAGAAATATTTGTAACGTGAGCTAAGACCGTATATAAAACATTCCATTTTTCAGACTCTAACCAACATATGAAGGAAATGGCTGAAGCCCTGGCACAGCAGGATAGCAAGATAGCAGACCTCGAGGCTGAGATAGAATCTTTGAGACAGGAGAGGCTGATACTGAAAGAGAAAGTCAGGGTAAGACGAGCTTTAGATTTTTTTAGTTTGTTTAGAAAGTTAAAATGGTCTGATGATGATCAATGAAAAAAATGTCATTATCATTTGGTAAATAACAACCAATAAACTTTCTTGTTTTATTACTTAGGGTTTGTTTGTATGTTTTAGACTATCACTGAGACAATCACTGTCACTCATTTTGAAGAAAACAAGAGAAATGCGGAGGAGAAGGATAATAAAATAGACGAACTTCTGGCTGTGAGTATATGATGAACTTGTTGTAACTGTTTGTACATGGACTGGTTTTGTTTTAGCCTGCAGGATAGTTGATATTAATGCTGTTATTGATATCTTTGGCCCAAATTTGACCAGGAAAATAAAGCTTTAGTCTTATTGCATTAAGTCAGAATTGTACTAAGTTTGTAAGGTATGTTGTATTCAGTATTAAGTAATAAAAACAGACATTTTATATGATATTGGTGTTTTTTGTGTATTTACAGTGTTGAATCAATCCTTTGAGTGCAAAAATTGTATATACTATTGTAATATCTTTTTGTTTGTTTCATTCGTTTTTTGTTTTTTCATCAGGAATTGACCAAATTACGAGAAGAGAACGTATCAATGACTAAAGATATGAAGAAGATGGTGAGATCGCACGCTAAAACTAAAGTAAGACTTGATGAACTTCTGTCTGCTGAAAAAGCTGTCAAGCTATTGGAGATTGTTGCTATGTTGGTAAGCTGAAATTTTATACATATCAGTTGATGGGTAAACTGTATCATAGATGATCGTTCATTGTGTGAATGTCTTTCACCGAATTACAAATATAAGAACGTTCTTTAAAGAAAAATACTGTATGATATACACAGTGCAATGTTCAGTGACTGTTGATATTGTAATGACTGATTGGATTATACAAATATTAAGTCCATTAACTTGTTTCGAAATAAATTGATGATTTTTACCATTATGACATGTATTTATCAATCATGTGACATGCTTAAAGCATGTCACTACATGTCAACTTCATCTTCAAAGGCTAAATTAAATGTAAATACTTAATTTGCAAAACAGAAATGTATTAAGACAATACTGTAAAGACATGACTTTATTGGCTCATACAAATATATTCATCTCCAAGCGTCAATCATTATGTTGCTTTATTTGTTACAACCCTCACAGGTTCACGAAGTCCATGCTGAGGTACCAGATGCGGCAGGGAAGATTAACGTACGATTGGATGAATCCCAAGGAGAAGTTAGCCAATCAAAAGACGTGTTAGATAGAAAACAAGCTGCATACCAAGCTTGGGTTGATGAATACCAGAAGAAACACAGCAAACTACCTGGGAAAGAGGACAGGTGAGAAAAAACACAAAATTTTTTAGTTATGGTAAATTAGTAGTGATAATAAGAGTATCATTTTATACATATGTCTTAGCTACGGTAGTGTTTTTTGAACAAAACTAGACCAAATGAATATTTTTCTGTCATTTGCTGTTCAGGGCTTGATAGATTTATCTCAGGCTACTCATCCTGCAAGATTACCAGCTTAGAATTTTAACTAGTTCTACAGCAATTATAAGTGGTTGATTGGATTTGTCAAGCCCTGCTGTCCCCAGCAGGTAATAAGATCTTAAAACAATTGTTTATAGAATAAAAATAATTATTAGTAGAATAAATTATATCTTCTTTACACTTGAGGTCTGTATGATTTTGATTTTCCAGATGGGAAGTGGACATACTTGAATATTGTAACATTTATGTCTGAATGCTTTGTTTATTGTTCTCTTAGACATTGGAAAAAAATCACACTGGAAGAAAGTGTTGCATTGCGATTATATAGCGGGTAAATTTGTGTGATTTCAAAATTGAATGAAATTGCTTTGTTAATGTTATTGATTACTGTTACGGCATTTTGTTGAGTGTGATTAATGATGTGAATTTTAGACAATGTAGTTAGGTCTTAGCTTATAAATGTGCATTTTCTGACAAGGTTGTAGCATATAAATGCATTTTTTTTTTGCTTTTCTTGGACATAAATTAATCTCCTAACATTACTTACGAAGATGGATGTTCAGGGCAAATTGTTTGTATTTTGTGTTTTTATAGTAATATGTGTGTGTTTGAATGTGAGGTTGTGTTTAATAATGTTTGTTATTTATTATAATTATCTTTTGTTTTGTGATTCATTCCAACAATTACAGTGTTATCTCAAAATATGGATTCTAATATAATGCTGTCCTAGTCATTATACCCTCTTGTATGGGAATGTTTTGAAAATTCTACTTTAAAACGTACTAGTCAGAATTGACATATTTTAGAATTTCTCTTTTATTACTGTCCAATTCTAAATGACTATGATGCCAAGTGAGATTCTAGGTTCTAATCTTTATTAAAAGACAAATACTGTATCTTGATGGCTGTTTTTCTTGCTTAGACATAAAAAATAGTTCCTGGTTTCCACTTACCCAGTAGACCTTATCTTTACTGTTTACCTTAGTGAATTGTTTACTTTACATCATTTTTATTTCCATGATTGCAACCTACGTTTAGTTGTAAAAAATACTGTATATTTGAAAATACACTTCTGCTGACCTACTGACCCTATTTTTGGGGATATGTTTGCGGAAACTGTGTGTTAAATTTTTGCCTGATTGTTCTTCAGTCGGGTGCTGTAAGTTCAATTATCATTTCAAATTAGTCGCAAAGTGTTTGATTGATTCAGTCAAACTTTAAAATAAAGTTAAGGCAACAGATAGGGAGATGAATGTATGGTCTTTGTGCACAGTGTGCATTTATTCAGTTGTTAATTTTGTACTTTGTGTCAATGTGTGTCTAAGAGTGACCTTTGTTCATGTGGTTTTCTTTATTCATAATTAGACACACTCATTTTGTGTTGATTTAATGGCACTAATTGATTTATAATACAGAGATAAACTGGGTGAGAAATTGCATGGTGAATGGGACACAGCTAAACAAGACTTTAAGTCAAAACACCTGTACATGTCCGCCCTACTGCTGCTGAAGACTGGAGACGTTAGTGGTGCTGTTGATCAAGATGGTGATGATTCGGATAAGAAATGTAAGTCAAGTCTGAAAGATGAACTTTTAAATGAACACGAAAAATAGTCATGTTTACTGTTAACCAATTGAGTCTGTTTTTCATCAACTCTTAAGTTTCTAATTGCAAAATTCAAAGTACAAAAATATTTGGCATTGATCATGCCTGGTATTCTCACTAAAGGTACATTAGAAAAAAAATCAAAAAGAAAAGTTTCTGGATCTACCTATCCCAATTTTTTGGTCAAGTGACCCTATACATGATTTTTTTCTAGCTATATGTTTACTTGATCCCTCAGTTTTGTACCAATCTCATCCTTTGGTGTACTGATTTTTACACAGCCAGTCAGCTCATGTGTTTCATAGACATAAATTTTATAAAGTTGAGCCTCATGAATAGGATATTGAAATGGATGTGAGTTCTTGACTTATTCTAACAAGGAACACCCTCCTTAGTGATTATTTGACTATTTGGAGTTTTTAAAACTCAAATATTCAGTTATTTGTTTTGCTACTTTTGGAAACTATGTTGGAAACGGTGTTTGGGTTCACTGTTTTAGTATTTTCTCATTCCCTGTGTGTGATTATTTGTGTACAGATGAGATACAGCTGGCCAATATGGAGAAAGCTCTGTCTTCAGCTGATAATCAAATCATTGACCTTGAAGCTCGAGCCCAGAACCTCACGGATGAGAAGAATAGGTACAAGGACAAAGTGGAGGTAATTTTCATAAAACCTCAATAATGGACCACCTTCAGAAACCCCAAAATCTGTTGTAATAATGAGGTGGTCTCAATATCAAATACAATTTGTAGGGGAGTTATTGGAAGCTGGTCTGAAAATAAGTGGTCACATTAGCACAGTGGTCATAATATTCAGGCAGTCACTATAAAAGGTTTTACTGTAAACATATATTTCATTTGCAATGACAGTCGTAACAACTTAATTATGTGAGCTTGCATACTTTGGATTCTCTAATGTTTCATGCTTTAAATCTGGAAAATGTTTAAACTTGGATCTAGTTGGTTTACGGTTCTATCCAGTGGACGGGACATTATGTAAAAATTACCATCTGTACCCAAATCAAGCCCCCAGGATGCTTATTAATAAAAAAAATATAGTTCATTTACTTATACTGTATTAGATTCTGTTAAATGGTGGAAGATGAGTACTTGTTTAATTTTATAAGAACACATGAACCATTTACTGATGTATTTTCTGTGTGTATGTATGTATGTGTGTGCGTGCTTCTCATATATAACAGTTGCTTGTTGCCACTCAGACAATTTTAATTTAACACCAATGCTAAGATATAGAAATGTTTAGTTGGAGCTTTATTATAGTATCACTGATTTTTGTATCATATTTACATTGTGATGTGTTGTATACATGATTACTTGTATGTTACAGGACCTGGAGAAGACATTATTAGACATGCAGAAACAAGCAGAATTAAGTGCAACATTGTTGGCTGACTCACAGAGCAGTGCTGTAAGTTACATTGTCAAGTTGTCCGTACAAGTTTTTGATAAATTGACTGGAGAATATTGCTGATTCGTCATTGTAGATAAGTGATCTTGAGTAACATTGTATTACGTTACCTTTGTGAAAAGAAGTGCTAACATAAGGATATAAGTCATTTTTTGTATATAATTTACCTTGTTGTTATTTGTATGTGTACAGCCAAATATGGCCAATTTCATAAAGGTTTGTACCTTCATGCGCTATTTTTAAGATGGTACGGAAAAATGCTGTTTTACAATGGTATTGTATTTCTGGTATCCATGTGTATTAGGATTATATTGATATCCAAATGATCATTGCTGTGACCTTCTTATATTAGTATGATTTCAAGTTAGACCATGTTTACAATAGTATCATATTACTCTGTATTACATCAGTATATACCGAGTTTACCCCTGTCTCAGGTAAGGGACAAGTACCTTCTTGATAAATCATGGATGATAAAATATATTGTCACTTAAAGATGATACTTATCATTAGTAAATACTGGAAAATATCTCTAAAAGAATTAAATGTTTTAATGTCTTGTATAACATGTAATAGAGGTGCATGATTAATCACAGGAATTGACTGAGCAAGTAAGTGAAATGCAGAAGAGAGCTGACAGTTTCGAAGCTGAACTGATGCAAGAACGTATGTCACATGTTAACACTAGAGATGAGATGGAGACGCTACGCAAACAAATTGACGTACTGAAGGAAGAGATGGAAAATGAGAAACAAGGCATGGAGGGTATCATCAATGGAGCTAAGGCTGGTCTTGAAGCTCAACTTGGTGTTAAAGAAGAGGTAGGTGTTTCATATTGATACCAACTGATTGACGAATGAATTACTTCAATGTACTCAACTCCATGCATTTAAAAACCTACTAAAATGAATTCATGGGTAGGATATAATTCATATAAGGTAGGTTTGTTTATTTCTGATAAAAATGAAAACAAGTGTTTTTGTATTTTAACTAAACAGAATATCTTACTTTTGCAATATTAACAAAAATTTGTTCCACTCATGCAAATGTTTTCATAAATAAACACAGCTTTAAAATTTTTGATATTCTTGATTTACTTTTAATGTATTTATTATCAAGTGAAATGAAAAATGTTGTGGTTATAAGGGTTTTTAGATGCACTGAATATTGAATCTTGTTTCTTCAATACATATCACATGACTTATGTTTAAAGACATTTGCTGCAATCACAGTTTTTGAATTAATACATATGGGTTCTGTTCTATGTATTTTGATAAAATGTTTATTATTGAAAAGAAGTTTTCATAGCACTTTTCATTATCAGCTAATAATTTGTTTTGACTGAATTCAAATTCATTAGGAGATGAAAGTGCTGAAAGAGAAGATTAAAGCTCTAGAAGCTGATAAACTATCCAAGTTACCTCCTGATGCTGCTGCTGAAGTTAAGAAACTACAAGATCAACTGGTTAGTGGGCTTACGTTTTGTGTGGAAAATTTATCTATTTTATTTAACCCTTTGCCTCATAATATCACATTTCCCTGCATCCGAAACAGACAACTTTTGAAAACATTGTGCCAAAAGAAGCCATCGCTTGTAATGAGTGCTTCTTTTGTCAAAATGTTTTCCACTCCACTGGAGAGAAATAACCAAATTTTCTTAAATAAATTGATGTTTTGTATATCAGCTTTGAACTGGGAAGAGTCCAAAATATGCTTATGAGGCTAAGGGTTAAGTATGAATGTGATGTTGGTAAAATGAACTTATGATATAGATTACAATTGAGTTTTCTTAAAAATGGATGCAGCAAGAGATGAGAGAATTAATGTAAATAACTTAAGAATAAAAATTTGTTGGTTTCAAGTAACCTGAAAGACCCTACTTATTTCTGCCAACCTTGGAATTTTTTGGTCTCAATCAATTTTTTCTTGCCTATATTTTCATGTAAATATTTTTGAACTGAACAAAATGACATTAGTAAAAATTCTGCCAATCTACCTACACTATATTTTTCTGGGATGTAAATGGAAACACAATATTTTTTTGCCTTATTTATAAAAAACTGAGGTTTTTTTGTACACTTTGATTACAGAGAGAGCTGGAAGAGAACCAGAGCAGTGATAAGAATTCTAATGCCGCAGTCAATGCTCAGCTTGCTGAAATAACGTCCAAACTGGAAGTCACTGCTAAAAATCTGGAAACACAGAGAGCTGCTAATAGGGAACTTGAGGTTTGTGAAAAATTAAATGATATGCATTCATATTGTTTACTTTTTTTTCCTTTTATTATTGTTTTATTACATAGGACGTGATATAATTTGTGTTCACATGTCCATATTCTTATGACTTATCCTTACTGCATACACCTTGTTGTTGTGCTGCTACGCTTTTTTTGTGTGTGTTTTATTGACCGATGGCTGTATTTACTACAATAAAGAATTTGTAGTTGAATATATGTGGCTGTGTGTTACAGTAAAATACTAATAGTTTGTTCTATCATTTTCAATAAGGATTGATTTGATGTACCGAGGACCATTAGTTCCATGTAGCAGGTATATTTTTACTTTTATTTTGAACACAATGATCCAATTGCTTGACAAGATATAAAATTAACAACATGCTTCTGTTATGTTGTGGGTATGATTACCATACTTAATGGATGAGTGTTAAAACAGTGACCCTCATTCAAATGTCATTATCTTCAACTAGCTGTAGATGCAAGTTTGATCGTAATTCGGTGTACCGGGTACACATAGTGTTGTTTATTTTTTACAGGCCAAGATAAAACAGAATCGACATGATAAGGACAAGGACACAAAGAGACTTTCTCGCCACCTTGAAGAGAAACAACAGAAAGCAGCATCAGAAGATAAACAACGTATCTCGATGCTTGTTAAACGTATCAAAGAACTGGAAGCTAAGGCTGGGAAGGGAACTGTAAGTTAATTGATCTTAATTGATTAGTTTTTATTATGCTGTATTCCCAATTACTGATAGGCCATATCCACTGCTGAATTTATTTATTTATTTATTTATTTATTTATTTATTAATTTATTAACCACTACGAGTCTAGGTCATTCTCTGCAGAGGGGAGAATGTTACTACAGCATGACCTGTTATTGTGCTAAGCATGATGAGGGTTAATATTTCTGTCCATTGTTGTCTGTATTGCACAGTTTAGATATTTAGTTCTTCAAATCGTCTTTATATTTACAGAATGTTTTGTTGTATCTTCAGTAATGTATCTGTATTACTTAAGTCATCTTAACTGAAGAATTTTAATTATAAATATTTAACTTATTTATTGAAAATATCATTAAATCATATATTTTGCTGCGACTGTGGTCCAGTGATTAGTGTGCTGGACTTGTAACCCGGCAATCTGGGTTCAAATCCCAGTCACAGCAGAGCATACCCTTCTATGAAAGTTTGACAAAAATGTTGATTTTCCTCTGTATATAGAGAAGTTACCTGCTCCATGTGGAAGTGTCAGTTAGTTATACAGTCTAGGAAAACTGAAAAATTGTTGAATCGTATCATTTACTTGTCATAGTGTGAGTTAGGTACATATGTATGTGCTGTGTTACTGATAATGAATATATCCAGCTTTCACTTTTTATTTTCAGAAAGTCGTACCTGTGGTAAGAACAGCTTCAGTTCATGTTTGTCTTTGTCACATCTCACATGCAAATATGATGTTAGGAGATGGCAAATAACTATTAATAATTTTGTGATAAAAAATTGTGTAAACTTTTACGTTCAACTGCACTTGTGTTATTTGATTACATATATTTAGGGTAAATCACTGATCAGATGATAAACAGATATTAATTGGCTGTAAAGATCAATCTAGGTCCATTATTATTAGGCATTATTACTTCAACATCAGACATTGTTTCTGTTCTAAGGTCAAACTAACCATCAGATTAAATGTAGATTGATATACATATAAAACTATTTTTGGACAATAACTACAGTCAATAGTCATGCCTCGTGTTAAACCCTTTTGAGTTCTGCTTAAGATGAGTCCAGTGTTATAAAGATTTCTGTTTTTAAAAATTCATCATTTATATGAAAGCTATATAAGGTGATAAGCTGATTAAGATTTTCATCTCCCTAGCTGTAATCAACAAGTTTACTTGTTACTATAGGCTGCTGGAGGAGGTGATAAAGGTGCTGAAACGTTGATGTTAAAACGTGAAATCAAGGATCAAGCTGCCGAGATCAAAC
Source organism: Lutraria rhynchaena (assembly GCA_008271625.1). Taxonomy (NCBI): domain Eukaryota; kingdom Metazoa; phylum Mollusca; class Bivalvia; order Venerida; family Mactridae; genus Lutraria; species Lutraria rhynchaena. The sequence continues at coordinate 773,020 of VIBL01000167.1, read as the reverse complement.
GTTTGGAGAGAGAATTGAAATTAGGTGGTGGTGCTGTAGGTGGAATGTCCGCAAAAGACAGTGTTGCTGATGTATGTTATATATTACTGTTCAGTAAAACAAGTTTATAGTGAATTCCCTTTTCCGTATTTCACTCTATCTATAATAATGAAATAAAGAAGGGTGTGTTCAGGATAATTAATTACTTCCTGGTGTCTGATTCTTCATTATATCCAAGTTTCCGTTCTATGGTGTTTTACTGCATTACTGTATTTACAATGCATTTTCCTGACTCACTTGTTTTGATTCATTGCATGTCGAATTAACAATGATTAAAATATGGTGATTTCAAGCAATCATATTATTTTTTATGTTTATTTCTCTATAGTAATAAAAGTAAAGTGCTCACACATGTTTTTTTTAATTGAATTACAAACCTTGATGAAGTAATCAATATCCTTATAATGAAGGAGATATTGATAATAATAGATTATTGTTTTCAGGTACCTTACAAAGTTTATTATAAATTTGAGTATAACTTCACTCAATAGTAAAATTAATAGCAACAAATTACATGTATACTTGTATATAATATAAAACCATTTTAGTCAGTATACCCGTTATTACCTTATGTCTTTCATGATATAGTGAATATATTTTGTGTTTTAGAAAAAGAAAACAGCTCAACATGAGAAGATACTGAAGGAATTAGAGAAAAGAATGGAATATGAGAAAGAGAAGTCTGGTAAACTTATGGAAGGACTGAAAGCTGCTGATGAGGAGAACAAAACTTTATCTAAGGTGATTGAGACGTCCTACTGGTCGCCATTTTAATATCTGTCTAACAGAACTTTGTTTATTATCACTTTGTTATATTATCACCATTTATCTTGCTGGGTGTGTATTTTCTGTCATGGGCCAAAATAGCACATCTATCATATATATATATACTTGTTTTTTTTTGGCCTTAATTCATTACTACAAAGAAAGCCTTCAACATGCTAGCCTCCTATGTTTTCTTATAACAAGGTATTTGTTTGTTCATTGAACGGTATACACAACTAAGAACAAATATTGACGGGACTTTAAAAATTTCTCAAAATAATTTGGGTGCTTGTGATATCGATGCTCGTAGTAACAAAGTTTTACTGTATATACGTATGATTTGTAATCATTGTCTCTGCAAGGAAATATTGATGTACATGATATGTGGTAGTTTTTTATGGATCTTTATTGGTTAGTCTACTCATTGAAGGATCGTGTAGGTGCTTGATAATATCAGTTCCTCTTTATTTTACGATAGGAATTGGATGAAAAGAATCGTACGCTGACAAAGTTGACAGCAGAAATGAAGACAATCAGTATGGCTGCCAAAGAAGGAATTGAAGCTGCATCTAAAGTGAAAGAACTACAATCAGAAAACAAAAGACTTGGTGATGAGAATGTTGTGCTTACTAAAAACTTCGAAAGTGAAAGGGTAAAATATTATTGTTTAATTTGTAGATATGCATTACAGGTATCATAAAATTGAACAATATGATAGTTCATGCAGTATACAATTGTTATAAAATTAGAAATCTGATGAAGTTGTTACTTAAGGTCAGAAAGATCATATTAAGGTTGCTGTAGCATTTCTAATTATCCTGTCGTTCCCATATGTGTAGTTTAACCTATTAATAACGAAGGGTATGAGTGCCTTGCTATGATTTGGACATTTGGCACCTGTTTCTTATGCATGTCTTAGCTGACTTCTTGCAATTTAAAAGTACTTTTTTACGAATAATTATATATTGCAAAGAGGATTCAGAAAATATTGCATGAACCCACAGACTAACTTTCAATGTAGAGTCTCTCTTTTTTATTGATGGAACAAATTAAGTCGATATTGAAAATTTTGTTTTGCCTGTTGGCCTGTCTAATATTTATAGATGTTTTGAACTAAATATTTTTACAGTTCTCATTTTACATTAATTAGTATTTAATTGATCATCTTTTATATGTTTTTATACTTTGTTACAGGTATTGCGTAAGAAATATTACAACATGGTTGAAGATATGAAGGGGAAGATTCGTGTATATTGTAGATCTAGACCCATGAGTCAGTCTGAGTTAGGCAGAGTAAGTATACATGTTGGCATAGTCATATGTTCTTTCACTAGATGGGAGTGATAATTTCTTCATATCTTAGTAAAGTTTGAAAACTTACTTCTCTGAAACTTTTAACCAAATTTATTTTAGGCATAAAATAAAAAGTTCTTCTTTCCCACTAACCCAACAGACCCTATTTTTCCTGCCGACCCCTGTACATTTTAGTCTTGGACATTTTTACTTGTTGAAATTTTCAGATCCCTATTGCCAGACTTAAAAAAATCATATTTCTGAAAAAAGTTTTGCTGATTTGAATGTTAGTGGAAACATGTTTGTTTTTTTATTTTGCCTTATTTGAACCAATATATTGTAATCTGTGATGTGTTTCAGGGAAATAAGCCTGTGTGCAGGTCAGCTGATGAGTACAGTATCAGTGTAGAAACTTCAAGAGGTCTGAAAGAATTCCAGTATGATCAGGTATTCATGGAGGACAGCACACAGGAGAAGATATTTGAGGATACTAATGTGAGTGTCAAATAGATTATCCAAGCCTGAAATGATATATTACTAGTTTTGGAGACTTTTATCAAAACTCAGGTCTCTGATTGGTTGATATTGAGTTCAAACTGACCAATGGCAAGATTTGTTTCATGATATAGTTTTGATTGGTTGATATTGAGTTCAGTCTTAAAATTGACCAATGGCAAGACTTAGTCACATAACAATGTGATTGAATTGAATGATTACAGTACTTAGCATATTTATCATCAACAAATATAATTTCACAATGTGTGTAATATAAATTTAGATATATGGCCATTTTATTAAATCTTTTGTCATTACATGTAATTATGTAATCTGTGTCATAAAATAAATGCTGAGTAAAATTTACCCTTCTATGAAAATTTGACAAAAATATTGATTTTCCTCCAAATGTTGAGAAATTGCTGGCTCCTTGTGAAAGGGTAAGTTAGTACTGGTTAGTATTCAGTCCAGGACAACTAGTTAGGTGAACAGGCCATTGTATATAGCTGAAAAATTGTTGAAAAATGGCATTAAACCCAGTGAAAAAAAATTCTCATGGCTTGATAATTAATGAAGACATGATTTGACAAGTGCCTGACTGTGTGTTGTCTTATTGATTCCATGATGACCCTGAAATGTACTTTTTTGTTTCCTGTATTTCTCAGAATTTGATCCAGTCAGCTGTTGATGGATACAATGTGTGTATATTTGCGTATGGACAGACGGGCTCTGGTAAAACATTTACCATGATTGGTGACAGGGACCAGAAATTCCCTGGTATTGCCCCAAGAGCTTTTGACAGAATCTTTGAACTTGCTGGAGAGCTTAAGTAAGGACATACATGTACATATATAAGTTATTTCTGGTGATGATATAAAACATGTCATTAAGTTATATGGACATTGAATATAGGGTTATACATTGTATAGGGTATAGTTATTCACGGTTCCATTTGATTGATTGAGATATTTTTCTCCACATTTTGCAAAAATATACTGGTACTTATCAAATTGGGAAAAATCATGTTGTTATGCATTGAAATGGGGAATTTTTACACTACTAAAGTTTTGTATGATTGGTCCTTTATTACATCACTTCAGTAAAATAATCAATTTAATAAAAATGAATGTGAGACATATATAAATCTTTTATTTGGCAGTGTTTTAAGAATATATTTTAGATTAATAAAAGGCACTGAAAAATGTATTTGTTTGATTTATTCTGGTATTGATTAAACTATGTAAAATCATTTTTGTAATATTCAAACATTTCAGTCTAAAAGCTTGGTATGACTGTATGATTGAAACATTTCTGTCACGTTTGCTTATTTTCAGGAACAAATTTAAAATCACGGTTGAAGCGTACATGTTGGAATTGTACAATGACAAACTCATCGATCTGTTTGCCAAGCCAGGATCAACTGATGATGTGAGTTTTATTCATACTTATGTGATATTTCATTTCTTTGATTTTATCATTATTTGTACTTGTGATGACTATTATTATTCTTATGATTGCATGCATTTCCACGTGAATTTCATTAATTCCCTTTTTTCTTGACAGATATAGTTTTTATTAGGGGTCAGTTATTGTTAATTTATGATGTGAACAATTGTTAACCACTATTTTCTAGAATATGTTGTATTTTGACATTATAAACTTGCTGATACAAGCTCAACAAAACTTGAAATTATTTGAAAACATGTTTGTCCCAATTTTCGTAATAATAATTTATTAGTTGCTTGTAATGAGTAAAAATTGTATTGAGCATTGTTGCCATGGCATTCATTTAGTACATAAAAAGCGACTGATTTTAACCATAGTGACTGGTTCAGTCTACCAACTTAAACAAAATTAACTTATTGCCTTAAGTTATTGTTCAAAATGACAAACCCCTTTGTTATTCTTCAGTTTTCAGAATTGTTTATGTAAATCAGACTAAAATGATTATCTTTGTTTTATTTAGAAAGCCGGGGTATAATATGATTATTTGTTTACATTGTATCTATACTGTACTCAGTGATTTCTTCTCTCACCATCTTGTGCCCTAGTAACACAAATATTGCAGTTTTTATTCATTTTTTTATCATTTCTTGTCACTCTGTCTATGATTTTTTACACTTTTTGTCAACTGAAGTTTTTTTAGTTATCGTAATTATTGCGGAGTTAAAAAATGTTGTTCTTAAAGATAATGAAAGTTGCATAAAAATTTAAGACTGTGAATTTCTTATATTGCCGGGGGCCTCTGTGGTCAAGTGGTTATGGTTTCGAACTAGTAATCACTAGATCCTTACAGCCGTGAGTTTGAATCTCTCTCAGTACCAGAAAAAAATCACTTGTGTGGAAGCTGCCCAGATAGCTTATGAAATGTCAGTGGTTCTACCCAGGTGTATGCCAGAGGTCTTCCTCCACCATTACAGCTGGGAAAGTCAATGAATGCCCTTGGCTGTTGGTGCAATTTTAAACCCCAGTGAATAAAAAATTATATAAATTTAGTCTTAAATTATAGAATAAAAACTTTTATACTTAAGATTTGTATTTTCATTGTTGAAAAATATATGAAGTCAGGATAGTGTCTTAAGATCGATCTCAGTTTAAAGACTGTGAGTTTGATATGCATTAACATAGTCACTTCATACCAAAATGTTGATCCATAGGTCACGAAGTGTTGTAATATGTTTGATTCAACATATTTCACTTTTCACTGTGTTGAACTTGATATCACAATTTGTACAATGATTTTTTATTGACAAAACAATTCATTTATATAGATATGTTATTATTTTATCTAGACACAATAGGTTCTGTAATATGTTTGAATTTTTTCAAGAGATTATTGCAGTCAAACCTGTGAACAAAGACCACCCTTGGGAAAGACAAAATGTGGCCTTTATTGACAGGTGGCCTTTATTCAATGGTCAGTTTGTTCTGAATGATAAGTGACACTGTTTCAAAGAATGGCCTTTATGCACAGGGTGGCTGCAAATACAGGTTTGACTGTATTTATCGTTAATATATGTCTTTATTTTGAATATCATACATGATTATACTACCTAAGTGTAACATATTGGCCCAATATTACAATAATTATGTATTGACATCTTTTTTTAATTTAATGCCTGAAAAGCACTTGTTTTATTTTTAGTTTTCCTCTAATTAATTTGTTAATATTCTTTACCAGCGAATTCTTTAAAAAAAAACTGGTATTTCTGGACTTGACTAAAAGTAAACTTATGAACTGTTCATGTCTCTTTCTCTTGTCTTGATTCAAGTATAATCAGAAGTGTCTTTATTATTTTCTGCTTTTCTTAAATTAACTTATTTTTGACTGAATATTGGTGATATTTATTCAGTATCTGAACATGTTTACATCATGCCTTGTTGTGTATCATACTGCAGGTCTTGAATAAAACAATTTAGCTATGAACAAATGATTAATACAATTAACAATAATAGAATATTTTAAACAAAAGGGATTTCTACAATAAAATGAAAAAGTAGCTTGTCTCCCTTTGACGATTAATGAAGGAGTTTAGTAAATTGTTGATTTTTTCTATAATACGTCATAACATTTTCATACCAAAAATGGAAAAATGCAGAATGGCTTCCAACTCAATGTAATAAATTAATCAAACACGGAGCCATAAATTAATCATACACAGAACACAGTATATTGGTGAGTATATTGTACAATTTCGATGTATGTTTTTTTTTCAGGTTATTTTACTAAGATTATATCTTGTGTAACAATACTCCAATGTTGAGTAATCTCTCCTTATTAATGTGGTAATCCTTGAATTCAAAATGAACATTATCAAAAAACTTATCAGAATTTGATTTTTATAATTTCATGTTTAAGTTAAGCAATAATTCTTGTATTTTAATAGACAAGGTCTATATCGTGGATGGATTTAATGGATGTAGGTATTTGTGTAATATTTGATGGTAACAATTTTTTGTATTTGATTGATATGTAACAGGTTAAATTGTTGTTTGTGCCAACTCCAGTTGCTTGGCAACTATGGTATATTACAAACTATATGTTTTAGTTAGTTTGCATTCTTTTTTGTAGAAGAAAATAGTGTGGCTTTAAATTTATAAATATTGGAAAAGAGCTGTGCCTGATAAGCATATGACAATGAAATATTTTAGGGTACAGCATTTTTTCCTTATGGTTAGAAGATGGTTAAAAATGTATTTCTATTGATGTTACTTGATATCATTGCAACTGGAGCTTACATTTGTTATTTGTGAACAAATAACTTCATTGAGTGAATTTAGAATGACTGGTTTCTTTGTTTTGTATTTTTGATATTCAGGATCTGAGGTTATGAATTCATTAGTTTGGAGCCCAGTCTCAAATTTAAATGTCTGATTGGTTGATTCTTGGTGCAGTCTAATAATTAACCAATGAAAATGTACCATCCTGAGACTGGTTTCCTTACTTACTATTTCAACCTTGGACCAAGTTTTTACTTGTTTGTATAATTGATTTGATTCAATAACAGTTTTAACTTTGATTTTATACTATATCCAAAGTCTGTATTAGGCTAGAAAAAATAATGGTGTTTACAGTTACCTGACCAGAAAATCAGGGTAGGTGGGTCGAAAAATTTTTTCTTTTTTTTTCAGAACAAACCATCTTTATCGGGGAGGTAAATTCATCTTCAAATATTTTCGTACTTTTGATTTTGCTGTTAGAAACTTAAGTGTCAGCGTCAATAAATAGGGTCAGTCGAGTAACTGGAACACGACAATTTTTTTCTGGCCTCATGTGTAACTCATATGTTTAGGTCATCTTGTAATGATTTTGAGTATCATATTTGACTCTGATATAAAGCAGAGTAATAATTATCAGTAGTATCTCATGTTGTTTCCGTATGTGCAACATTGTTTTGAATCAAATTTATGTGCATGAAATATACTTAAATAAATTGTTAATTATTTCTAGGTGCTTAAACTATTGTATATGCACAAAGTATGGATGATTAATAAAATCTTTGGCCTTAAATAGGTATCTATTTTTGGTCTCAGTTTTGTTATAAAAGGTACTGGCTTCAGATCTTGAGAAAATTATTTATACTTTCTAGCCTAAAAGTCAGGTAAACCTTGTTGTTGAGAACAATGTATCTTTGATGTTACACTTTATTGTATTAATAACAACACGGTTTATATATGAGAAATGTTGTCATATGTGGAACTTAGTTATGATGTATAACACTTTATTTTTCAAATTTATTCAAATTGAATCACCTGCACTGAAAACTATGGACAAAAACATTTTATAGAGTACCAGTAGTCCCCTGAGTCTTACAATTTTTAGTTGACAGATTTTAAAAATTTACGACCATTTTTTTGTTTTTTGGTGAATCTATGTTCTTTTTGAGAGCGATATAAATGTCAATTAATTGGGCTATTTTTTTCTATTTCTTAATACTATTGATTGTGTAAAAACAGTTCTTTTTATGATTCCCTGTTGTTTAAAAGTGTGACTATCTCAGAAACCCAGCTATACCCAGAACTATGCATGGTTGACCTTCAACAATGCTAGTACTCATAGGTGTATTGATCAGTCCTAAACTTGCTAGTTATTTGTATACTGGTGTCAATGCAAGATTGGTACAACGTATATAAAATATGCATGGATGTATAAACCTCCTGGATAATGTTATGCTTCATGATTGGTTGTTGCAAATGTTACCAAATGTCATGACCTTCAGCTTTATAATGCATGTTACTCAAGTTGATGCTTATTCTGGACTTTTTGAACATCCCGTATGAACTAAAACATACATTGCTGTTTCTGTTTTAGTAAGTCTAATATTTGGTTGAATGATATTACACTATCATCCTGCAAGCAATGTTTTTCCTGAATGTTACTCATTCAGAGCGTCTCCATAAAATACTTCAGACAGGAATTTGTTTTTATTTTCCTCGGTAGATACAGTTCACAAATAAATTGATATACTAGTACTTGTTACAATGTGTGATTGGATTATTTGCAGTAGTTCATTGGCAAGCATTTGGCTTCATGTGGAACATTGCACTTCATAACATGCATACTAAAGAAATGAAATGTCAAGTTTAATGTGATATGACATGTATTTGATATTTTCTGTTTAGGATTGGTATAAATATCAGGTATTATATTAGTTGAATACAAATTATTTAAGCTTAACTTTAGATATACTTGTAGTCAATTTCAGGGGTGAGATATTCAAATAAATATAGACTGCTATGAAAAGATAGCACAAGCTTTCCATAGATATATAAGAACTTGCTTTATTTTCCACATGCTTTTCTAAATGCATTGACTGTTCAATTATCCGGCCATTTTTTTAAAAAATAAAAAAACATGTAGATTATACTCTGATTGTAAAAAAAATCCTCAGTAGGTATACATAGATATAAAATTAAAATATTACCTGTGTATTGATATTACCATTAGCTGACTATATATACTGTAGATGATAGACTATGTACGTAGTATATTAATATGCATATATACCTGTATATATTATACTATAAATGGGTTCAATTCTTGATTAAATTGTTTGAAAATAGCGATAGTATCATAAATAGTAGCACTTCTACCTGTCACTTTAAGGATATTTATAAAATACTGAGCTTTGCTTTCAAGGGAGAATTTATGTTTTAGAAATTGTACAAAAAAAGTGTACCTGCTCTTGAATACATTGTTTCAAAGTGGTAGTCTGTAGTGTACATGTATGTTAGACTCAGTACAGCTGTTTATCCATACAGAACACACAACCATCCAAATTATGCTTTTGGCTTTATAGATAATTCACATACCTATCAACATGTATACATGTAGTTGTTAAGAATAACTTGAGCTATGAATTCAGTTTTGTAAAAATATCAACTTTAAGATGTATTACATAAATGGATTTGATTAAGCCTTTTTGAATTATTGCAATTTCTTTTATTACTTTTAAATTGTAATAATGAAAATTTAAGCAAACAAATATCTGCATGAAGATTATTTATGTTAAGAAAATAAACTTTCAGAATTCACATTCTGCTTGACAATAAATAATGCTGTATTTATTGATAATTTAGGAAAAATTGGAAATAAAAAAAGACAAGAAAGGAATGGTATTTGTCCAAGGATCAGTGGTCAAGTCTGCTAAAAATGCTAAGGAACTGTTTGCACTGTTTGAAGAGGGAAGTCAAAACAGACACGTTGCTTCTACAAGTAAGTTTACACTTATCCAAGATATGCTTGCAGCTAATCTTGTCTTTCATTCACTATGAATCATGTTTTGTGTTGTTTTTTTTATCTTTTTTTGTTTGGATTTTAGATTTCTAAAAGGAAACATTCCCATTGACTTTTTACAAAAAAGAACATTTTTAATATTGTTTGAACAGCATTTAAATTCTATAAAAAAAACTTTTACTGAACAATCAGTGTTTATTTATGGTGTGTAATAGAAGGTACTGGGCTCTTGTTATACCAACTTGTTATACATCACTGATATAATGTTTATAATAAGTTTAAATTCATGGGAGCCTCTGAGGTCGAGTTTTGGTCTCTGACTAGTAATTACTAATCCCTCTATGCTGTAAGTATGAATCCCTCTGGGGCTCATGTGAGGAAGCTGGCCAGCTAGGTTACAGAAGTTCGGTGGCTCTACCCAGGTGGACACCTTGGGTCTTCATCCAGTGTAAAATGTAAAAGCTGAAAAAGTTGCTAAACAAACCTGGCTGTTGTTGTGATGTTTAACCCTGAAGAAAAAAGTTCAAATTTTAAGTTAACATACTAAACTTACTAAACACTTCAGAGTCAAATTACCTCACAAAACCTTTTTAATGAAGTTTTTGTTATTCGTCTTTTTTTCACTGACGTCTGGTTGCTGTGTTTCAGAGATGAATGCTGAAAGTTCTCGTTCCCACTTAGTGGTTGGTATTATTATGGAAGCTACAAACAAGAATACTGGAAATGTCACCAGAGGAAAGGTAAGGCTTCAACATTCATGTCTGTGTTGGAATTGCAATTACAGTTCAACCCCTCCAAAGCAACGCCCTTTGGGAGAAGCAAAACTATGTTGTTGCTGAGAGGTTGTTGCTCTAGAGAGGTTAAATTAATAGTTCAATCATACAGTGGGAAAAATTCATGCTGTTGATGAAGATAGGTTGTTGCTTAAGAGAGGGCAGCTCAGGAGAGGTTGCTCTGTATTTTATACCTGAAGCAAAATACCTGCTGTTGCACACTCCAAGTGTCTATGGTGGTCAGAATCATGATTATCACATTGGTTTTCTACAGTTATCAAATGTTAGTATAAACCTTTGCCTCACAAGCATATTTTGGACTCTTTCAAATTCAAATCTAACATACAAAACATCAATTTATTTAAGAAAATTTGATTATTTCTCTCCGACAGAGTGGAAAATGTTGAGTTTTCAAATGTCGTCTGCGGGGAAATGAGGTATTATGAGGCAAAGAGTTAAGACAATTATGATTGTGAGTTGACATTGTTATCTTAACAATTTTTCTAAATGTTTTCAGTTGAGTTTAGTGGATCTTGCTGGTAGTGAGAGGGTTGGTAAAACAGGTGCTGGAGCTGAACAACTCAAGGTGAGAATTCATCACACTACATGTAGTTACTTACCTGTCGTTTGTATTTTTTTATGTGAAGTTCATATTTCATATGACTTCTATAGAGTATATTAACCATTTTAAACTTGCATGTATTTGAAACTTTTAAGAAAAAATGAAGAGTTCATTCAATTTTGTGTATTGCATGAATATTTATTAGCAAATTTCCATAAGAATTCTGAACCATTAAGCTTGTTTAAAGATATTGCGCTATTCTTGTTAGAACAAATACAAGTATTATCTACTTTTAGGAAGCTATGTCTATCAACAAGTCATTGTCTGCTCTTGGTGACGTTATATCGGCTCTCAGTAGTGATCAGCAGTTTATACCATATCGTAACAACAAACTGACCATGCTGATGCAGGACTCACTTGGAGGAAATGCTAAAACACTCATGTTTGTCAACATCTCCCCTGCTGATTACAATATGGATGAAACGGTCATCTCACTCACGTAAGTTTCCAATGTGTTTTTTTGTTGTAAAACTTAGGTGTGATCTCAATTGTATGAGTTTTGTTTTAAAACTGAGCTTTGATGTCAATTTTATGTTTTGTTATAAACTGAACTTTGATGTTAATTTATGAGTTTTGTTATAAAACTTGGCTTTGATGTTAATTTTATGATTGCTGGACCTGATAAGGTGTTGTAAATCTCAAAGATTTTAGACTGTGCACCAATTCAGTATGTTTGATTATCATTTCAACGAGGTACATTTTTAAAAATCATTAATATTATGTAATCAGGGCATTGAATTTGAATTATTTTATACGAAGTAAATTTGAAATGCTTTTGTGTTTATGTACATACACGTAATAATGACACTTGTTATTAATTTGTTGTATACTTACAGATATGCTTCCAGAGTTAAACTCATCACTAATGATGCTTCTAAGAATGCTGACAACAAGGAGATTGCTAGACTCAAGACTGTAAGATATTCTCCGCTAGTTTTAAAATTAAGTTCTATGTCATTACACTATGAATGTAACCTTTTTCTGTCTCAGGGCTTCAGCTCAGTTTTATTTAAACCTTTGCCTCGTAATACTGCATTTACCAGCATCTGAAGCAGACAACTTTTGAAATTATTGTGGCAAAAGAAGCCATTGCTTGTAATGAGTAATGGCTTTTTTTGCCTCGTTTTCCACTCTGTCAGAGAGAAATAACCCAATGTTCTTAGATAAATTGTTGTTTTTTGTACCTGTACTTGCTTTGAATTTTGAAAGAGTCCAAAATATGCTTATGAGTCAAAAGGTTAAGCTCACTGTAAATGCAATGCAGTATTGTAATATCAAGACAGGGACTTGTGAAATAGATGATTGTTGTCATATTGATAGCCATGAGGGTATTGTAGACTTTGATAATATCTGTCTAGTGAGCTTACATACTTTGGAATGAAATGGCTTATGTGCCATTAATGTTAAGTTGGTTACTGCCGGTTAATTTCCATATTTCTGTGTGTTTCTTTTTCATTTGATCACCTAGATGAGCCTCAACCATTATAGTATTGTTCACTTTCAAATTGGAACTTGTGTGTGCCATGAATTTACTTATTAGTTTGTGTGCATATTGTCAATTCTGTAAACTCAGGCCACCATAGGTAGAGAAGGAATTTGTCCTTTGAGCCATCCCTAAAAAATTGTTGCTTGGTAGTTGTGCAACCAACACTTTCAAATTCCCAAAATTTTTTGACAATTTTTTTCTTTTTTCCAGCATTTCATTTTCAATACAAGCATATAATGTTAAAAAATGACATTTTGCACATTTTGCATTCATTTCAGTTTTTTATATGGCATTTTATATCAGTACATGCCACCTAAATGATGTTTTTCATATGATGACCTTATTTCAGAGGTGGCCATTAACTCAGGTTTGATATAATTGGCTTCACTGTAAAACATGTTTGATTGACTTGATTGTATGTGTTATTAAATCCTTTTATTTTCTCTTTTTTCAAACAGATTATTGAGAAATTGAAGCAAGGAGAGAGTGTACAAGATGAAGATATCTAACATGTGAAGACTTTATACACAAACAGTCTTGTGTTATCAGGGGAAGTAACTCTTGCTTGCTTCTAGGAATTATGTTGAAAAAATATTGGAAAAAAATGAAAAAGAATTGTGTTAACGAGGAAAGTTTGACAGAAAATGTCTGTGATGAATAATTTTAAATACATAGCTTTGTAATTTTGAAACTTTTCATAGTTTGGATTTTTATGTATTTGTTTTATTCCAGTTTTCAGTTTTACAATTGTATTTTCATTTTTTGCACTACTAAATGTTATCTTTATTTTATTTACTAATATATTATTTAGTGATGTGATATTTTTCCTTAATCTATTAATTACAACATTAGATATGACAATATTTTCAAAATGAAAATTATTATTTTTAATATTTTGTAGAAAAAGCAATACATTTTACTAATCGTCATTGTCACAAAAATCTTGTACTTAAACAACTTTAGTTAGGCATATAAATATTTTTTCAATGCTTTTTTCCCAAATATCTCATTAAATTTTGATAAATATATAAATATTTGAAAAATTCCGTCCAATGCATTTATAGTGTTTACGCTAACTTTTTGTATCTTATATGATGGTTTTGCTACAACATATGAAGTGATTTTTTGTGATATGTTATACAAATAAGTGTGTGATTTACTGATCTGTGATCAATGATTTTTTGTTATTGCTGTAGCTTTGGGTTTACAAAATCAGGTATTATGCATTTGTGAAAGATTGTATGTGTGACTCAATCACTGTTTTCTTGCCTGTCTCATGTAACGTTTTATGTCTTACGTTTTATCAATATTGTTTTGTTACAATGAAAGTATTCATAATCTTTATAGTTGTTAAATGTTCATTTTTTTTCCTGGATGTGAATCTATTGGCTTATATTAAATGCATTTGTTATACTACCTGGTATTATGACTGCTTTTAGTTTTTTCAGCATTTAATATTGTGAGTGGTTCAGAATTTAATTGTTTATGTTTTTGGTTTTTAAAGGTGTAATATCATTGAAATTGCATTTTTTCATATTTTTTTCTGCTTGTTTTGATTATAATGATATCAGGAACTGTGATATATTAATTATGTGATATATATGCAATTAGTATTGTTTACAGTGATATTAAAGGGAGATAATTCTTGTACAGGTTTACAGGTTTGTTTAATCAATGTGTTGTATTAAATAAAGTGTAACAATTATGAGATTCTGGTAAAATTTACCTGGCATATGAATGATCATGTAGATTTGTAGGCTATTAAAGGTGAAAGGATAGGGAGCTAGCATGTTGAAGAAATGCTGTTTAATGGTGAATGAAGGCCTAAAATGGTCACATGGACCAAAACCATATTTATCATGTGCTAGCCCCCTATTGGCAAAAGTAAAATAGTAATCAATCCAATGAAAGCTTTTTATCTAAGTCCTTAAAACCATTGTGATTTTTATTGTGTCAATGTAAATCAGCCTTTGACCAGGCGCTGATCCTGAAGGATAAGAACACATGTACATGTATTTGTACTATGTTTTTCGGAAGTTTTATCGTTGGCTTATTTTTGTCTGTAAATTTATAAATACATGAATTATCTACTTTTAATATCCTGAATTATCTACACAAACCATATACAGCTTGCCTGACTTTCATCTACTTCTATAAACAGCATATTTTGTAATCAAAAGTATATATGTATACATGTAGGCTGGTCCGTCCAATTATTGTCTTTATTGTGACTTGTTTGATGGTTTGATTTTACATGTTTTATATGGGCTGGTCCTTTTTATTATATCTTTTTAGTATCGATTTTGTTTTTATTGTCTGTGTTGAGCACTTGACTAAATTTATGTTGAGATGTGACGGTTATTAATATACTAATTTAGAGAAGAATTACTAATTTAACGTCTCAGATAAATCTTTTATGACGACAAATTCATACAATCAACATGGCCTGTTTTTGTAACAATTTGAGCATTGTACATTTGTTTGGCTTCCAAATATTTGAAGATGAAAAGAGAAATGTTCCATAAATTATTTTTATTGTAATTTTTGGTAGTTTTAATTCTTATAAACTTAATCAGAAAGACAAATGTGATATTTACCCATTATCTATATAATTTTATTAACTTTACTATTTCTTACAAACCTCCAAGGGAATCATACTGGTGTTTGGGTGACATGTCAGACCCAGGGGTCATGGAATCAAATTGTCATGGTAACACAATTTTGTGACATTTAAACCAGCAATACAAAGAGGTTTACTGGTTAGTGATCCTGGAAACTGTCATCTAAAATTGGGCTAGTGTGTATCACAATTGATGTAAATTAATGATATTAAACTTCTTGTAATCTATACCTTTCACAATGCTTTCAGGCAACAAAACTTTCCTAGTATCAATGACTTTTCATGACCCCAAACCAAGGGCAAATTAGGGGGAGGGGGAGCCAGTGTACACCCCTCTAAAATCTGGCAAACACAAGTAAAAAAATGTCAGTAATGTGCTGATTGTCTCAATATTCTACATAAACGTCTAGCCTTTATGTCCCCTTAACCAAAAATCCTGTATCCATCCCTGCTAACCTAGTGTTGAGTATTTATGTTTTGACATTGAACAGAAAACTATGAATTATTCAAAGAACTGTCAACAAAATGACAAAATAGTTTTGTCCAAGAACTAGCTGTTTCTCTACAGATTTACTGAGCTTTTATAAAATACATGTTAAAAATCATACAGCTTAAAGTTATTTTATGAAATTTATTCCTCATAAAGGCAAAATTGAATGAGCTCTCCAAAATGGAGGAAATTAAAGTATGATCTGACTGTTCCTTTGTTTAAAAACAACACAATGTTAAAACTATGGTAAACTCTATAATTTATGTTCTTTTCTTTTTGTTCTAGTTGAATGTGTCTAATTCTATCCATTTTAGATAATGAATAATTTTATCTATTAATAAAATGTCTTGCCTATTTAACACTTTCATTTCAATAAACTTCTGTCCATGAAATGTGTGTTTGTTGTTTTTCTCCTTCTATACATGTATTGTAGAAGAGTGGTATTGTTTAGAAAGTAATAGTTAGTTTGCGAAGGTTTATGAGGAAAGGCCCAGGGGGGGGGGGTTATTGGATAAGCCACAAGGTGATATGTATGTAAAATTAAACTAACATCTTGTCTGTAAATAAAAACTTAGTATAGAGGATCTCAGTCAGGTTTGAAATAGTCCCATTTCATAGAATAAAAAATGGATATTATGTCTCGCTCATGGCCAAGATATTGTTTCTATCTCTACTTCTCTCTCCGCGTGGGCTAGAATTATGTCTCATAAGACACATTTGGGCAAAAGTTAAAGAGCTGTTATACAAGTCAATTAACTTTTGATACACCCCTCATAAGTACTGGAACACATTTTACAGAGCCAACACACTTTTATAAAAGTAAGTGAACGTCTTATACATAGACAGATCCAGGATTTCTAGTTAGGGGGGACGGAAACTGAACAAGTAGGCTGGGGGGCCGCTAGGGCCCGTTTCAGGCACATTTCCAGCACCTCACCGATTCTTTCCCAGGGTATACAATAAAATGTACGAGGCTCTAATCTACTGTGCACTCCTAACTTATTGCAAGCATAGCGCGCGAATTTTTTGGACACTTATATATATTTTCATGTAAATATCATATTTCATAATAGAAAAAACCTTTGCCTGGGCAATTTTATGGAGGAGCGCACGCCGGGTCCGCGCCCTCCCCCCCCTTGGATCCGCCGATGTTATATGCCCCTCTTAAATGCATAAACACAAAAATTGTATTCCTAAACATTTATACATAATTATTGCTAATATCTGCAGATTCGAAGATTCGAACAAATTGTGCTAGCTAGAGTAAGACACATGACCAGATATTAATTTAAAACGCTTCGTGTGCATAACAGCGCGATCGGGTTTCTATAAATTCTATTCATATCAAAGATCATCGTCCTGGTCTATTTATAGGCTTGGAAAAACCCACATGTTACTAAAATTGACAAGTCCAGTTTAGTTTTACTGCCGTTTGACAATAATTTACGATTACAGTGCTGTTTTATCCTATGTAACTAAATAGTTTAAAACAAGTTGAACATGGGCAACTCACAAGCATCGCAGGATCATGACTGGATACCTACAAAGAAACAAGAAAACGAGGTATGTACAGTGTACTGTACCGGTAGATTACGCTCTATGATGCGCATATCCGGCTAAAATATCCCTTACATGCGTTATTAGGGAATTGAACATGTATACAGTATGGTAGAATAAAACAGTTTTAATGAGTCATGCACCTGTGTACATGCATATTGTATTCATGTTCAATGATCCTTTTCACCTGTGTTGATTTCGATTATAATAAGATATGCGTACATCTGCAGTTGTGAATAAATTTATGTTGTTTCTGCATGTTTGCTTAAAATGTTTGACATTTACCCAATCAACAAATACCTATCTAAAAACTTAAACATGTGTAAAATCTAAAGTATGATTGTGTCATACCAGATGTCTGTCTTAAACCACGTGAAATATATTTTGCATTCTGATCACACAGCATTTTGAAATTAAATTAAGGGATGCGGGTAACCTCGGTAATTAACAAATTCGGTAATTTGATTTAACATAGTGATTGTCTTGGATGTTGTGATAAAAAGGATTTATGTATAATTAACTCAAATACTAGACTGTATAATTGGTTCTTATGACAATTCAATACATAATAATTAAGTTGTTTGCACATAATGATTTTTTTTGCCTTGGGAACACGAGTCATTAATAAATGATAGTTCTATGAGTGCTTATTTTTGAATAAAAATAAGAACGACTTATTTACGAATGAAATTATCAAATATGCAAACCTTTTTATACATTTTTCCGGAATATTCGAGTTTAAATTGGAAAATCTTTAAATAATGAAAAAAACTGGGTAAACTAATACTTTTGCATATTTATGCTTCGTTGCATTTTTGTCATATGTGTCATTTTTTTCTTTGATGAAGATGTACAAAAACGTTTATAGCATATTATTAGTGTACATTCCCTATAAAATTTGCCATTTATTAAATATTTAAATCTTTAAATCGTTAAATGACCATTTTAGTCTTGATTCTAATAAACTCATGGGCCATATTCAGACAAAAACATATACAAATACTGTGTCAGTTAATGGGCACCAAAAGCTAAGGTCATTTATTTTAGAACCTTTTAGAGTTAGTTGTCGAGGAAAACCCCAGGTATACGCATGGGCAGAACCACCGAACTTCTGTAAGCTAGCTGGACAGCTTCCTGACATGTGAAATCTGGTCCTGAGTGAGTTTAAAGTTTTCATAATTATGAACAGGGTATGAATATAAGGTGTGAGTCTTGCCTACTAGAAATAAGGTACATTTTGTTGCACAGTCATATACAAAATACAGATCTTTTTAGAAATTTTATGATAAGTTGATCTATTTTTTGGCAATCTTCCAAATTAATTTAATGTCATTGTTTATCATATACACAGTAGTTTATTTTTTATCAAAATTTATGAATACATTTTTTCATGGCTTATAACCCGAGCTAAATTTAAGTGGATTAAATATTTCTATAAAATTTTATACAATGCATTCTGTCATCTCATTGGACCGCTCTGTTGAAATAACATTATGAAACAGGAAGTTTATAAATAGTTCTTAGTACCATTGTTGGCAACTGCGGGAACCCAAACAGACATTTTTAGCCACATAGCAATACAATGTGTATTACTTTTTACGACGTTTTGTTATTTTTGGACCTAAATTCTGTTTAATATTTGCATCTTAATAATAGTAATTTCTATATTTTTAACAGTTATGGACATAGCTGTCCAATTAGATGAGTTGTTCTATGAGTGTAGTATTTATATGACATGAAATGTTTATTACTCAATGCCTTTCAATAGATACTTGTACATTGTATTTTAAGTGAAACATATGACGGCATGCCGATTTAACTTACATTTTTTGTGTTTATGTTGCATCATTTTGATTTAACTACAAAAAAATGTCAATTTCAGTGAATAAATTACAAGAATGGCATGTTTGTTGTATTTGCTTATATTTGTATGTCAGCTAATAGAACAAAGTAAAGAACATACCTGTATTTAAATCATAATTATGAGGTTATCATGGTAATTGTGTAGCAATTTGACTTCAGATTATGTTGGATTGTGATATTAAGACCAACTTGATAATAAGACCATTTTCTGTCAGTCGGCCTGGTGGTCTTATTAGCGGAACTTTACTGTAATGTGTAACTTAAGTTGTCCTATGAAATGAGTGTACACGGTATTATAATTATTATACAGTGCAACCTCTCTAGAGCGGCCCTCTCTTGAGTGACAACCTCCCTTCGACAACAGCATGCTTTTCCCCCACTGTACGTTTTGACTATTAATTATAATCTCTAGAGCGGCATCCTCTCAACAACAGCAAAAGGGTGTTGCTTTGGAGAGGTTGCACTGTACTTTTAAATTTGCATATTATATTTAAGGCCACAGAAAAATAAATTAAGATTCTTATTCCTGTCAGTCTTTGTCTTAAACCAACTACCTAATAATTTTCATCGGTACAAAGTACTAAATGTTTGAGTTGTACAATAAATTGATTACATTGTTTTTTCCAGACTTCACAGTTAAGTCAATTGAACCCTAAACAGATTCGAAACCGTTCAGGCGCCTATGTTTGGGAGGTGGATGATATGATGAAGTTCAAACGTTTTCTGTTTCTTGGCGTGGATAATGCTTACAGTTACCGGGCTGTGTCTAATGAACCAAAAAGAGAAAATGCCCTCTGTTTAGATAGGTGAGTATATCATTTATTCAATGATATCCCGGATGTGTACTGTAGTCATTCATTGCTTATCCCAAAGAGGTCTATGTTGAAGTCTTTGCCTTAAATTCTAATGATTGCACGCTGTATTACAAACATTAGCAAGACTCAACAATTTTTTTTCAGGCTACTCATCCTGCAGGACAATTTTGACTAGTTCTACATCAATTTCAACTCGTCCTGAGTCAATTTCTACTCATAATTATGAGTTGACGAGTTGATTTGTCAAGCCCTGATTAGTTTGAGACATTTTTCCTTTCTGAAACTGGCATTGAAGTTTGATACCACGTGGCTTCTCTGTGATAGGAAATGTTTAAGTATTTGTGATCTAAATGAGATGACAAATTTTTTTTGCTGTAAAAATAATGATTAAAAGTAATTACATGTATTTATTATTGCTGCTCGAAGCATTAGAATTCATTTCTGGTTATACTTTTCTTTTAGGCTGATAGCAAATGGAAGAGGGAAGGAAGTTGTAGAATTAATAAAGGAAGTGAGTTTGTCTGGCCGTGCTGCAAAACAGAATCCTACCATATTTGCTCTTGCTATATGTGCTAGAAGTAATGACCTTGAAACGAAGCAGCTTGCGTATGCATCATTGAATGAGATGTGCCGTATCCCTACACATTTGTTCATGTTTGTGAAGTACTGTGAAACAGCTGGATCTGGGACTGGTTGGGGTCGAGCTCATCGTAATGCTATCATAAAATGGTATGAAAACAAGTGTGGAAACCCACTGTCTGCTGCTAGACTCGTAACAAAGTACCAAAGCCGTGAAGGTTGGTGTCATAAGGACCTACTGAGATTGGCACATCCTAAGACAAAAGAAGCTGCTGCGTCAGTTTTGTTTCGCTTTATCACGAAAGGACTGGATGAAGCTAAGAAATTGGCTGCCAACCAGTTCGGTGATGTTCAGGTAGTCAGTGATATGGTTAGCTACCTGGAAGCCACGCAAATAGCAAAACATTGTACAATTGACGATGATATGGTCAGAATGATAAATATGCATAAACTCGAAAGAGAACTCATACCAACACAACTTCTGAAGTCGAAGAGTGTCTGGGAAGCTTTGATCAAGAATTTAAAAATGGAAGCAACAATTCGTCAGCTTGGAAAAATAACCTCTTTAGGACTTTGTGAAAAGGGATCTCCAGTGGAAAAAGAGATTACAGAGAAGCTGACAGATGAAGCGGCGCTTAAAAGTGCAAGAGTTCATCCATTTAAGGTGCTCTTAGCTTTAAAAACATATGAGTCTGGACATGGTGATAAGGGATCTCTTCGTTGGGAGCCGAATAAAAAAGTTGTTTCGGCTCTTGACAAAGCATACCACTTGTCATTTATGAATGTTGAGCCAACTAGAAAGAGATTTTTGCTGGCTATTGATGTAAGTGGATCCATGAGTGTGCCCTGCATTGGTAGTACAACTATAACCTGCAGGGATGCTGCTGCAGCAATGATGATGGTGACGGCACGAACTGAAAAACATTACGACGTGGTAGCTTTCTCTCATAAGCTTATGCCAATGGACATAAAGAAGAAAGACACTCTTCCTGAGATAATTAAAAAAACTAGTGAGTTGCCTTTTGGTGGAACAGATTGCGCTCTGCCAATGCTCTGGGCAGAGGAAAACAAGAAGAAATATGATGTGTTTATTATATACACAGACAGTGAAACTTGGTATGGTAAAATTCACCCGTCAAGAGCTTTACTTGATTACAGAAAGTCCAGTGGAATTTCGGATGCTAAGTTAATTGTGGTGGGAATGGCATCAAATGGATTCAGTATTGCTGACCCTGATGACCTTGGGATGTTGGATATTGTAGGCTTTGATTCAGCAGCACCACAAACAATTGCAGAGTTCAGTATGGGAAAACTGTAATAGACTAAAAGACTGATATAATAGAGTAAATTGTGTTTATAATATAAACTTTGTACTTATTCCTTATAGTATTAAGTGCCAAACGCAGACAATTCAAATACCACGATATACTACTGATTCCAGTTTTTTTTATTACACTAATGCTTGACATGTACAGCTATCTTAAATAACCATGAATTGGTCCGCTCTATATTTCATTGTTTTCATTTATTATATTAGGTTTTTTTTCTGGTTATTTAATAACAATTTGACACATTGATAATCAACATATATACTGGTAAGTGCACTAATACCACAACAAGAATGCAAGATTAAAATTTTCATGTCTGGATCTGCATTGAGAAGTCCGGCCAGAAATCTAAGAAGGAAAAAAAATGTGTTTATCCGAGAATTGATACCGAGTGTTTCAGAAACCTCATCACTTCCTTCCTAATGTTTCAGTTTCTGAAGATACGAGTTTCCCATTTATACATATTGTATTTATATTCCTTAAATGTATGCTTTTGATTGTAATTGATTAATGTTTGATTTGTTTAACAGATAATTCTGACTGTATTTCTCTGTAACTGTAATAAATCAGTACTTTACAATCAGAGGCTAAGTGCTTGTGCTTATATTTGTGCTACTGTACACGCTTATGTTTGTAAAACTCGATACTCTCAATAACTTAAGTCTCTTGGAATCTTTATGATAAAAAAATTGTGAAGCACACAGAAATAATTCTTTCTTCATCTCCTGCTGTTGTGTTTAAGGTGATAAAAACCAGTGCGTCCACACCTTGGAAAACCAGAGATTCCGGAAAATTCCAGAAAACTTCTAACCATGTAATATATCATTTCTGGTCCTCTTTGCCACTTCACTGAACATGTACGGATGAAGGGAAGTCACTCCGCTTCTGTTTATGTGATGTGATGTTCTATGTTTGTTCATTATATGACATCATATTATTATAAAGGCAGAAGTATAGTATATGCTGGTATAGCTGCTTGATGTATAGTTTTTTAATACATGTATTATCTCTTACTTCGTGTGAATAGTCCTCATGTGAAGATCAAAACTGACCCTTGGCTGACCATAATTTGAAGACTCAACAAAATTACCTTATAATTTTATAGTAAATTTGACCTTTGGTTACAAATTCTCGAGTCAGAAGCTTTATTTTACTGATTTCAAGTCAAAATGCTGTTTTAAGGGTCAAATGAGTCCTGAATATAAACAATGTATGTGATGCTGTTTTTTGTAGATACATGTTTTATTCTAAAATTTATATTTGCTGAGTGTAAGATACCAACACACACTACATTAAGTGGATCACTACTGTATTAGACTGTATTTTAAGCGCATATACTGTATTATCTGAGTCAGGCTTTCAATTTGTCAATTTTCAGGTATCACCATTTTGATTCATTGGATAAAACCTTCACATTCTGAGTGCAAACTTTTGTGAATATTTTGATGACTTTATGTAGTTTTGTGTAAAATATGCACAAACTGATTACAATATGCACATTTATTTTCACACATCAGAACCTGTACATTGACCTTCATGTTTGTGTAAATATGTAACATTTGATTTCTTGAAATCATGAGCATATCTCTTAATTTGATCTCCTTTTCCTTTTCATGTGGTAACAAGAAGGTGGATAATCATTATGTCATTATTTGAAAATGATATTTAATGTTTTCATCATTTCTTCAACAATTATGTTGTCTTTGTATCATGTTGCATCTCATTGACAGAGTGAATAAATCTATTCATGAAACTTCAAAGCTTGTTATACTTAATGATTATTTTAGTCTTAAATATTGCGGAGAATAGAAGAAAGTGGATAAACTGATTGAAGAGTGTAGGCATGATTATCTTAAGTGAAAAAAATTTGATTTTTGATTTTTGTGGAAACATGACTGTTAATCTTATGTATCACTCGAATAATGCATGAATGAGCTTCAAATATGAACATGTGCAGTTAAACTTGAACAGAGTGTTCAAGTACAGTCTAACCTGTGTTTGTGACCACCTCCAAATATAAGCCACCCAGTGAATAAAGGCCATTCTTTGAAAAAAAACGTCATTTATTATTTAGAACAAACTGACCTCTGAATAAAGACCACCTGTGAATAAAGGCCACATTTTGTCTTTCCCAAGAGTGGCCGTTGTTTACAGGTTTGACTGTAAATTCATGGTGTATAGTATCTTACATAACATATGCAGTCCAAGTTTCTTTAATGATAACTTCACTGTAGACCATAGCAAGTGCTTTTTTTGTCACATAAATGCACAAACAAATACAAATATGGATTTTCAAAAACATTTTATGAACTATATTTAATAGTTAAATTTCATTTTTAATCTCATTCAGTAAAAGCAATAGAACAAACATTAAGTATGATGAAAAAATTAATGTACACACATGTATAAATTCAAAATAATCACATATTTTACAGATGATTTTTTTCAACACTCACATGCTTTTATGCAATAGTTTGCTTAAATGATTTATTAGTAATTAAGTAAAATGACTCAAGCTAATTCTAATGCAAGAAAACACATATTTTATCATCATAAATCAAGCATTTCATATTTGGCAATTTTCCTCCATAATGTCACAAATCTTCACAGATCATATTGATGTTTAGGTTAAAATGTAATAAGATATTTATGACACAATGTGAGTACCACATCAATATATAAAGAGAAAATCACACACGCTCATACGCACTCTAATAATTCAATGAGTAATTTCTACAGCAATACAAATTTGTTTAGGTTTAGTATGACGGGAACTTAGATTAGTGAGTGGGAGGGGGGCTTTCTTTAAAAAAATTCTACACACAATTGCTGTATTATAATGAAACTTCATGTTGCAGATGCTAGTCCCACGATCCATCAAGCAAGTTCCACCATACGGCGATTTATTGCAGGGCCCCTGATGCAAATCAGATCAATTTTAAGGAATTAATTCTCGAATTCCATTATTTATCATTAAATAGTTGTATATCTTCTAACTTCATATTCTTATGTGGAATGTACTGAAAGTATACAAGTAACTTTAAATCAAATAAACACAGTACAATTTTACAGAACAAAACAAACATTATTATGTCGTCTATCAAAATGGATAGATGATAAATGACTTACATCCATAAAAGTGCAACTAAAAATACAATCATAAAATGAATATGCTGTTAAGCCTCAGTCTAGTGATACATACTTACAATCTGAGCTTGTGATACAAATTAAACCTTTGCCTTATAATACTGCATTTCCCCGCATCTGAAGCAGACAACTTTTAAAAACATTGCAAAAGAAGCTGTGGCTTGTAATTAGCAATGTCTTCTTTTGCCACAGTGCTTTCATTTTTGTCAGAGAGAAATAATCCATGTTCTTAAATAATTTGATGTTTTGAATATTAGCTTCAAATTAAGAAGAGTCCAAAGTATGGATATGAGGCAAAGGGTTAACACTGTAAGACTCCTTATTGAGATGTAAACTTACTTCAAGAAGTCAGAAGATCTTGATATTACATGTTCAAACTCGATGTAAGATAACATATTATCATCGTCCAGATCTGCTTCTTCTATGACCTATCAATAATTTCAAATTATGGGTGAAATTTGAAAATTTTTGAAAATTCAGAAATCTTAACCTCAGTGCCGTGGAAACAATTAAAACCAGTAGGGTTCGGATCTGGGAAAAAACAGAGGGTCCGGAAAACTTACCACGTAAAATTATGGGTAATTACCGGTATATAGATAAAAATGGCTTCCAAGAAAATAAACACATAAAAAATTGCTAAAGCTTACATGAATTATGGCTTGAAAAATGTCATGTGTATTGCCATATTTATATTATGAAAATATGGTGAACAATTTGCAAATTTGAATATTCACAATACCTTGTCAACAACGAACGACACTTCATCATCTGTAAGTTGATTCCGCGTCAAACATTGCAAAGTTTGTTCTAGATCAGGTCTACTTAAAAAATTGTCCCCATCAAAATCTTTATGAAGAGAATATAAAATTACAAAACTATAATACAAGAAATACTAAATACATGTATATTTATTTAAGAAATCAAATATTTGATGAACTGAAACTGGTAAATAATAATAAAAACTTATTTTTATGAAAGTTTAATTGTTAACATAACAAAGGGCACTCTCAAAAAATAAAAGATTGAAACAGAAAATTTTATCCACTGCCAGAAATTTGATGAAAAAAATCTGTCATATCACAAATTCTTTTAATGCACGTAATTACTGGTACATCATCTAGCCATCAGCTACATAGCAGAATGTATTTACATTTTGTACCTAGATTATCAGCACAACAAAGTTTAGTAACATTTGTTCATAATTACAACACTGTCTTCTGTCTGATATAGCATGATAAATTACCATATATCTTGAATGCATAAACACATTTGATGTCTTTTGGAGCAGCTTCTGAGAACACAGAAAACATGTCCAGAAAATCTTCAAAGCACATGTCACCTGAACCATCCTCAGAAAAAACTTGACATATACGCTCACAGAATGGATTTTCCTGTGTAAAAAATCATTACATGCATTAGCATTAAAAAAACTAGAGCTCCGCAGAGCGGCACCAACGCTTGACTGTTTTACATCATTCTATTTAGTAAGCAAGTTTGATCAAAATTCTTCGTTATAAGAAAGGACATAACTCCAAAAGTATAGCTTTCAGAATAATTCCTCTTGTCTCGCAACTGTGCCTTGTCATGATAATCAAGAATGCCAAGTGTTCTGTTGATATCTTTAAAAGTGTTTGAGTAATGGGCTACATTAAAATTTCTGCATGATAATGAAAACTACAACGACACAGTGATCATACTAGCTCGACTTCTTCTTTGAAACAGATGAGCAAAAAAGTCAACAAATATATTTCAAATGTTTGACATAACACAATTTAAAGCTAACAAAAAATTCATTAGAACTAACAACATTTACAGGTAGTCATAGACCTGTGATGGTAAAATTGTAGTACATTTTACTTATAACACCCAAATTTAATCCTAAAGTAACTTAAACAAAAAAACATTGTCATAGAGTATGACCCTGTTTATCTGATGTATGTACTATAGCAGAATTAAATTTCGGTGTTTTAAATGAAATGTATCACATGAATCACATGTTTCACATTTATGATTCTTATGAGCTAAGGACAATGTCATTTATGAAGAATTTTGAATGTTCAAGAAATGCATATCATTTTTATTTGCCATTGGAGATGGGTTGTTTATTTATTTTAGAAAATAGTTAAAATCCTGTTCTGTTCTACATGTATTCTCTGTTTTGAAAATTAATTTTCAGCACAATATACATAAATGCGTAATGCACATTATTGATTTTTTAACCATATGCATGTATTGAACTACAACCAATCAATTAAAGTGATGGGTCACCGACTCATGTTGAATATTATTTATGGTAAATTGTGTAATAAATCAACTACTATGACATAGCTTTTTTTAATCATACTATGACCATATAGCAAACATACTCTCAGTTCTGTCATGAGTTCTAGTTCTGTGACTGGAATTTTTATCCTTTTGGTTTTGCTCCCATCCTTCATGTTCAAGGGGACACGATTAGGGGACAGCTCTCGAAAGCGTCGAAAAATTCTAAAATAAAATTGGCATTAGTAAATAACTGATAGATTGGAAAGTTAAATTTTAGTGATAAATTAACCTACTAACATGTACATTTTGTATTTAATGACTCTTGGTCAGTTTTAGATTGCTTTATACC
Source organism: Lutraria rhynchaena (assembly GCA_008271625.1). Taxonomy (NCBI): domain Eukaryota; kingdom Metazoa; phylum Mollusca; class Bivalvia; order Venerida; family Mactridae; genus Lutraria; species Lutraria rhynchaena. The sequence goes on along the minus strand of VIBL01000167.1, from coordinate 745,297 downwards.
CTGTAAATGTGATACAGTCTGTTCTTTGTCACAATTTTGAAACAACTCACTAACCAAATCCCAGTACAATGGAAAATAAATTTGGATTCTAACAGGAACTTCTGATGCTCTTCAAGCAATGGCAATGTTAAGAAAGAAAAAATGATTTGAAGACATATCTTATTTCAATGGTATTTGGTGAACCATGTATGATTTTGCAATATCACTACACATAGTTATAGGATATTATGTCTATAGCTATTGATCCAACAGCTTAATCAATTGAAATATATTGCTAATTGATAAATATTTTCATAGATTTTAAAAAAATACCAAATTAGCACTTTGAGAAGACTTACACAATTTGGAATGTCTTATATCATCAGTGTTAAAATGCTTATATAAGTTAAAATGCGATAATTTTAGAACGTGTGTGTCACACATTTACCTGAGAATTTCTTTCCTAGTGAAGAACGTGCAGTCCTGAAATAATCATCAAGTTACATTCAGACAATTTACTTTCACAATAATACAAGGGAGATAACTTCATGAGAAGTTGTAAGTTACACATTGAGATTTTACTTATGATACAGGCAGACATCACACAGTAAGAGTTGTGAAATGGGTAATGGTCCAAGCAAACATGTCCTCAGATAACTGCATAGTATTAAAATACTGTCAGTAAACTGTAAACAACTTCTTGGACGAAGTATCTCACACTCTAGATATGGTCGAGTAACAGGTTTTCGTAGCATAAAGTTCAAATGAATGTATTGGAGGGAATTTTGTTTTAAAAAACAGATGAGATTTTTATAATAATGAATTTCTCCTATGATCATTTGCAAAATATCTCGAAATAACGAAAACTTTGCATAAAATACGGCAAAGTTTTGTTAATACCACGAAAACTTGTTACAACATCATACCAAGTCTTTATTTCTGTCTATTTGAGTACTTTGATTCTCAAACTATTACGTATAAATATGATATAACTTATTTATTATTCAGAACCTTTTACCTGGTAAGCCTCTAACTGTTCTTCAGAAAAAGATGATGTTTTATTACCCATAACACAGTTTTATACGAAGAAAATCTACTTCGCTTAACTTTGATATTGTTGTTGTTATTTTCTGTCTGCTCTTTGGACTCATGTATTAACCTAAAGTAATACAATAAAAGAAAAGAGGTAAAAGATACGGAAACAACGTTAATTACCCGTAATCATACGGTCAAGCGTGTAATGATTACTTTTCGATAAAAGTTTGTTGATTATGTGACTCTAAACACTTAAAGTTGAACGTGGGGTCTCATCAACTTTAGAATTGTGGGCTACTTAGGCATAATTTGTCCTTATTAAATGGTATGACTTTTATAAACCCCGTCACTACATCATGACCGTCTTGAACTTAAATACATTTTTTGGTAGAAGTTCATGTATAGAATGAATGTTCGGACATTGCCGGGGTAGTCATCTTTGCTATTTTTTTCCGATAATGTTCCATAATAGGTATCCCATTTTCCTAGAATTTAGTTTAATGACCAGAACTGTACTGCTTTATACCACAGATGTCATAATTCAGTGTTGAAACACCCTATCGCGTTCATCATCGTATTATAGGGACTTGGTGCTTACCATGATAGTACCGTACATATGAAGTAGCCCACATGCTTTGACAAAATTGGCAATATATAACAGCCCAAGCATTCGGCATAGTTTCTTCCCAAACCTCAAAATCGTCGGTCAAGACATTCAAATATTCATTGAGAAAAAACACGTAAAAGGACAATTCACTGTCTGATGTTTTCGTATCCCACCACGCACACTTACTCCTGATTTAGAAAATTCTAGTAAATACAATTAGAAACGTGAGTTCAGCTTGTTGATAGCTATGGAACATAACTATATAGCACGTTTATACGATAAATATGAACGATATAGGACGATTAATCGACTTGATTGGCAAGCAGATAATTAAAACTAATTGAGCCTCAGGCCTGCCGTTGATTTCAAAGTTATTAGTCATGATTATCATTGTATTTCACAATCCTGATAATGGATAATGATGATTGTTCGATATGATTCAACATATTTGGTTTGTATGAATTTGCTGTTGGAAAATGGTCTTGTGCAGTATGAGGAAACATGGGGTACCAGAACTGAAGTATGATTTATGATGCACGTAATGAACTGGGGCCTAGGGCGTAGCAGATCATAACTTGCTTCCCTGAGTGCTGGCTCGGATTCATAAAATACTTCGTTTTGATGATGTCTCCCGAAAATATCTAGATACAATGTACATTTACAAATTCTAATATATGAGTTCGAGTAATCCAAGGCATTTTTACTTTATCATTTGTATGACATAAACAACAAATATCATAGAAGTTTAAAATCATTCTTATTTTTTTCATATCTTTTCGTGGGTGTAGGCTATCCTAAAGAAGCGTTTGTGCTTGTTTAGTAATTTTATTCCTGGGTATGTAAATAGGATTTGACATTATAAGACCCAAATTCATACACCTTACTTAGTGCCGAAGCCAGACCCGTATTTGAACCGAGGCAGTATCCAGGGGAGTCCGGTGGCATGGTCCCCCGGGAACTTTTTTTTTTACAAAAACCTGCCATTTTCCCGCATTGCCAGTCCAAATTTTAACCCAGTGTAGCTACGGCGGTGATACGCCACTCTAAGCAGAATTTATATGACTTGAAATATTATTGATTTTAGGTACAAATAAATATCATCATCTGAGTATATGAATCGTAAGTCTATGAATTTGAATTTAAGTGAAGACGATTAAAATAAACATAAACGCAGTAATTTACAAAGTAGTTTGATCGTCATGTAAACACCACATCCACATTTACATAGCAATTCAATATATAGATCTATAATTAGCTTTGCAATGAAATTCAATTTGCTTATGTCTAACCTATGTTACGAATTATTTTTTCCACGACGTAATAATATTACGACGCACTTGGTTTGGTCACATGACCAAGTATGGCGGAGAGTGACGAAAGTCCCTCCCCTTCAGAAAATTCGCAGGATCCTGCAAATGGTCCACGAATTGTGACAATCACAAAGTCCGAAACAGGATTTGGATTTAATGTTCGAGGTCAAGTCAGTGAAGGTGGCGTGCTGAAGTCGATAAATGGCGTCTTGTATGCTCCGCTGCAACATGTCAGTGCCGTCTTGGATGGGGGAGCTGCCCAAAAAGCTGGAATACGGAAGGGTGACAGAATATTAGAAGTGTAAGATAATTTTTTTACTTTTACGTTAAGGCCTGTCTTGCTCTAGTTTCATATGTCTGGCATTTAAACGTTCAGCCGTTTGATAAGTTTTTGACTCCAGGAAATGGATTTGGAATAAATCTACACTTCGTCTTGTCAATATATCTTGACGTGATTTTGTTGAATTTTATTATAAAAAATGTGAATATCATAATAATCAAATTATGTAAAAAGAAAACAGATACAACTTCATGTGTTTTCTTCTTTTTTATTTTTTTGCCATGGACCCGAATTAAATTAAGGAGATATTCACATTGACATTCTATATTTCCTCTTTTGTTTGATTGAGGAAGTTTTCTGGTATTCTTTGCATCTATGGATTGGTTACTTTTAATGTCTTGTACACAATGTTATGCATTTAGGTTTAATTACCAAGGTTTTTTCCATATTTGTAAATGTTGCAAGATCTTATATTTGTTTACCACTTAAGTGAAGTGCAACTTGATGTAGTATCCATGACCACATACAGTAATATGTCATTGGTTTGGTACCTGCACATGCTCTCTCACCAAGTTATTTAATTTAACCAACGAGTCAGTTGACATTGGCATGTATTTTGAAGTCGAGTTGAACTGTTTATGACTGTATATTAAAATTAGGTGATACCCACAGGGGGCTAGAATTCTGACACTCACCAGTCATGTGAGTCTCATCTCTGAGGTGCGAAATTAATGATGCAAAGTGCAAGCAAGCAAGCATGGTCTTAATATCAGGATAAAAAACACACAAATATATTAGTTGGTCAGAGAAAAATACTCATATTATGTAATAGCAGGGTGGTTACCTGAAGCTGTTCATATAGTTTTCCATTGATGTAACATCATGCAATTGTTCAAATATTTGGAAGCTTTATCAAAAAAATATATGTACAGCTGAATCCCACCTTACAACCACCCTGAAATTAAGACCACCCTGCTGATATGGGCATTTTTTTTTAAAAGAATGGACCTTTTCTTTCTTTGTTTAATGGCCTTTTCACTCAAAATTGAGACCACACTGCTGTTACGTAATATGAGTATTTTTCTCCAACCAACTAATATATTTGTGTGTTTTTTCTATTCTGATATTAAGACTATGCTTGCCTGCTTGCACTTTGCATCATTAATTTCGCACCTCAGAGATGAGATTGCTGCAACATTTAAATTGTTCTGGTCTCGACCTTGTAGTAATTAACATTTGATACCATGTGGATTAATTTATAGAAGTTATTTTCACTGGTTTATAAATCATGTGACAATGGCACCCTTTTTCACAAATGATCAGTAATTTAAATTTCCATGTGGATGCAATTTGAATACATTGGATTAAACTTTAAATATTAATTTATTTTCTGTATTTGTCTGGAACACTGAACGTTTTTCTGAAAATCTACTTTCAGTACAAATTTATCTATATTTTAGATTCACAAGTATTAATGATGATTTATTTTGTAGGAATGGAACAAATGTGGAGGGAGCTACTCACAAACAAGTTGTTGATTTGATAAAATCTGGAGGTGACACCTTGACACTAACAGGTAATGGAGCTACTGTAAAACCTGAGTGATAAGTCACTTGTGAATAAAGACCATTATGTGAAATAAGGCTTTTCTTCAGTATACATCATTGATACTATAGATCAAATTCAAAATTAAATTTGAAAATTTAAAACTAAGACCAACTAAGCATTATGGGTTTATTTTTTTTCTTTCCATTTTTGGCCCTTTTCACTAACTTGACTGTATTAGAAGGATGCAACATACACCCGATTCTATAAATTCCTTCATTAAAGATTTCAAGTTGCTATGTTTCTCTTAGCATTAAACTTTTTTCATGTCTTTTGATGCTTAGTTTGTTTCCATTAAAAATATGTCTGTGTGAGTTTGTGGATTTTGGGGAAGACAGGATTGTATTTTTATAGAAATTTTCTTATCTATATATAACACATGATCATATAGGACAGCTGTCCTCTCATAGGATAATTCTCTTTATAATTGGACAATATAATACTGAATTCAAGGAACATCTAAATTATGTAGCATTTAATGAAATGTACCTGAGCTCTGTCTAAAATTTAATCAATGTTAATGCTACATCATGGAGCTGGTCTCCAAACTTTGTTTCTCTGTCCTAGGTTTATCTGTAATGTAGATTTATTGCACACTTTTTCCACGGTTGTCTTTGATTTGAACAATGTTGATAAATCAATGATTTTTTTCCCTATGGATCACTTATTGAAACACATTTCAGAATATCAAGCATCACAAATGCCCCTTAACAAAATTTCCTTCTAATTTTATTGTAAACTTGACCCTTTGGTACAAAGTCTCCAGAGTCAAAAGCTTTACTTTACTGATTTCAAAGGTCAAAATGCTGTTTTAAGGGTCAATTAAAAGCCCTGATACAAAACGGAATTAATGACCGCCCTAACTTTTACCATTGTAGTGATATCAGTACCAGACCAGGTAGCTGACAGGCTAGAGCCAAGTGATGATTCATCTGGACCTTCCTACATAGATTACTCTGAGAGAAGATCTTTACCTATATCTATACCTGATTACCAAACAGTTAACCAGAATGGTGAAAAATATGTGGTATGTACATCAAATTCTCTGCATTTGTTCATGAATTTTATGAAATTAGAGCGCCTGTACTTTTGTTCTATTTCATGATGTGTGAAATGTATAAAAAATATTTTCTGTAGTTATTTGAAGACACCATTTATGCTGCTAATGCTACTTTTTATGTTTCAATATTCTTCATACTCAGGGTTTTTTCCCTTCTGTAGCAGGGGTTGTTTAAATCATGAAGTTTTCCTCGAAAATTCAGTTTGCATCAAGTTTTTTCTTCCTTTTTTGCAAAACTACTATGTAATTTTCAACCAAATTTAAGATAAAGGCCTGTTCCCTTACCTGTGAAAAAAGACTTCATAATTTATTGGTATGATTTTTGGAGAAATTCACCTTTGTAGTTGGAAAGTTCTTCCAAGAGTCTAGAACTTTCGGTTCATTAAGTGAAAGTAGATGTGCTTTAGGCCATCTTTAAAAAATGTTGGTTTGTGGTTACATGACCCAAATTATTAATAGTGAGTCGGTGAGATTGGCTTTTTTGGTTATTAAGCAAACATTTGTACTGAAAATGAAATGCAGGAAAAAAGAACAAAACATTTTTTTTGTGGAAATCCCTCCACATCCTTTTTATTAGGGGATTTTTCTTTAATGAGTTGGTCACATAACTGCAAACCAACAATTTTTTAAAGATGGCCTTACATCCATGTGGTACATGATTTTAGAATCTTATTTAATCTTAGACTGAATGTATTCAAGAGTTTTATGTACAGTCAAACTTGTGTTTGCGGCCACCTCCAAATGAAGACCACCCTGTGAGTAAAGACTATTTTTTGAAACACCGTCACTGATTATTTAGAACAAACTGACCCCCAAATAAAGGCTATCTATCATTAAAGGTCACATTTTGTGTTTCCCAAAGGTGGCCATTGTTCACAGGTTTTACTGTACTGTTATTGTTTAGATTCTTTATACTTCACTAAATCCACATTTTGTTTGCTGTAATTTTTCTCAAAGCTTGTTATTTGAGAGTATCATTCTCCTCCATCTTTTATTTTGTGATTCCAAATTCTCTTCCTTCGGATGGTCTATTAAATCTGTTTTTGATTGCAGAATAATTTGTTTTTTACTGCAAAAATCCCTGGATGATTTCTCAGACAAGCCAGCAAATATCAATATTGTGTTGTATTCTTGTCATATTTAACCAGACAAGGGACTGAAACTTCATTTTAGGATGACAATTTAACATTGTATGCTATCATCAGTGATTCTGACTTTGATTCTAGATTCCAACCTCGTATTAAATGTTATTTTTTCTGCACATTTAATTCAAAGGTATTGTAGACAATAGGGGAGTGGATTTAGTTCTGGTTTTGCAACCAGTGAGTCCAAATTACTGCTAAATATAGATGTCATAGACACAGTGATTTTTTTGCAATTTCTGGAAAGGGTAAGAATCCAACTGGGGGGGGGAGGGAATGCACAGTGTGATGCCAAAATTGGGAATTTTTAGTCAGGAATTGGGAAAAAATTGTTGGGATGGTGATAATCCGTTTACAAATTCTCGTATTATTTATTTCAGGTTTATAATATATACATGGCTGGACGCCATTTGTGTTCAAGGAGATACAGTGAGTTTGATTCTCTTCACACTAAGTTAAAAAGAGAATTCCCAGATTACTCTTTTCCAAAAATGCCTGGAAAAAAGTTGTTTACATTAACCGAGCAACAACTTGATACGAGAAGACGAGGCTTGGAACAATACTTGGAAAAATGTGAGAAGTTCAAGAATATAGAATTATATTTTTTATGCTATTTACTGTGTGATTTAAAATATTACATACTTATTGAACTTTTGCAAATCTTGTGGAATTTTATGTATAATTAAGTTTCTTAAAATTGTAATAAATTCAGAAGCTGTGTTTGAAGTTGCCATTTAGTTGCTTTTTTTCTGAGCTTTGAAATGTGTTATTCTTTGTTCTAGATGTAAGATGATATCACTATAATACTATCAAATGATCAGTTTGAATATTTATTTCATTTTTATGACTCTGGAAGAATAATTGATCAATACATGATATCATTTGATAGTAGTTACAGTAGATATATCCAGTTGTACCCTGAAAACAGCTGCCTGTGAAATAGCTTAGAATATTATTATTACTTCAATGGTGTTGTAATCAAATTTTATCATTATCTGAATGAACTTTGGTAACATTTATCTCTTGTTTAATAAAATTAATTTTATAAAAATGCAGTTCAACTCTGCCATAATGACACACTTCATATAGGACAATTTGATTTTATCTTCTTATAAATATTGATATTTCTCACAGTTTGTATTACAATTATACTTATGTGATATTTGGATTCAGTAGTGGCCATTGTACAGTGTAATATTGACATGGTGTGCTGAATTGTTTGTCAGTGTTATCCTTTATTGTTATACCTAATTAAACCTACAATGATCAACAATAATAGGCTCTTTCTGTGATATTTTCAACCATCAACAATATTTTTTTCAATTACCATCGCCTCATGTGACATTTGTTTTCCAGATTGACTATATTAATGTCACAAGGGCTGCCTTATAGTATTTTTATGACCTTAGTTTTTAATTTCTTTTTACAGCATGTGCAGTACGTGTGATAGGAGAATGTGATATGATGCAGGAATTCTTAGCAGCTAATGAATCTGAGCAGGTACATAGATTGTTCATTGTAAATTTATGGATAAGATACGCATACAAGACATTGGTGAGATAAAGAATTAGTCTGAATTTATGACTGGGTGGCCCTAATCTAGTAGATCAATTCAGATGTATGAAAATCTGAAGAGAAGTTGTTCATCTAGCAGATTTAAGATGAATCATTTTGGTGTTATAAGTGGTAAAATGAGGAATGTGTTTAAACACATTATAGGGTGTTCTATTCATCAAAGTTCTCAGTTTCAACCGCTTTTAACAAGAAAAAATATGGTTCTTTGAATTTGTTATGAGGAGAATTAGATATGCAGGTGAATTTTAGATTCATTCAAAATTTACAGAAGGCAGTGACTATATTAGAGGCCTCTGTAGTTAGGTGGTTTTGGTCTCTGACATGTAGTCATTAGCCCCTCTATGCTGTAAGTTCAAACCCCACCCAGAACCAAATTTCACATATGAGGAAGTTGTCCAGCTAGCCTATGTAAAGTTGGTGGTTCTACCCAGGTGTCACTTTTAAAGCTGGAAGAGTCGCCAAAGACCCTGGCTGTTGATGCAACATTAAACACCAGAAAAAAACAAGAAAGCACTATTTTTGTGTTAAGAAATTTATTGACCATCACCTCACTATAGAAAACAATCTGATGTATGATTTATAAGTACACAAATTGTTACTTCCTACATCTATTCTTGTTAATTCTTGTTCCTCATTGTCTTAATAGTGACACTTAACCTTGTACATAAACATCTGCTTAATTGATGAGGTACTTGTGATTCACATGTAAAAATATAATTATATATTAAACTTAAATAGTGGTTCCTTTATTAATATTGTTATTAATGTTTTTAAATGCCTTTCAAGATGGGTCATCTCTCAGTAGATAGGAGGGTGACAAGTCACCTTCACAAACACAAGTCTTTTCAACTTCAACATATTTCACCTAATGTTCTCAAAACCTGTATGGATTGTGTATGACTATAAAAGCTAGGTCATATTTTATAACTGACTGATATGGAGTGATTTGTTTGGAATTATTGTCTGTTAAAATGGTCGTGAAATTATATCAGGCAGACCAAACTTATTAAGATATGTGTATACATAAAAGCTGAACTGATAACCTATAGAGTTATTGCTCTTTAATTAGACAAATGATACTGCCCACTCAATGTCTTGAGTGTTGCTTATTCAAAATTTGTATCACAATGCAGTCAAGGATGTGATGGACAATTTTGACTGATTGAGAGTTATGGCCCTTGAATGGGTAAAAATTATCTAAAACATGAATTTGTACTCCCAAATACCGGAGTACTTTTATCTCAATGAAACTTATTCAGAAGGATTATCACTATGAAGCTCAGTAAATGATTGATAATTGATTGGTTTATGTTGATTCCTAATAGAATCCTGACACATTCAAAGACACGCCAAACATGTATTTGTTGTATGTCGGAGGTCAGATAGATTTTTTTATGTTATTTTTATGTTCCAGGACTCAGCAAATAACGAGGTAGAATTGAAAGTTTTATTGCCTGACAGAAATATTTGTGTTGTAACCATTCATAGAAATGATACTACTGATAATGTATATAGTGTAAGTATTAAATCTTACATGAACAATGTAGCTGTCTGTAACCTCAGGCTTACGTGAATTTGTATTTCCTTTTTGACATATAGACAAAAAGGCTTTGAAATTATGAATATAAAACAAACTATTTCATTGTACATTAGAAGAAGTATAAATGTGATAATAAACAATCTTTGTATGCATTTTTTAATTGAATGAAAAACCTAATGGATTTAGGGACGTCTGTGGTTGATTGGTTATGGTCTTTGACTAGTAATTACTTGCCCCTCATTACTTGTTTGAATCCCATCAGGGACCAAATTTCACTTGGTAGGAAGCTGTCCTGTTAGTTTACAGAAGGTCAGTGGTTCTACCGAGGCGTACACCTGGGGCTCTTCCTCCATCTTTAAAAGCTGGAAAAGTCACCAAATAACCCTGGCTATTGGTGCAATGTTAAACCCCAGCGAAAGAAATATTGATTAATGGTTGTGTAATATATTAACACATTTATAACTATAAATTTCGTTTTACATTTCCTTTGAATTTCTGTAATTGATCAACTGTAGTCTCAGTTATCAGACCTCTAATACTCAAGGATATCTTTGCTTTTGTCTGTTGTGTTTTCAGAGTTTCGTCTCGTCTGATGTAAACATTTCATATTTCATTTCTTTCAGGCTGTTGTAGATAGAGTTGGCCTCTCAACTGGTGCTGCACAATGCTTCTATTTATTTGAAACTGTTGAATATAACTTTGGTAAATATCTTCCTAGATACTCTGAGTGTGAATGAGAATAATTTTCTGAGGAGTGTTTAAGAATTCTTTCACATCTTTAGGTTGAAATTGATAAAGTACTGATGATGGAAGGAATGTCATTTACTGGCTTTCAGTATGTTTTTTGATTTAGGAAAACCTGGTTTTGTTATAAAAAAATTATTGATTTTGTCATAAAAAAATGCTAAGAGCTGTGTATCGTACTTGAACTTGAAAATGCCGTCATTTCAGTCCATGTTATGAGACTCTTCAGTGAAATGGTTTTGGAGAGATTAGTATTGTGGAGATATCAAATAATGAATTTTTATTATTATCTTTTGTTCACTTTACTTTAATTTTTTTCAGATCGGAAATTACAACCAAATGAATTTCCACACAATATTTACATTCAGAATTATAGCACTGCTACAGCGACTTGTATAACTTTAAAAAAATGGGTATTCTCCGTACACAGAGAAAATTTCCTCAATTCTGACCCTGTTGCTGTGAACTTTCTGAATGGACAAGTAAGTGCTTCAAGTATTTTGTGTTCATTTGTTCATCATTTTTTTGCTCAAGTATAGGTATGATTAGAAAGACATTTTTAAGTTAATTTTGTTGAAGTCAAACGAATGAATGCAAAATTTTACTGTTCATGATGTAAATGATTTTAGCTGATCATCTAAAATGTTTTTTTGGATATATATCAATGTTGCAGTCTCCATTGAATCAATTATTACTACACATTAGTGTATGTCAAGTCAGAAAATTTGTATGCCAAGTCATAAAATTTAGAATGTTGGAATGAATACTTTTTAAATGAATGGTATACTTGAAGTATTTGAATCATTTTGGGTGCATTTCTACATAGTGACTTGCAAATGTTTGAATATCTTTGCTTTTTAAATAATATAAGGATACCACAGTATTAAAGATTTATATGTATGATGTTGTATACGTGATATCACACATTTTACACAGGCAGTAGAGGAAGTTAACAAAGGCCAGATCAAAACTGGTGACAAATTATATGAGCTGAAATCACTACTAGATGCCAACAAAAAAATAGAAGTAAGCAAATATTTTGTTTTAATTTTCTTTGTTGAATCGACTGGCTAGGTTTACAATCATTATGAATTTTATATGATAACTAAATTTAATTTTGCTTTAATAGTTTATTGATTTTTAAGATCTTGTTACTTGTCATGTACCCTCTAAATTTTGAAAGGAGCCTGTGGTTGAGTGGTTAAGGCCTCTGACAAATAATCACTAACCCCTCACAGCCGTGTGTTCAAATCCCACCCTGTACCAAATTTCACATGTTAGAAGTTGTCCAGCTAGTGAAGCTTAAAATACAAACTGATGTTTAGTTGTTAAATTACACTGTTTTATTATAAATATCAGGATTATGATTTTTCCTTTCATATTCATATCCAAAATTGGAGTTAGCCATTTCCTTATTGATATAACTTCGAGCTAACAGTTTAAAATGATACAAACTATTTGAGAGAGGGAAAATTTGCATCCTTTTATTTTTTTAAATTAGTGGTTGGTCTGCGTTTTGTTCACAACATGATTTTTATTTCAGTATGTAAAGTTGGCACGACATTTAGAGGGTTACTGTGAGATTCATTTCCCACACTGTCCATGTGACTCTAGGAAAGATGGCCATGTGATAGCAATAGTCGGGAGATCATGTTTTAAATTGCAGGCTTGTAAATCAGATGGAACTCCGGAGGTAATTTATTGCCTTATTTCTATAAAACTGCTTTGTTTCACATGTGGCAATCTAGATTTTATTCAGATATCAATTTTCGGTATTGAGTTCTACAATGAAAGGGGTGAAAAATTTCAAGTTCATGTGTCACTTTAATTTTTGCTTCCTTGAAAACTGATGGTTTTCAGTTATTAAAAAGTCCTCATACCTAAAAATGAAAACATTTCTCCACCCCTTCATTGGATCACTGATTATGTGATTTGGGTTTTTTTTTTGTTTGAATTATTTTTTATTTATTGGATTTCTGTAAAAAAGAACACTAAATAAACAAATCTATAAACTAAGTGCTGATACTAAACATAAGAAATTAGTTCAATTAATGTCAAATTTTAATTCATTTTTTTAGGCACAGGTAATAGAGTTCCAGTGGAAAGATATACAGGGTTATGATGTTGAAGAAGAGGGGATGGCATTTACACTTGAATATAACCGACCGGGAAAGAAACGACGATTAGTGCAAATCTTAACTCAATATGTAAGTTCAGACAAGTTACTTTGTTTTAGTATTATATTGTCAACTGGCTTGAAATTTTTGTTGAAGAAATGATTGCTACGGAGAGAAATTAAATTTCTGAGATTTTTCAGATAGTTGTTTTATTTGATCCGTAATATTAGATTTGTGGTAAAAATATTACAGCTCAATAATGTACACATTACATTTATATGAAGAATGGTGATAATGAAAATTTAAATGTCTGCCATGTTTGCATATTGCATTATGTGATATTTATAATCTAATAAGTTTGAACCCATAATTTTAATGGTGATTTATTGAAAGGGGACTTGTCGCTTACCTCAAATTCCTGGGGAAGTTTTAGTTGACTTGCCATTAGAAAAATACATATGACTGCCTTATTTTGCTGGAATACTGATAGTTTAGTATGTAAAAATTCTGTATGTACTGTTTCATTGTTGTTGAATCTTCACGGTGTATAAACGAGTCAAGTTCCGGTAATCACTATAAATTGTACTTGTTGAATTATACAGCATCACCATAAATTGTATAGTGATTGGAAGTAGCAGGTGCTTGTGATTGTATGTAAATAGTACAAGTTGAAATATATAACGTCGCAATGATTCATTGTTTACACACGGTTATCTTGAATTCAAAGAGTGAATTCATTTTTCTTATAAAAATGGAGGATGTTTTCCTATGTCATTGTTCCCTTATGCTTGCAGTTTGTGTACATGAAAGAATGTTTCGACAAAATTTTTGAAGAAATTGAATGGGAAAAAGAGGTAAATTTATTTAAGTCTTTCTTGCTGTAAGGAAATCCTTGTATGGTTTTTGACTAGTAATCACTAGCCCCTCTCTGCTGTGAGTTTGAATCCGACTTGATAATATTTTGCATGTGAGGAAGTTGTTCAGCTAGCTTAGAAGGTTGATGGTTCTACCCAGATGTACACCTTGGGTCTCTCTCTCTCTCCACTGTTAAAGCTGGCCAAATAACCCAGGCTGTTAGTGCGTTGTTAAAACCTAGAGACAAAAAAGAGAATCCTTAAATATTTCAATTTGCTTTCTATATTTTTAGAAAGCCTAGCTAAGGGATTTTTCTATCAGTGTAAGTCTGTCCAATACATTGTATCTGCATTATCCTATTGTCCGTTTAAGTAGCTAATCTGTACAGTCTAACCTGTATTTGCGGCCACGTACGAATAAAGTCCACCCTGTGAATAAAGGCCATTCATTGAAAAACCATCTCTTATTATTTAGAACAAACTGACTTATGAATGAAGGCCACATTTTGTCTTTCCCAAGGGTGGTCTTTGCTCACAGGTTTTGCTGTCTCTATTTTGCAGATTTTATAGCCATTATATTAATCAGTGTGTAACACAGGTTTCAGTCAAGTTGACACATATCATGATATCAAGTTATTTTGATATTATGTTTATCAAGAACAGTCTTTACACTAGCTTGAGCTGCTTTTTATTTGTCTTAAACTTTAAGCAATGAGGTTATTGAGGTTATTTTTAGTATAATACCATCAGTATTAAAGTAAACATTTGTTCTAGAGAGATTTAATTTTTAGTATTATATTTAATATTTTGTTTTGTTACTTCAATTTTGATTGAAAGTATATTTTTATTTTCAGGAGGGATTAGATGTATGAAGCTTGTTCGTAAGTTTATGTATTGTATTTATGATGTTTTAGTCTTCTATAGATGAGTGTGCAAGATTTTTATCATTAATGTTTTGTGGTCTTTTCTCTTGTCGTTACTGTAATGTTGTGTTTGCAGTAATGTATAGAGACTTACTTACTGTTGCTAAAAGGTGGGCTGTGTGCAAAATGATGTCAAAATAATGTTTAAAATATCATCAAGATGCCTTAGATAAATAAAATATTGAAATAATGAAATAATAAACAAAAAAAAGAAATAATGAACAAAGTATGATGCTGTATGTATGGTGTAACTCGTGAATATATTCTAGTGGTATTCACTCTTTTAACGCAGTCTTTAGATGTAAATAAACCGTTTTTGGTCTTAATTAATTCATACATTTTTTTCTGTTATTTCAGACTGATGGTTGTAACTTCATTTCATCTTCAGAATTGTGTGACTTTTTCTCAACTAGAATAGACTAGAAGTCATTATAATGGGGATGTACACATGCTTTCTTACTTGTTGTCATACATCTTGTGAATGGAAGTGTTGACTTCAATGGTCATTCATGTGGCTATTTTTAATGTTATAAATCATATGGTCATACATTCAGCAAGATAGAACTGTAACCAATATAAATCATGGTTGTTTGGTTGGACAATAGAACTACGATTCTTAAATGGTGGTACATTCACTGAAATGGATTTGTCATAATATTATTCTAGACACTTGACCTTGATGGGAGGCATTGATTGATCTTCTGTGTAATGTTTGACTATGAAATACATCAGTAATTCTGTATCACACCTTGGGAAAATCATTTGTAGGCGCAAACTAGAATAGCAGGTTCAAGATGAAGTCCTTTCCTGTTTAAAGCTGATATGTCTAAATTACTGATTATATAAAACTATAAAAAGCCTGTGCAGATTATTTTTGTAGTGTTATATGAATTAATGTAGTAATACTTGGTGGAAACATGGTTTTATAACCTGCAGGGTTCAGTGAATATGGGTAGCTCATGAGTAAGTTTTCTTGTAACAATATGAAGTTGATGAATTGTCCAATTAATAGTAATAACAAATGCCCCTGTGTGTCAAAGATTCGGTTTGTCATGAATTAAATATCTAAATATGTGTGCTTTTTACAAAATTTATATCAAGTTATACATTGTGGATGTATTCTGATATTGTTATTTTTTATTCGGTGTGCTAATCAAATGCAGGTTAAACTACATTAAATGTCTTAGTGATGTCTTGTGGCACTTATTGTTTCTTTTAAAATAATTGTGCTGTTTATAAAGAGCCTGTTCTACGTTGAAGACCAAATTGATATGAACATTTTTATAGAAATCAGCTCTAGACATTGTTGAGATTAAAAATGTGATTTGGATTGAATTTGTGTGTACAATCATTTTTGGGTGACTATACTAAATACAATAACTATATGGAGTATTTTTTCAAACTTTGGGGTCAATATAACACTTGACCATCTGCCATTTACCAGGCGTGTGTTAACATTTATTTCTATTCATGATTATAACATTTTAGATTTTGCACCTTATAGCTATTTTCACATTATTTTAAGGTGATATTTTTTGTAGATATTTAGTTAGGACATATCAATTAAGCAGATCATTGCTATGTTTGTTATAATATTTGATTTTGTCTTAATGTACCAGTAAACAACCTTATTAGTACCAAGAAAGATACCTGGGGAGTATATACGTGCTTGTATAAATGCCGAATGATTTTTCTGTTTTTAGCATTGTCCATTTCTATACTGATATTTCTTTGGTTATATTTTATTTCGGTTGTGATAAGTCAGGGTTATCTCAAATGGCTGAGTTTGGATTATAATTCTGTAAAGTTCTCATACCTTCAACCTTTCGGATAATTTCCGTTGTTTGAACAATGAAAATTTCATGGTAATTAATTACTCTTCCTGATTGTATCAATGGAGCAATGAATCTGTTTAAAACATGCATCAGTTGTAATAAAGAAAGCTATGTCTATACACAGTGTGTGGCGGCATTCATTTCTAGACTTAAAAGATTCTATTTTTATTTTGGACAAATATGCTGTAGGATGAAATTTGTGAATATGATGAACCTGTTTTGTTGTTATTTTTTAAACAATTTAACTTTGATATTTTAGCTGTGAATGTATGACTGCTAAATGTGTTACGTTATTTGCCCATTAATTGGCAAAATTTTGTCATTTTGTCATATACCTGTTTGTGAATGTACAGAGTAGGACTTGTCCACATAAGTAGTTTAGAAAAAAAATGAAGTTTTAGATTTCTCTTCAAATGCAGAGTACTTTGTTACTGTGATGTGTATGGAATATACCAAATGATATTATTTTTTACGACTGGATTAAATTACTTTTTTCACTTGTAGATTTTGTTGGATTTTGTGTATTTCGTTCGTTGCTTTATGCCTTACATTCTGAATGATGTGTGCTCATGGTAATTGTCATACTTACCAGGGGTGTAGAAATGAACCAGAAGCAGGAAAAATCAACCAGCTATATGAGCATTCTTGTCGGCTACTTTTTCCCCACAGGGAATGTTGCCCCCAAGCCTCCTATTGAGGAACTCTCAGACCCCCCCTTTCAACTTTCTGTAGCTTACCTGCTACATGAAAACAGCTCTACAACCCTGCTTACCATTAAAACCATCTTAAGAATATTGCATCTTTATTATGATTTTAATTGTCTGATATTTTAATATATTAATTGTATCAGATTATACTGTTGTAACTGAGAATACTTTGCTAGTGTGCTTGATGTGAAATGTAATTCTTTTAAATCGGTGTATTTATAGAGAATTTAAGAAGTTGTAGTAAGATGTGTTATAATCATTTTTGCCAAGTTGTTTATAAATATATTTGTACATATGTGGATGTATGATATAGTTTTCTAAGTATATATTAGTCAGATGTTATTAAGTTATTTGAATGATATACCGTGTCATGTATATATGTTTAACTGTTTTCTCAAGTCTGCCAGTAAAAGAACTAAATGTCTGTGCTGTGTTAGAATCAAATAACAATCTAGTCCATCCAATTGACAAACATTTCAGTTTTAAGTTGTTGCTATATTGGGCTTTAAACAAAGCTTATTTCCACTCTACATTATTTGGTTCACACTGTTGCTTTTTTTTAAAAAAAAAAACCCTTCAAAATAATCAATTTTTCACTATGATTATTTAATGTTTCATGTACATGTGTACTTAAAATAGTTTTTAACAAGAGTGTATTTAATGTACTCTGTCAATTGTCATTTTCACACATTGTGAGTATAAGTTTGATACTAATATTAAGGCATGTGGCATAGTTTTAAATTTGAATTTTATTTTTGAAATTCTTACTTGTTAATTAAGGCCACGGCCGTGGTCCAGTGGTTAGTGCGCTGGACTTGTAAACCAGAGATCCAGGTTCGAATCCTGGTCACAGCAGGTCATACCCTTCCATGAAAATTCTATAAAATGTTGATTTTCCTCCATATGTGGAGAAGTTGCCAGCTCCTTGTTGAAGGGTAAGTAATGTTTAGTATACAGGAAAACTGGTTAGGTGAACCGGTCACCGTATGTAATTGAAAAATTGTTGAAAAATGGCATTAAACCCCAGTGACAATAAGTCACATTAAAACAAAATTTGTTAATTTGCTGATATTTGTTACTTTTGTTGTTGTGTTGTTGTTTTAGCTTTAAGTAGGCTCTGTAAGATAAAGCTTAGTACAAAATATATTTATTTCTGTATTAAAGCCAATTTTGCATTAATTATTCCGTTACAATACTTGTATTTGATTTTGAATGAACATTTTCTATTTTCTTGGAGAATAGTTGTTTGAAATTTGATTATTTGAAATTCCAAAGACTCAATCATTTACCTTAATTGTAATTGTGAAAAATGTATCAAATTTGTTTACGTACAATAAATCCAATCAATTTCTATTTTAGTAAAAACCTGGTGAATTATAGTCTTAGTTTTGATATTTTTATTGTCTTATATTTTATAGTAAAGTAATCTTAGGTTTGTAAGCATCTTACAGCTACTGTTGCAATCTTTTCATTCCATGCGTTTAATTAGTTATAATGTATTGTACATATTAGATCAAATGATAAATCTGGTTTCCTTGTTATAAGGACACTATGCAGTGATTGCAAAATGATTGTCCAACATATATGCTGCAATATTGAGTATAAAATTATAGCTATTTTGAATATACATATACATATTTGTATATACCAAGTGGTAGAAATGTTGAAGTGTATAATGTTGTAGGTACATATTCAGTTTACTAAACAGATGAGTGGACCAACTTATTGCATGGAAGGATTTTTTATCTTGATTACAGTTGTAGTATAAGACATCACACAAAACCAATATTTATATATATATATCAGACTCAGTTCAACATATGGAAATTATGTTATTCGTATGAATTATCTACAATGTAGACGCTGTTGGCTGCCAGTTATTATTTGCGCCTTGAGCGATGTGCCAATATTTGTATGTTATGTTTGAAATAATTTGTGGCGACCAGTTACGGCTTACTGTTGGGGTTACGTGATAAATTTGATTGTTTCCACATTATTTGGTATTGTCATAAATAGGACAAGAATACTTGATTGTATGAATTGATTACAATAATATGATAATTATATTTCAGCTCTCTGTCTCTGTTAATATATGTGGGTACCAAAATTTTGTTTTATCTACAGTCAAATCTGGGAACTATGGCCATCCTTGGGAAAGACAAAATGTGACCTTTATTGACAGGTAGCCTTTATTCGGAGGTCAGTTGGTTCTAGAAAATCACTGATTATCTAGCACCAACTGACCTCTGAATAATAATCAGTAATGGTTTTCAAAGAATGGCCTTTATTCAGTGGATGGTCTTTATTCAGAGGTGGCCACAAAAACAGGTTTGACAGTATAATTCATTTCTGCTTCATTGTCTATTTTAATGCAAATGTTTCTAAGTTACTTGATTTCAGTTGCAAACCATGTAGCTGGTACTACAGATAGTCTTCTTTCTATTTACAGTGAAAAAAAATCAAAATTTATCTAAAAGAGATATAAATATGAAAGAAAAAACCTATTTTTGTACCAACTTGTAAGTATTTGTACTATGCTAATGCAATAGCTTGTTTCAGTTGAAATTTAGTATGCATTTTCTGCCTGTTTGTGCATGAAAATAGTATGCTTTGGACTTTTCCTTGTGAAGATGTAGGATATGTTTGAGTTGTGAACAAATGTTTTAAAATAAAAACGAGTGCTGGTCATTTTGCAGAAATACTATGTACCTATCTCTTCATATTCAAGTAATAGAGTATTTTTCTGTACTGCTCTTTATTCCTGCTTTTTCATTTTAATTACGTTAGTACAAATGAATGTATGTCTGTCATGATTCCACTGTAAGTCACCATCCTAGATATGTGTGAAAACCTAGACATGAGTATTAAATGCTTTGTACAATGAGACTCAAACCTATCTCTTCATTTGAAGGAGCCGAAATATTCAGCACTGGTACTTCCATAAGTGAATGGAACTTGTGGTGTTGTTCAATTTCGTTTGTATTTGATTCAATTAAACCTCAATTATCAAGTGGTGTTATGTATTATGTGTTAGCTGCAATAAACAATGCTAAACGTAAGGTCATCCTTAAAATTTGTTGGTTTGCAGTCACACAACTGACTCATTAAAATACCCCAACAGAAGATTTTTTTTGAGATTTTGACATTTTTTTTTTCATTTTTTATTCCATGTAATGTTAACAACAACAACAAAAACAGTCTAAAAATGCCTACCTACCTACTCACTGTTAAGTTTGGGTCTCACAGCTGCAAACCAGTAATTTCTTAAGGATGGCCTACTTAGATGTCATTGTGATTATGGTTTGTTTGGTAACTTTGTGTGAATCATGACAGAATATACACATAATATTGTTACTGTTAATTGTTGAGACCCATGGAATACCATATTACAAGGTATTCATACCTAATTGTGTAATTGTTGAATCAGATAAAATATATCTTGCATTGAAAACGATAAATAAAGTTCTATGAAGCTTTTGTTGTACTGGTGTTACTTTATAACATCTCCCCTGTGTTTTATCAATAAGACATAATATTCCCCATATTCCCCAGAATATGCCATGGATTAAAAGATTTTTACAGGATAAAACAATTGAAAACGATACTGAGGTAAGCCTGGTGTGATGAGTCCTAGAAATTCATATTAGCAGGCTTAAAAGATTATTATGTTCGATTGAATTACAATTTGTGTTACAGAATCTGTATCAACAAACAATTTATTTGAAATATGTTGAAATAGGTGTTGAATTTAATTAAAAACTTATTAAAGAATTATGTCAATAAATAAACAGGTAATTTTGTAAAACAAACATAGACAAAGTTAATTTTATTACAACAAATAAAAAAATTCCAATATAAAGGTACATTTAACACAAGTATACTGATAGTCACATACATTAACAACCATATCAGTGCCTCTGATAGAAAAGTTCTTCCTGAATGCATTGTCAGATGGTAAATGGCTTATCCAAATCATATATCTATATGTCGGTAAAAGGCCGAAAAAAAGGAAACCTATAATTAACATGTAACTATTCACATCATTATTTAAAATGTCAATCCATTGTTCAGGCATAATACTGTGAAAATCCTCACTGATCGATTGATTCATTGAGAGTGAAAATCATCAAACATTATGAAAGTTTATCTCTATTATTATCATCTGTTAACGAATGGACTCTGACTTCCTATATCCTTTTTGGCTTGTTTCAAACCCTGCAATACAAACAATAACAAAACGTTGTCTTTATTAGAATGTTATCAAAATGCAAAATTAACACAGCATCATACAGTATACCAGCACCAAATTGTATAAACATTGCTTAACTTTAACCACTGGGTTAAATCAGAGTTTTGGTTAAAATTTTGGTTAATTGTCTGTTAGCTGTTGTAGAAAATTTTGTTAAGTTTAACTAAATTTTGTCTTTGTTAAAGCTCAAATAAATCCAGCCCAAGTCTAAGATGCTGGTTAAATCTTAACATAAATGGTAACCAGGACCAAAATGTCAGCCCTTTATAACTGTTTTAATGATTTTTTTAATGGTAAGTAAACCAAAATGGTTAAATTTAATGTTCATACAATGGTTAAACTTCTCAACAATATTCTGGAATGTGCAGCGATCCAGCAATCCTCTGACCTTAGGCAACCCTTGAAAAAATGTTGGTTTGCAGTTGCATGACTGATTCATTCATAAATTCCCAACCCAAAAATTTTTAGCAATTCTAACCAAATTTTCTTTTCATCCAGATTCTGTATTCTTGTTTTTTCTTTCAGTATAAGAATATAAAGTCAATATAAAAATGCATACCTACATACCCACTATTAAAATGTTTATTTTGCATATCTGCAAACCATAAGTTTTAAAGATGGTTTTACCAGTATGGTGTGAAACAGAATTAGAGGTATGAGACAAATGGCCTTGAAGGAAATAGTGCTTATTAAATTGTCAGCAAAAAAAACATTTGCTTCACTAGACTCAAACTCATGACTAAAAGAACAGCATGTCTGCCTTTTACCGACTTGCATAGTAAATAATTGCCCCAAATTCTAGACGAACAAGCCAGTTACTTGAACTCCACAATGTAGCAGTCACATTTATTTGATATCAGTTCATGAATGATCTGTTCTAGCAGTAAAAACTGATCTAGTTAAAAATCCAGACAGGTGACCGCAATATAGTAATAACAGACATAATAATGAAAGGTTGAAATGTAGCATTACACAAAGTACCAGGGCCCAGACTCCAAACAAACATGTTTCTAGTTCTTATTTACAATGACTTGCAGCATTTGCAACTGTAATAGGAGGCAGAAAATATATTCCTGATGCAGGGCTCAAACCTGTGACCTATCTACCAACTGAGCTAATCGGACAGATGGGCATACAACTACTATTAACACATATGTACAGCCCTGTTACGCAACATCTTTGGGCCAAGCCTATCTTAGGATGAATATAAACTTCATACCATATAATACCCAGTGTGGTAGCCACTCATATACCAGGACATCAACATACTACATAATGCTTCATTATTCTCTGTTGACATGTCCTCCATAGTGGGTGGAGGCGGCGGAGGAGGCATGAATGGAAATCTCTGTAAAAAATCGAAAAGTATTTAATTCATAAGCAAGCAAATAAACGTGACAAATTGTCATAACTAGAAAAAACCTTTGAAGATTGTTTTTTTTTAAATAAAACAATATTTGTGATAATTTACATCCTCTTTGTAATTTATTGAGACAGTTTACAAGAAATCTAATATAATAAAACAATGAATATCAGTATGAAATTAACTATAAATAAATTATTGAATCTTTAGTCAATAGATTACAGAATTTGCCAAGAAAATTGAATAAATTACTGAGGCAGATTTGGGTGGTCCTGGTGGGGGTGGCATCGGAGGCCCCATCATGCCAGGAAACATTGGAAAACCAGGGAATGGAGGAACTCTAGAATCTGTGGATTGACCTGGCCAACCTGATGGAGGCATATCAGGATGGTGCGTAGATTGTGATGGACGAGTACTGTGTACACTCTTCCAATCCATTCCACTGTCAGTCTACAAAACATTATTGAAACATGTTACAAGTGCGCTTCGTGTACTCAAACATCAAGTTTTATGTTCATAAGTAGTCAAGCAATCTATCAAAGAAAAGTTATACTATACATGCATCTCTAATATGTATGCTAACACCAGCAATGGAAGTAGCATTCCAGTCTAATGATACTAAGACATGTATTCTTTGAGAAACAGACCTGAACTCAAATATTTAATACTCTGAATGCAGCTGATGAAAATCAAATAATGAAATAGCTCTTGGTTAATAGCTAAAGATCATTACAAAAAAACAAAAGCATTTGAGCGCAGGAAGACAACAATTATCTAAGGTATAAATATGTCAGTTTGAATGAATTACACATAGTAAGCAAATAAATTATCTTTAACAATAACTGTCAATTTACCTCATTTTCAGATTCAGTTGTTGGTTTAGTTTTTGGTTTATGGTAATGTATTAAATTCTTCAAAAGTTGTTCTTCCTCGTTACCATAGTCTGTATATCTAACATAGCATGTATCATCACTGATAGATAAAATTTCTGCCTCATATAAACACTGGTCTTCACTGAATCTTGCACGACATTTATCACCAACTTTCCACTAAAAATGATCAAATATAAGTAATAATATAGAACCTAGTCAAATTACAAAGACAAGGAAAAGAATACTTATATCATTATTATTTAAAAAGATGTAAAATGGTTAAAACTTGGTACAGGGCTCGACAAATCCACTCATCCGCTTGTAATGACAAATAGAAATTGACTCAGGAAAAGTTGAAATTGCTGCAGAACTAGTTAAAATTTTTAGCTGATTTCCTGCAGGATGAGGAGCCAGAAAAAAAATTGTCAAGCCCTGTTGGTAGAAAGTCTGGCATAATAAAAATACTTAACAAGTCAACTATAAAATATGAAAGTGTTAGTGACAAAAAGTCAAACAAAGTTGTTTATTCATGAGCCAATCCACATTTCAATTAGCAGTCGACAAATGACCAGTTCTCGTTTTTTGAACTTCCAGGCTATTTCAATTAAGTTAAGTGAAGATTTGATAAAAATACAGAGATTTAGTACAAACACCTAGACACTGCTCTTAACATTTAAATACAGTAGAATGAAATGGTATCCAACGAACATTTTGATTCAGTCATCAATAATGAACTACAATATTCAGCTACCTTTTTGGATTTCTTAGCCTTTGCTCGCTTCCTTTTCTTCTTGGTATTGTTGACTAGCTGAATGTCTTCTTCAGTCAAATTTATACCATTTTGTTCAGCAGCTTTCATCTACAACAAAATTGTAACTTTAGGTAGAATGTCATCAATTTTTACACTCGCATTAAGTATGATTACGATTATAGAAAATGCTCAAAATTACAAGAAATTCAGTATATTCAGTATAACTCAACCAGCGGAAGATAAATAATCTTCACACCTGCTGTCATTTTTAAAACTGACTAAATCATTTTATCAATGAACTGAAGAAAATAACAAAGCCATACACGACAGAATTTTTAGAAGCATACAGACGATTGAAATCACTCAGAAGACAGAAGAAAATTTTAAAAACAGTTGATCTAACTTGATACTAGGTTAGATAATCTTGCTCAAGGATGGACCTTTAAAAAAACTGAACCAATAATTATGACAGCTTTTCATAATATCATAAATTCAACCACTGCTTTAATACACTTAAGAAAGTTCTTTCATTGATAATTCGTCTGACTGACCAAAATTAAACTGCACACTGTTTTCACATGCCAACTATTATAGTACTGTAAGAGTAAAATGCAAATTAATCTGGGTTTCATTGATGACTTTTGAGGCGTTTTTTTTAATTTAAATGCAAATAATTGGCTTAATATTTGTTTTGCTAGACTTCATGTTGACATGCCTAAATCTATTCACCATGACGGAGGAATCTATGTACATGTACCATATTATTGATTTTAAATCTTGACAATGCTTGTTGCTCCAGGAGAAAGCATGTTAAGACAGTCAACACATTTAGACAGAGTGTCACTTCATTTGAAAGCATATCAATCACAAAATGTGATAAGACTGGAAACACTGATTTTCATCTGGCATCATATACCAGTTAGTTTCATACAAGCACAGACTTTTCCACTTTCTAGTAGGAATATTTGCAGTGACATGTGAGTTAATGCCAATAAATGAGATACTTCACATAATTCAACCTGATATATTTTCTTTCAACATATTTCATGTTATACTAGTTATAATACATAATACATAAATAAATTTATACAGTTTTTTTACCTTCATAAGAGACACAGCTTCATCATATGCTTTAATCAAAGCAGTGTCATCCCAAATGTCTTCAGTATCCTCATCATCCTAGATATAACAGAATAGTTATGATTAGTAATATGGTTAAATCTACCTTTGTCCAAAATATATTTTATAAGTATACATTTCAATGTAAAACAAATCAATACTTCATGTATCGGAATACCCGACATAATTCAGGGTGATTTAATCTTACTTTGAATAATAGATGTAAATTGAATGTTAATATGAATTATGATTTTGTTAGTGTAGTTAATTGATTCACTACATATATTCAAAGTAAGATTAAATCAGCCTGAATTATGTCGGGTATTCCGATATATGAAGTATAGATTTGTTTTACATTGAAATGTATACTTATAAAATATATTTATCAATTAATCAATTAACTACACTAACAAAATCATAATTCATATTAACATTCAATTTACATCTATTATTCAAAGTTGACAATAAAGTTCCCGATGCGGGGCTTGAACCCGCGACCTCCTGCTTGCAAGTCTGCTCCTCTACCAACTGAGCTAATTGGGCTGACAGGCATGCAAACTACTATAAACACATATATTATACATACAACAATATTACTTTATTTTCAGCCTCCTATTACAGTAATTTGAAAAAGAAATGAATCAAGAACTTGATTTAGAATACAGTATGAAGAATATGAGGTTTTTGCTTTGACTGCATGGATAAGTTGCTATAGTAACACCATATGTGTTATTCATAGTAATGTAAGGCAAAAACCTCACATTCTTCATACTAGTCAGACCCTAAGAATGTACACGAACCACATAACTGCTTCTCTGACAGCATCAACCAGTAATAATCAGGAATCGATTGTTGGTTGCAACATGTAGATGCAAATAAATATATAGGCACTGGTACAATATGTACCCAAGTTCAAAACATTTCGTTCTAGCTTCTCAAGCTACTGTACATGTATTAGTTTCCTTGGATACAGAGAATGGCAAGTTATTTGTACTTCTTACTTCCGCAATGACATTATCTTCTAGTAAGTAACTCACAAACCACAATGATGCCATCTTAATAGAACAGACCTACGTGTTATTTCTTTCAGAATCTTTCAGAATATGGTAACAGGTTTCAGAGCCGACTTTTGTATACGTAATACGGCGTGATTTCTGCGTGGATAAGTAAGATAATTGCTTAACAGGTACAACAAAGAGAAATACGGCTATACAAAAATGAAAGAAAGTAAAGATACACATAAAAATATAGTTAACTACCTTTCCACGTTGAAACAACGTTTCCCCTGCATTCGATTCCGCCATCTTTAGTGTCTACCGAATTCGTTTAGAAACAACAAATGTGATTGGCTGGAACCATGCGATTATCAAATGAAAACAGTTGTATTAAAATACACGAAAATCAAGCGAATGCTTTACTGTCCGTTTCAAGCGTCTGGTGATCATGAAGAAAAAATGTAAACATGACTACTGCAGAAAGTGCCCAACTTCTAGGCGAGTATTCTTCATTGTTCTGTCATAAAACCTAGCTAGATATTATTTCCCTTTGTCTGAATTATGGCCTCGTTGAATGAAACTTGATAGAATCCTGTTTGATTATTGGCTTTTTAAAAAACCTCACTCACTGAGTCACTCATCACTGTAGTCAACAGAGCTAAAAATTCCTTCACATAACGTTCATTGTGTCAGATACGCATGCAGACAGCTTTCTGCAGCCATTTAGTTGAAATTTTGCCACAGGTGTCAGATGTTGTCGATTCAAGTCCATTGCATTGGATTCAGGGCTCTCGATCTCCCGAATTGGGGACGAAATTTGGCCCCATTCCCCCATCTCTGGAATATCTCCAAAAGAGAGAGATATAGCCCTGGCATTGATCAATAATGATCTGCAAATAGCTCCCTTAGCTTAGATTTGATGGATGTTAAATAGACTCTGACACATCAACTCAAAATTCCCTGCACACAATACAGGCCCCACTTTTCCATATGTATAAACAATTAGCATATTTAGTATGCAGCACCACAAATGTGGTTTTTCATTGACTGTAATTCTTTTTTATTTTGAAGATTCTATGCATTGCCTTAAAAGAAACAGACATTGAATTAGTTTATTCAGTTGAATTTCACAGCATCAAACTTCATCATTTAGTGAATGCTTTTATTTACAGAATCCGGATTGTACTGTTGTTGTAAATGTAAGGGTATGTTCAACTGTCAAGATGAAAGATTGAAACATCAGATCAGTTGTATTGGCAATCCATTCAAAACTACATGTACCTACTTTGCATGTGAGAGAAAAACATTTCTTCAGGTAAATATCATTATATTTTTACTTATACTCCTTAACTAATTATAGTTGTGATTTGTGACCCCATGTGCTGAATTTTTCAATATTTAACTTTTGATTGGTCACTATATTGATCAGTATTCAGGTGAAAAACTTAGAAGTCCTGATTACCTGTAGATCTAATGCTCTGCCATTTGAGCTGAGCAGGCAAGCTGTTCTGATTTATTTCAAACTGAGAACTGACTTCAGGTTTCAGGTTTGTGTAATCTATCAACTTCGATGTTTAGTGTTTTTGCTCTGATTAATACGCATAGTACCAAGTACAAGAATGGAAATTCTCTTTAGTTGGAGTGTATGGCGTCCTCAATATAAATTTTGTCTTTTTTAGTTGTTCCAGCCAGAAGATTTTCCTCTTGATGGATGTGAACAGCCATTTTTCTTCTCAAAAGATGACAGCTTCATTAACCATTTTGTTAAAATTCGAGTTCCAGACATATTCGATCCTTCAATATTTCTCAAAACTACAGCTCAAGCTAACACTGTTGATACAGATGACTCTAATTTTCTTCTTGAATCAAATATCAATACATTGGAAGAAGAAGCAGAGAAGTCAACTTGTAGTACATTTTTAGAATCTGATAAACAAGTTGATTCTACTGAAGATGATCAGATACAAAAAATTATTAACAAAAATATTGAGTACTTGAAGAATACTGACTTACCAAACTTAAATACTGGTAGCAATAAAGTACCATCATTTCAATCTAATCAAAATGTCCCACGTCTTTTATCACCAGTTGATAAGCATTTGCATCTTTTTGGAGATGGTAGTAAATCCAGAGTTCATTCACCATTTGAAAGAAGTTCTAGTTCAAGTTTTCTGCCGGATGGTCAAATTGGATACAATTTCATGTATTCATCGAACCCTTCCATACCATTTTCATGTAATTTTAGTACTGATCTGTTCAGCAGTACACCACCACCCACTCAAGATGACAATCAAACATTTCTTACAAACATTGAGGAATGTCCTACTCTAAAGTATCTTGATCTTGCGAGAAAAGATCCATTTTTCGGTCAGAATCCTGGGATGACACAAATCAACACCAAAGACCCATTCCTTATAAATGCTTCAGTTAAAATAGCTGATAGACCAACTCTAACTTTACAAACTCCAACTTTACAAAAATCCCACATCACGAGAAGTTGTGAGGATCTTCAAGCTAGTCCAACGTTACAATTACAAGATGGAAATTACTTTAACTTCCCAAGTACCTTAGATGAACCTACACAGCTGGATTACCTCGATCTAGCAACTCTTGATTTTATCACAAATCCTAATCTTGTACCTTCTGCTCCCAATGTATACAAAGAGAAATCTGCTGAAAAAGATGACGAAATATTTCGTGTAACTGATATCAGTTGTGAAGGACAGATGAATTGTAAACCAGAATCAAACTCAAAAGTTTTGTCAAAATCATGTAATTCAAATTCGAGAGATGAAAATGCTGTGACAATTAAAAATAAGAAGCTTAGATTAAAGAAAAGTAAAAGTGATGTTGAAAGAAGGCAACATAATTGTGAGTTACCATCTGACCATAACTTTACTGGAAATCTCACAGTGGTTAATGAGGATTTTCCAAAGGAAAATTTTGACTTGATCGATGATGTTGTGGCTAATTGCAGCGGCAATGAGAGACCTCATAGTGAAACAAAAGACTACAGAATTTGTCGCAAACGAAAGCTAGACTCATCGAAAGTTAATAATTTTGGTGAAACAAAACCAACAAAAACGCACAAAAGATCTGGCGATACTAGACGAATGTCCAAAACTGACATTGTTCTTAGTCCTACAGAAATGTTGGCCAATAATTTTGATAAACATACAGATTCAATGAACAGTGTCCTAAGTGAAACTGGTTGTATCTATGTGAAGAAAAAACGTTCACTATCCTGTGATGAGCCTGTAGTGTATGTTGATGAAACCAATGTGTTTGGAGATGCCGGATCATTTCATGATAGCTCTAAACCAAGACCTACTAGAATAAGAACAAAGAGCAATTCATACATAACTGGCTTAAGCACTATAGCAAATTTGGAAACAAGTCCAAACAAAGCACAAAAACTAACATCAATTATCAAATTAAGGTGTCCTAACTGTACCTTTAGTTGTCAGAGTGCTGCAGAATTGAAATCTCATTGTACTGTTCATGGAGAGACAAATACATCTGTGTCTATGAATAATATAACTGTGCCCACATTAGATAAAGATAACCCATCAAAAGTTCATGACAGTCGTGGAAGTATTTTGAGCTGCAAAGATTTACCTGTTACAAATAATGAAGCTAAAGCACCAGGATCCTTACTATATTCTGTTAAGTCTTCAAATACACATTTTTCAAATCAATTTTTTTCTAAAAATTCATCTGAAAGTAGTATGAAGTTGCAAAGCCAGGCTGATAAAGCTACACTGAAATCCAGCTCTTCATTTAGAGTTATTGAGCAACCAAGGATGAAGACTGATAATATGAATAAAGCTCAGTCATTTTTGACTTCATTTAACATAGATAATGCTGTTAATGATCTTGATGCTGAAACAGAACTTGCTGTTAGAGCTATTGCAAATGTTGCTAGTAATGACACCTTTGAATTGCTCGACAATAATAATGATTCTCTTGAAAGGATAGGCAATGCAATGTCTACTTCTAGCAACAGTCTGTATGAATTTGGGAAAGGTTCACCATCAGATTTACATGGCACTAATTCTGAACAGATAAATGATGATTTTGGAAAGACAAATATATCACTAGATGTAGCAGAAAACTGTGAACATGATCACAAGCCCGAGTACTCTCAACCAGTAAATGAACAAGAGAGCAATCAGTTTGGAAATGTAGATATAAATGCTGATTTGGAAGTGACATCTTTAAGTCTTTTTAGTCTTCCAGAAATTTCAGACACTGAACAGTCATCAAGTATAAAACTTGATGATTCTTGTAAACCTGCCGAACCTGAATTTGATGATGTCAAATCGCCATTAGAGGACACATTCTTAACTTGTGCAAGTAGTAGTAAGAATAAAATAGACAGTATTGATCGGAATTTGTTTGAAACTTTTCAGACTTCTGGAAAACCTGACACTGAAAGTTATGAGTCTGTAGTTGTAAGCACTTCTAATAATCTCTATTGGAGAGGTGACCCTGATAATAATGTTTTTGCTGGTGGAATGCCAGCTGAGGAAACAAAAAATTCTGGATGTAAAAAAGAACAAATGATTGAAGAAGTGTTTGAAACAAAGAAAGCAGCTGAAATAGATGACAATGAATTTTTTGGAGATAGTGAGCGTGCCACAGATAAATCTGTGTTGAAAGAAGTAGGTGTTGCTGCAGATTCCGACAAAACTGTTGAAATATATGATGAAATGCACATTAATAATGAAGATGTGATTCCTGTTTCTAAAGATTCAAGTGAATTTATAGAAACTGATAAAATTATTAAGGAATTTATCAATGACATGACAGAATGTGAAAAGTCTGTATCTGATAAAAATATCCATGCTGAAATTCCAACGACAGTAAAATGCAATGTTGCTTTGGAAACAAAATCAGAAAATCATCAATTAATTCCAACAGCAACCAGAGACAATGAAAATATGTTGACAAATGAAAAGGGATTTTCAGAGAATAAAGTTTTGCCAGACTTGAATTCCCGTGCATGCTGTGAAATTGGATCGCCTAAAATCAGTGCAGATTTAACCATTGAAAACAAACAACACTCAGAAACGCTTGGTGTTGATTTATTGGGTAAAGTTCCAAATACTCTGACTGTACATGCAAGTAAGCTCATTGTGGAGGGCACAGAGTCCAAACTAAAGAGAGTGATTAAAATCATCAGGTTAAATACAAACAAATCTAGTACAACTGCTGTTTTGAAAGGTTCACATAGTACAGTGAAGTCCTCTGACAGTGCTAGTAAATCCAGTGAGAATGAAATCTCTTTGAAAAAACCCAGTTCTACAGCTGTGGTAAACACTTTGTGTAAAATTGAGAACTGTTCTGAGAATGTTTGTACATCTAGTGTGATTGATGTTCCTACAAACATCTCTACCTCTACTGTGATGTTGAAGAACTTGAGCAACTCTGATAGCTGTACTATTGTTGATAGTAAAAACACTATTGTTAATACTCCTGCTAACATTCCCAACACCACTGCAACAGAGCAGAGTACGAACAATGTTAGTAATATATCTACCAGTAGTAATACATCAAGCACAGTTGAAATACTTACAAACAACACTACCTCACAAATCAAGAATAAGAATCCACTACCTCTACCACCTACTGATGATAAGCAACCTCCAGGTTTGTGATCTAATCATTTCCATTACATGTGTGCCACAATCTTTTTTGGATCGAGTCAATTTATAGTGCCTTTTGTGTTGCTATCATTCTTGAGTTGTCTCCCTTTTATTGCAGTATCGTATAATATTATGTTATTGCTTATATATACCTTTGTGTGCCTCATAGGCACATACTTAGTGTACATGGACTTGATTTTACATAAGCAATATGTCCGAAATGTGCCACCATATGACCAACACTAATTCTTGGACTCTTATTTACTGAAAGATATTAAATAAACCAAATAAGCCCCTTGTATTTACTTGAAGGCGTATTTTTTTCCCTTTATGGTGACCTATGTCCATGAGTTTGACTACTCTTGTTTTATGAATTGTACTAATTAGTGTGTTTGCCTTTCAGTGAAGTATTACATCTGTGAAGAGAAGGGATGCAGTTTTAAGTCAATCTATAAGAAGAATCTTGTTTCTCATCATAAACAAATACATCTTTGTGAACAGAAATATTTGTGTGACCAGTGTGCATATTGTACTCCTCATGTAAGTACTGTTGGGGATAAATACCAAGATTCCTTGTACAGTAAACCCCCTCAAAACCGGACTCCCTGAAATCCTGAATTTTCTAAAAATTGGATGATATTTCAAGTCTCATTTTTTTTTCTTCTATAATCAATGGTTCTCTGGAAACTCAAATTCTCGGAAAACCGGACTTTTAGCCCAGTCTAGAAGTGGTCCGGTTTTCAGAGGTTAAACTGTATTATTTTCTACATGATCTCTGCCATTTTATGCCAAGATCTTGCCTTCTTTGTCTAGCATTAATCATGCATTGTTAGCTCATCTGTTTGGAAGAAAACGTTGAGCTATTATCATCACTGCGGCATCTTCATCGTTGTCAAGCAAAAACGTTTGTGTAGCCCAGTGCTATAAAGTACATGGTGAAATTTGGCTCAGTGCATTGTTGCTTAAATTTCAAAACAAAACTGATTTATAAAATTTGCAAACATTTAACTTATAGAATAGATATGTTTAGGTACATGTAAATTATTATTATTTAATTTTGGACCTTGAATAATCTAATCTGTGATGCTTTTATTTGTTACATCATATTTATATTTTTACCTATTCAGGGTTTCCACTGGACATTATATTTTTCCGCCACAAGTATGGAGGGGAGGGTCTTATGGTACTTTGGTTATTGCTACTGCTTGATTTGATTTTTTTTTCGCCTCTTGCAGACTTTATTCGCCATTTGTGAAACTGGCGAATGGCAGTGGAAACCTTGCCTATTAATATTACAATTATTTTTGCTGAAAATAAATATTATTTAGAAACTGACATGATGTATAGAAATGAAGAATGCCTACATTTCCAAGTTCTAAATTTGGCTTGTCCAGTCTAGTATCAAAGGGCTTATGTCCAAGGGCATATTTTATATATTAAGAATTACGTGGAAATCTCAAGTAGCCACCTCAATATTACGATCAACTTGTTATAACGGCCACTTACTTTTGGACTGGCTTTTATTAACTCCCAATAATTCAACTTGATAATGAGACCACCTCATTATTATGACCTATTTTTGGGAGTCCCAAAGGTGATTTCATTATGAAGGTTTTACTGTATTTTTTGTATTATTGCAGCTGTCCTGCTTGAAACACCACATACAGACCAAACATCTGCATGAGAAAAGATTCAAATGTCCAACGTGTAATTATTTATCAAAGTTTCGCTTGGACGTTGTCAAACACGTGAGACATACTCATATGAAGCAGAAACAATTTGCGTGTAATCAGTGCGAGTATAAAACTGGACACTCTCATTCCTTGAAGTTACACTTGATGGCACACGCTGGAGTTTATTCCTATAAGTGTAGTGCATGTGATTATCGTGTTGGAAGCACAGACAAAGTGACTAGACACATAAAATTCAAACATGTTAATCAAACAGGTGTGAAATGTGAAAAATTGGATGTGACATTTAAAGTTGATGCTAAACAGTTCTTGTGTGATGAAAAAGTTCCGAATGATGACATTAAGGTGATTGAACTCTCTGCAGAGGAGGCAAAGATATTAACTGAACAACAAATGAAAGAGAAGGAGTTAAAATCAAAATTAGCAATACCGGAAAAGAAGTTGAAACCAAAGAAATCGAACGATGGTTTTGAAATGATTCATGATGAAGTAAATCGTATTATTGTGATGAAAAAAATTGTTACGAATTCACAGAAAAAATAAATTATGAAGATTGGTTTATGTATTTGATTTTTTTTTTTTTAATTATTTTACCTGAATTCTGATATTTTTCATTTTTTTTGTAAATCTGTGACATTTTGACTGAAGAATTATGGTATATCGAGTATTTCTTACCTCTGAATTATACATCATATGATAAAGTATGTAGTTGTATAAATCACTGATGAGGGGCCTCCATGGTTATAGTAAACACAAGACCCTCACTGCTACAACTTCAAATCCCACCCAGTACAAACAAATTTCACATGTAGGAAAGCTGTTGAGCTAGCTTACGGAAGGTCGGTGGTTCTACTCCGGTGTACACCTTGGGTCATCCTCTATTGATCACTAGATATTATTATTTTACACCACAAAAATGAAGATTACAAAATTCAGTGCACATACTTTCCATTAGAACTTATGGTAAATTGATAGATCTATGCACACATCTAAAATTGCAGAAATTCTGTTTGAAAGATATCAAAGACAAACTTGACCACATCATGTATGTAAGATAACTGTACCTATGATTTATTGACTGAAAGATGAGCAGAGTTCCTTGGCTTTTTAGTTTATACTTATTTATTTTAGCTCGATTGTGAAACAAGCAATTTTGCTTATATTAATCACGCTCGAGTCTGCTTCCTCTGATCCTCTGACACTACACCAGTACTGTGTTCGAAAAATGGGATTGTGAAGTTCATAAATGAAACCCATTAAAGTTTGGATTTGACCTCGGGACCTTTGGATCAGAGGTCAGATGCTCTACTTCTAGACAACAACACCTCCCAGGGCTTTTTAATAGAATAAAAGAACAAACTTGATTTTATGAATGATTTACTTTTATACAAGTTTTATGAACATGAATACTAACAGCTGAATGTAACATAAAGACTGAAACAGGGACCAGATGCTGTAATAATTTATCAGTAATATAAATTGTTGGTTTGCATTCTAAGATCTCTTGACTAAAAATTTTCTCGCAATTTTTTTTTTGTTCTTTAATCCAGCTTTTTGTTTACAGTAACAGAATATAATGTTCAAAAATGCTCATCTATCTACATACTAATAAAAGTTTGGGTCATGTAGCTGCAAACAAACTTTTTTTAAGGATGGCCCAATCAAGTTTCTATCTCTAGGGATCTTGGGGAGACCCCAATTCTTTGAATGAGTTTGACTCATTGGCATTAAACGAAGTCATTCTACTTTCTGAAAAAATATCCTTATTATGTTCTAAAGTTAAAATAAGTTAATTCAATGTTTATATTTTTTTGTATTGAAAACAAATATTGGTGATGATTTCTATATTTGATTTTTTTTATTGTGTTCAGGTAACTGTAAAATGAGTTATACTTTGAAATATATTTCTATTTTTTATCACACAACTGGTCCCTGGTCATATAACATACTTCAAATATCATCAACACAAACACTAAAGTTAAATTAAAACATTTAAATATTACATACATTGTACCTCTCATACACAATACTGTAACAATAATACAGTGCAACCTCTCCAGGGCAGTCCTCTCATAAGCAACAACCTCCCTTCAACAACAGCATGACTTTCATACTGAATGAGGTAACTATTAATTTAACCTCTAGAGCAATGACCTCTCAACAACAACATGATTTTGCTTCTCCCAAAGGGAGTTGCTTTGGAGAAGTTGCACTGTACAAGCATTTGTATAAAATTAATAATACAAAAAACCATGGCATGCTGAAGAATTAAATACACAATTGAATTCACACATTTTATAAATGTATGACATAGTATAAATTAAGGTGTATTATACACAAGAACAATGAGCACTTTTAAGGTTGAAAACAGAACACTGGTAACACTGAACAACAACATTAACTAACAAAACAACACTATAAATAACCAGAACTAAAAATTAACCACAATTACAATTAATTAGTGAATGTTTTATCTCACCATTTACAAACTGGCACTTACAAAACTTCATCACTATTGTCATTTCCAATCTGCTTTCTCAAGTTGGTTTCTGTTTAATTATTTGTTACTATGGTAACAGACATATGAATATTGAGGAGTGCCAGGTCAATATGGTCAAAAATCCATGAAAACTGTGTTTAGGGACAAAACTATAAAATTTGAGCTGTTCTGTCCGTGAGCAAACAGTCACTTGATGCCACAATTCTAAACAAATATCTCACAAACTTGCTGTTATATTTTACCACAGCAATAAAATGCATGTAACTTGAGTCTGTACCCATTTCAAATGAATAAATACTATATGTTAACTCTAATTGGCAGAATAAACTTTAAATGATTGCATTCATATTTAAAAAAAAAACATACTGAGATACAAAAAATATTTCAAATTTAGCACTTCACTTAAAACACTTTTCCAATTTAAAAGTTTGCCTTTTCCAAAAAAATATTTCTTAGGTCTATAAATATATTTCTAATACCTTGTACTCAGTATACATGCGAGATATTTGTGAGGACTGATGGCTGGAGATCAATAGTTGAATGCTTTAAGCATTTTACTAAACACATGAGATCATGTTCAGTTACATTTTACATCCCTAAATATATTATTCTTTCCTAACAAAAATTCAATTTGAACAGATATTTTTATTCAAGTTTTTTTTTAATTAATTTAATCTTTTATGTTCAAAAATATATCAACTGGAATGATAATACTTACAAACATGATGATGAGCTCATTACAATGAGAAATGTTACAATTTAGCACAATATACAAAATCCTGTTGAACACTATCAATTTTGCACAACTTGTGTTTGCACATCTATTCTAAATAATTTGATAACACAAATATTTATGATGTTACAAAAGCAGTATGTTGTTTCATTCTAATTGCACTTGATGCGTCTAAAACACATAATTGTCTGACAGATGATTGCTTTAGCAAAACTATGAATCTATACGAGGGGCCTTAAGTAAATATTAGTGGTAATAAGAACTAGTTGTATTATACTGAACAAGGTTTGACAGGAACACAGGAACATGAACAAAGTTTAAGAACAACAAAATGGGGAACACAGACAAACATTTCTTTTTACAAAAATATCTATTTCTTTCTAAAATAGTCAAATTACAAAATTACACATTTACTATTGTCTACAAAAAACAGTGCTTACAGTGGACTTACGGAAGTATTCCAAGTTCTCACAACTTTCACTTCAAGAGTTACTGTGATTATGACACACAGAAACAAGGAGAAAAAAATTGCATAGAAATAAAATTGTATACAAAGCTATATACAACAGACCTTAAATTACGAGCTTAAATACTGAAACACAAACTAAGACAAAAATACTGGTAGAAAAAAAAAATGAAAATTATGAGATCTAAAAATTGACTAGCTACGTTTTAACTGAACAAAATATCAACTGGTGCAGCTTACTGCTACAGAAAATCAAAATTGGAAAAAGATATTAATAGTTAAATTAGTTATCTTTACACCATAAGTCACTAATTATACAGCATTTCATAAGCTAACTAAGTTAGGTTTACAATTATCTAAGCCGTAACAAAATAAAGAAATGTTTTTTATTTGTGTAGCTAAGTACTAGTATTTACCCTTCAAGTATTACCCAGTTTTAACAATATCATATGAATAATACCCAATGTAAGAAATACCCTTAAATATGGCTTTATTCACTATTAAAATATTTACTGACTTTAAAAATGTTTACGCTATCAAGGTGCATTGTTTCAACCTATGTTGGGTTATAATACAATTATTATCTGTATATCAATACTACATGTTACAATCAAAGTATTATCATGTCATACAGATGTTGACTGATTTTTTTCTACTGGTTTTCCAACCAATGCTCTAAGCTTTAAATTTCTAATCACATTTTATCAAAAACTAGACTAAATATACCTACATTTTCTTTCTGGTCTAAGGTCAAATATTGTTCCATATTTTACCATCTACAGTAACTTTGCATGTTCTGTCTGAAAAATGGTTTATCATAAACTTGTACACAAATATTTCAAACCAAAGATAAGCAGAACACGAGTTACTTCCCTTTAAATATAACGACAACATAACTTTGAAGAAATCACTAAGTATAGGTTTTATGCAACATTTTCGAAAAAACTCAATTTTAGTACACAAATACTTAAATAAAAGAACAAATCTTTAATTTTATATTTTGTAAGATACTGAAATATATATAATAAACAGAAAAAAGCAAAAAATAGTCCTGATGTTAAAATTAATGAAACAAAATTAACAACAAGTAAAAAGTATCAGTCGTATGATTTTAATATTACAAATATGGATTTAACCAAGGCAATACTTTTGAATGAATGGAATAAGAATGACTGATATCTTTGGAAGTAAAATTAAGGAAGTCAGTTAAAGCAATCTAAGGCACAGGTGAAAATTTTATACACAAGCAAAAATATAGACATTATTTGTCATGGACAAAAATATGATCAATATACATGAATTTACAGATGGGGCTGAACTGATCAATTTTAAACAAATTTCAACCTGTAGAAGATCTAAATATGTTCTACTCTGTAATACTTGACAATAATTATCATCAAATTAAAGCTCAATCAAGCAGATGTGTTCATGCAATAACGAGACCAAAAAGTTTGCTGAAAGTCTGATTATCTACCTGTTTTTGTAACATTGAAATATCAAATAGAAAAGATGAACATTTCTTTCATTGTTCCAGGGTTTTTTCTCAGCATTTTGGGAATATGAACCGACCCCCAGGATTGGGAATTTTCGCGAATTTCGGACAAAATTGGGAAAAAGTTACACTGTATAAAAATACTGTCAGAGTAGTGTACCAGTCTAAAAGTATGTAACCATTGATTGTTTTCCTCATATTATTTGCACTCGCTACTCTCAACCCCAAACACGTTGTAAAAATGGCAAAAAGTTTTTTTTCTCATTTGAATTGGGAATTTTTGCCTTGCAATTGGGAAAAATATACTTTTTGCCATTGGGAACGCGACTGAATATCAGTCGTCAAAACAGCCCCCAGTGTTCATTAATTGATATTTGTGTTAAAATGAACCAATATCACACATTTTGAAGTAAAATGACACAAATCAAAACCCTGAAAGTAAAATTCTCCTCCAGTTACTTCACTAGGAAATCAGAGCCTAGTTGGAACTACCAGGAACCAAACACATCAGTGTTGTTCTGAAAATGTCATACACATGTACAGAATGTTACATAATGTCACCAATGGATGAAGGATTATACAAGTATAACTATATATGTGTAGTTTTGATATCAGAATGTATAACGATCATATTTACAATGTGTATGTCTTTGATCTTAGCAGAATTCATAACATTATACATGTCTGAAATGATATGATCCATGTATGGTCATCTGATGCCATCCATTTTCTAATGAATGTTCTGTCACTGAATTCCGGCGCAATGAAGGTGTCAATTGTTACCCCAACTAGACAGTTTTTTGACACCGTAATAGACAGCAGCCCCAATGCTTATAAAAATTGCTGCTCGTTTCACATACTTCCATTTTAATCCCAATACAACTTCCTGTAAAATATCAACATAGTACATGATATTTTTTATTATGAATCATAAGGGTGTGAAACAAACATCAAACTAAACTCCATACATTTTTTATGTACAGATAAATTATTACTAGGCAGACCCTCAATGACTAGTGACCTTGTGGTTCTAACATAGGGGTATAATGTCGCACTAACAGCAGCGGTGGTTTGTAGAATTAGTAGAACAAACCTAGAACAATCTGTACATTGTGCTAAATGCCAAAAATAGACACATAACGATTCATAGGTATCTCAACACTAGTAAAACATGGTTAAAATATACTACAGAATTTTCACTAGAGGTCGAAAGTTGATGGTAAAAAATAACCCTTGACTGATGATAATTTGAAGAGTCAATAAATTTCCTTCTAATTTTATTTTTTTGACCCTTTGGTACAAATTCTAAAGAGTAAAAAGCTTTATTTTACTGATTTTAAAAGTAAAAATGCAGTTTTAAGGGTCAAGTGAAAGCCCTATAGTAACCACAATTTTCAATTTATAAGATGAAACAAAATGACATAACATACCCATCCTCCATTATTTTGAACCCAGTTACAAACATACGCAGTGATGAACTGAACAGACCACTGTATAAATTGCTGACACAATTGTATCGCCTTCTTCTTCAGT
This sequence comes from Lutraria rhynchaena, assembly GCA_008271625.1. Lineage (NCBI taxonomy): Eukaryota > Metazoa > Mollusca > Bivalvia > Venerida > Mactridae > Lutraria > Lutraria rhynchaena. Next base: position 704,572 of record VIBL01000167.1, on the reverse strand, counting down.
GTTGCTATAGCGATGTCGGCACAGAAGACAAACAAAACAATGATTCTCTCCCTTGTAATTCCATCACCAAGCAGTTCTCCTAGAAAATCTCGGAACTGGCTTTCAGTCACATGTCCATCTACATTGTCCCCTCCAATAAGCTGAAATAATTTAAGTATAGTTGAACTCAATGAATTTTAATCATGTGTAACTTAACCCTTTGCCTCATAAGCATATTTTGAACTCTTCCAAAGTCAAAGCAAATATACAAAACTTCAACTGGGTTATTTCTCTCTGACAGAGTGGAAAATATACTCATTACAAGCAATGACTTCTTTTACCGCAATGTTTTCAAAAAGTCATCTGCTTCAGACGCAGGGAAATAGGGTATTATGAGGCAAAGGGGTAAGTTCTAGTTGACAATCATGATATATAAGGTACTAGCTTCAATTATCATCAAGTTGGGAAAACATATTTAAGACATGAAGTAACAAAGATAGATGGAATATTCATGACTTGATCATTAAAATGATTATTGATAATGCATTTTTGTCAAGATAAAACAAAATAGATTCATACAGTTTATATACTTGGCACACACTCAATTTCAAGTCAAAATGCTGTTTTATGGGTCAAATGAAAGCCCTGAAATAGCTTGGTAAACCCTACACTCTACTTCCTGTTATAATTCTCATCAAATGAATGGAGTGTCTAAGTATTGAAAGAAATATCATGAATCTGGGGTCAAGTATCTTAAAAAGTTATAAGCACACATTTTGAAATATGGTATGTGTATACCTACACACATACAGTTACCAAGATATATAGTTTAATATAAAGATTACTTCATATTATCATAATTCAAATATGAAATTTATTCAACTTTTTCAAAAATGACTTATAGTTTAATATTAAAGATTATGTAATATTATCAGAATTCAAATGTGAAGATTTTTCAACTTTTTCAAAATTTCCCCACTTTTATTACATCATACTTACATCAAGGTTAGAACTTAATATAACATGATATTATACACCCCAAAAATAGATCAATATTCAAATCATTATGTATTATTAAGTCTATTAATACTAGTAAAGAGTTTCTATTGTTCATTAATTTGTCTATTAAGTGACAGAAAATAAACCTTACTTCATACAACTGAAAGGTTTAAGTAATCTGCGACTGATTGGGTAACTTAATACTTCCTCCTATTTAAGTTACTACCTCCTATAAGGTAACAAGTTACTCATTGTCACGTTTTTACTGCTATAGATTTGTAATCATATCTACCTTATTCTATGCCATACGTATGATAAACGTTTAATATACCTATATATCTCCTATTTCACAACAGTATTGATAATCACTATGAGGTATACCAGAGCAGGTAATAACTTCAACATAAATAAATAAATATACCTATATATAACATTTTAATAGCTTTGTAAGAAAAGTAATTAGAACGTCTAGCCAACTCATTACAATGAATTTAACATGTCCACAATAATAGTTTATTAGTTATAGTAATTAAACAGTGTGCATGATTTAAGCCATTCAAACTGCTTCAGAAATGCTGTAATTCTGTCATATTACAGTATACTTAATGTGAAACATGACGTTTTAGCTTCTTAAAAGAAAATTTTACTATTTCTTGATATTGTACATGAGGGTCAAATTGTACACAGCTTAACTGAACAATGTTAGAAGTTAACAGTTTAACTTATCAAAGTTAAGTCTTTTTTTAATCATGTAAATGACATTATAGCGATTAAAATGAAGTTTATTTTTCATAAAACAAACCATTACAGCATTTAAACAACCACCTATCAACCTCAACTCTAGAATACCATTTCTATAAATCAAGGAAAGACTTTTAGATTAAGTATGGATGATTCAACTGATCAAATAAATAATTAACTTATGAGTAATGGCAATATACTTAGTATACATTAATTTTAACCATATTTTATATTAAAATTAAAAAAAGTAGGTTCCTCTTCATAAAATCATTCAGGATAAAAAAATATTGAATGTATGCGTTTATTAATGGGAACATGTATAATACCCATGAATACATATGTATATATACATATATATATATGTAAATGTTTTTGGGACCCCTGCCATTTTAAACATGTTGAATCATAAATAGGGTTCTAGTCATCATTGCTAACAACCAACACCTGTATGGGTACAACTAGGAAGGGAATCTATTTTCAATGAAAAATCTTACTTAATATTACCACATACATGAGTCATTCAATTGTTCAAATAAACTAACTAAATAAATTCACCGCAACTTAGTCATGATAATTAATCCAGGAAAGTTGAATGACCCAACTTCGATCAGTCATAAAGATGGCATCAACTTTGTTAAAAAAACACCAACATAGCTGTAATATTATACACAGTAATATAATCAGTTTTGCTTTAAATAATCTATGTCAAGCCAAGGTACACAGACAACCATAGCAGGCTTCTCGAAACTGCTGGAATACTGCCTGACATTTGGTCAGGTAAAGATAGAATTTCTGTCTGACCAAATGAAATTTGTCTAACCGAATATATTATAAATAAGTCATAAATGCAGTAAATAGTGCCCAACTGCCGGATATCTGGTCCGGTACTCGCCCAAAAGTTATTAGACCTGCTCGAAATTTGTCTAATATGTCTGACAGTCCGGCAACTTTCGGGAAGCCTGCCATAGAGGGAGCAGAAATATGGCCTTTAAGCATAAATTGTTATCATCCAGAGATGCACTTGATCTGTAGTGCTATTAAATGTGTGTTCAAGTATGCTTGTAGATATCATGATGGCGTTATTCATTGCAACTCAAGTTAAAATGTGTTTTCAAATTGCAAAAATTTGCCTATGTATCGAGAGTTGATACCATAAATACCAGGGGGCAAGGGGGGCATAAGGTTTAAAGTTGAGGTAAAACTAACATTGTCATTACCTAATTGTTACAAATTGAGACAATTAATTTCATTTATCACCTAATTGATTTGTCATTTATTGTTTTACCAATATTAAAACATTACACAAGCAACATTAATATCTACAAGTATTTTCTCAAAGGTAATCACACCATTATTTGTCAACACTATTTTTATCATTCGGAAACCCCATAAGTAATAGCCTTGAAGTAAATATTATCATAGAGATAACAGTATGAGGTCATGACACAGCTCAACATACCATCAAATATTACAGGTAGATATGACAATGGAAAGTAACATTATATTACATAATATATATTATTATTATATATATATATATAATATTAAAATATACGGAGAAGTGAAAAGTAGGGCAATTTAGTTGTTTAAAATAAATATACTTAAATATAGAAACATGAAACAGTTGACAAGAAGTATCATACCAAGAGCCTCAAAGTTTGCTACATCATGAAATGAATAAAAAGTAACCTTCATTAGTCACCATATGAATAACTAAATTTTGTACATAAAAAAATAAAAAATGATACCAGAATGTTCCCAACACCCAGGCTTACATCAGCTTTGCCTCTCAAATTACCCAATAAACATATCCTGAAAATTACCCTTTGTATGTATCTTACAATACATTTTATACAAATAGAACGAACAATTCAATAATTAATACAGTGGTATCTAAATAAAGATTCATTAATATCTGTTATACAACTGGGACATCAAGCACCATTTATTTACAAGATTTTTTTTTCAATTAAGTCAGAGTAAAACTATCATCATCAGAAGCATAAATTCTTATGTAATGAGGTTTCTGACATTTTCAGGATTTTTTTCCATTCTCAAAGTCCCCTGTTGTGAACGTCTGTCAATATAATTACATAAGCTTTCAACTTTTCTCCTGTATCCGGGAACATTCAGACAATAAAACTTACAACTACAACAGTAGCAACATCAAGAACAACAACAACAACAACAACAACAAAGGAGTTCAATTATAGATTGAGTGACGAGAGTCAATTAGGTCAACTCATCTTCAACCCGATTAGCTGTCAATTAGACAATCACTAATCAGGAATTCTAAAAATGTCATCCGACCTTTCCCTTACATCAGCTGGTATTGTTATAATGAAGTGTGATTGGTTAGCTGTGAACATAATCCTCATTGAAGAAATCTGGGGGAAATTATTTCAATCAATACCACCAGCTTGCATGATTTGTCTCCATGCATGAAAATACACTGCTTAATGAATAATTGATCGATACATTCCAACTAGTGATATCAGCCACTGGAAAAGTCCTTACACTCAATAACAAGTCGATGACTGATAAACAAACTTAATTTCTGGGCGGGAAAATCTGAACGTTGTAAATGATTTATTTGCGGGATAAACTACGTTTCTTTTAGTTTTACTATTCTGCACAGTATCAGGGGACATGGTCTTGATTGCTTTTGGTACTTAATACTTACACTTATATACATAACAGCATTTACTGGTACTAGAAGTTTTGATAATTACTAGCACTGTAAGGTTCTAAGAATAACTTCATAAAACTTTTTACATATACTGAGTTCATACGTTAAAATATCCTATCTGGAACCAAATAACTTTCACATGTGAGGAAGCAGATCAACCAGCTTACAGAAGGTCAGTGGTTATACCCCGATGTCTACACTTGGGGTCTGCCTCCACCATTAAAGATAATAAAGTTTCAAAATGACTTTGGTGCAATGCTAAATCCCAGAGGAAAAAAGGAGTGGTGAAAGATGAAAGTGAAAGTAAAGAGGTGTATAAATGAATATACAGTGTGTGACTTAGATTTTGAAGTTGGCTATTAAAAACTGTGTAATTCTGTAATCCGTCTATACACTTAATATGTAAAATGGTCATCTACTTGTTTTAGATAAGAGGCGGGCAGTTTAATCAGGTCACTGAAAGATAATTATCTGTGATTTTTTTCCTTCTTTGTTTGGGTCCGATAAACAGACCCTTCACAATAAAAAATAAAGACATTTTTCCCAAGTCCTGACCTAAAAATTCCCAATTTTGGCATCACGCCATATATTTTTTTCCAACTGGACCGGACTGGACCCTTTCCCAAAATTGAAAAAAAATCACTGAATATCATAATGAACATAATATGAATAATAAAAACAAGCTGAACACATTCTTCATCCTCAGTTCTAAGTCTTAGTAATATATTGAGTTTAAAAGTTTATAAGTTTAAAACAAACTTTTAAAAATCCAGTGGATAAGATGCAGACTGCATTGTGAAAAAATAAAGTAATAACACGATCAATCTTGTTCACATGGGGTTTAACGTCACACCAACAGCCAGGGTCATTTGGCGACTTCCAGTTTATATATACAGAGGAAGGTGTGCACCGGGCAGAACCATCGGGCTTTCACAGACCAGCTTGACAGCTTCCTCACATGTGAAATTAGTATTGCCCTGGGTGGGATTTGGACTCATAGCTGTGAGAGGCTAATGATTACCCTTAGAAGAGCACAACTACTTGATCTCAATTAGATAAATACATGTAATTATGCCACACCAAATCGTATCTATATTTAGCATCTGTGGACGGAAAGGTTTTGATAACCCGAGTCAAATAAAAAAACATCATAATTATCTTTATTGGACCATTACATGCTGGAACGATTTGCTTTGTACCAATATGCCATCCAGTCATCAAAATCGATCTATATTATGCTTTTGTTTTGATTTAAGAAATGAAACATATTTATTCTCGCTAAATGGCTGTTTGAACTTTTGATAGAAGCTAATACTTTGCAGCAATTAAGTAGGAAATTTGTGTTTTTTTCCAGAGGCACTTGTTTGTTTTTTCCGGATAGATAGATAGGTTTTTGAACCTTGATGTTACGCTAAACATAGACGCGATTTGGTATGGCCATATCATAATACACAAGCATACCGTGTAAGCACTTTGCTTGACCTTCCTCCTCTCCTTGCTTCTCATGAAATCATCAGCGTATCTCCTCAAATCTTGACCACATTTTGCCCATGCTGAATTGGCATAACCTTGTGGAGTTCTGAAAGAAAGTGTACAGTTAAATTTTAAACAAGTATTTGTTCACTGAGAGATGAGTATAGTTTATACATATCTGTATTTGTTGGCTAAATATTGAGCAAATACATGTAAATGCAGGAATGCAGGATTTTTCAACATTTTGGAAACATGATCCAACCCCCAGAATTGGGAATTTTGCAACATTTTTGACAAAATTGGAAAAAAGTCACATTGTATAAAAATAAGTTAGCACTAGTTAGTATACAGTCACGGAAAACTGTTTAGGTGAACCAGCTGCCATGTATAACTGAAAAGTTATTGAAAAATGCCATTAAACCCAGTGACAATGACACATAAAACAATAAACAAACTTTAAATTGTAGTCCAATCATTAGACTGTATGGAAGGCAAGAATTTTTTAAGCAGTGTCCTGCTCAGAGGAGTATGAAAATTAAAATAAGCCAACAGAATTACTGCATTTATAAAGCAAGTCATGCTTCATACCAGTCCAACTCATCAGACTGTTTAAGATGGAGCAATATTTTTCTGACTTGGCCCCATCCAGATCAAAGGTGACCCTTCTGAATTAAATTATTTAATCCACCAACTGGATAGCTGAAATAGCAAAGCTAGTTCCGTACAATATTGCAAGTTGAGACCTGAACATTAGATTGGAAAGGAACTAATAGTATGTTTACATGTATTCATTTAGCAATGGGATTTATCAGGGAACATACATACAAAATCCATGAAATTACCATGTAAATAAAGTACAATGTAACTAGAATCTACTTACAGAAGATGTAACTCATTAATAATCTCCTCAGGAGTGTCAACTTCTCCGTCTCTGTTTATCTGTTCTTCTATAAAACGACCAAGCAATGCTCTGCCTTCTTGTCTGGTTTCCTCTACAGTTGGTGGAGGTGAGAAGAAAACATTTCTACGATTGTCATTAGGAATATCTAACGGTTCTAGGTGACATGATTGACGGCGAAGTCGTGGGTTGCTGCCTGTCCTAACTCTCGGTTCTCCGGCTCCGATTTCAACTGCAGCCATTATCCCATGGTTGTGCGCAAATATTTTTTACAAAACTATCAACTTTTACAACACAAATCGTCAACAAATTGCCAAAACAATAGATGTCAGTTCAATATCGTAATATCGATGGAGTCTAAGCTCTAGCAACTTTCCAAATCAAACAGAAAGCCGTTAGGCAGTTTAACTTCGAGTCAGTTCAAATGTAAACAAACCGATTTACCACAAAAACAAAACAACGTGTTTCCTCTCTGCGCGCAATAATCAAATGTCTTGTTAAAGCTAGACATAAGTTGTAACATGTGTAATTTCAGCGCATGCGTCCTCGTGTGTCCCGCTTATGTCAGACGGCAACAAGACTATTTTTAGAGGCGGAAAACCCAACATTGATTGACCTGATATGACCTTTGAGCTTAGGTGCTTCCCCAAGGGTTCGTGTTAACGGCGACACAGTCCGTAACGGTTGTGTATAAAATCGGGTTAGGATTTTGCCGGACTTTCTTTGATAAGAGCAATATTCCTAATAATGTTTATGTATTCGTAAACTCAATTTCTTTATATTTACTAAATGCAGTGAGTTTTAAGTAAAAAAGGAACACTTAAACAAAAGTTACATTTGTTAATACAAATTTTTACGTAAAATAGAACAAATTACCAGAGAAACGAAAAACAGACTGACTGACAACCTCATGAATATATTTCATTTTTATTTGATAATAATGTAAAAGATAATTCCACTCAAAACTACCTCAAAATGTTAGTTTCAGTTACCATCGTTACAATGCTATGAATTCATTTCACGTGAAGCAGATCCCTTAGAAGCGCACGAGTTAGTTAGATATATCAGCACTAAAGTCTTATTTCCTTTCCGAAGTTTGATATATTGAGTACGTTACCATAAGGTCAGAAAGAATAGGAGTGTTTACGGTTTGCCCGACCTACTCAATACTATTAGGCGCCCACCCTTAAGTTTCTGTGATCACAACTCTTTATTGTCATGCTAAATAAATGTTGAAAGTTATTTGTATCTGTGGGACCAATATACTGTGTATATTGGTCCCAGTTTGTATATTTCTTTCGATATTTCATTAGAACTAGTGTGGGCAAGAGGTTTCCACTTCTGTAATATAAAGTGTAGTGCAAGTATAATATATTCTATATTATTTATGCATGGGGGTATAATTGTGCAATTCAATTAGGCTGAAATGGCCACACGGACCATTTTTATCTTATATTACTTGTACACGAATTACTATCATCCGCGGCCTCTTTGGTTGAGTGACTGGTATCTGACGAGTAATCACAAGTCTTTTACCACTGTGAGTTTGAATCCCACCGAGATCAAATTTCACACGTAATAATCTGTCCTGCTGGCTTACGGAAGTATGTGGTGCCACCAAGGTTTATATGTCTATCGTTGCAAGAAAAGGCGCAAAATTTCGAAAAACTAGACAGTGAAAAATCTTATCATCGCACTGTACATCCACCCATTTTGATTTCATGTACCCTGGATTTGGACAGGTTTAATGATCAATCAAGGTATGTAATCCAAGAGAATAAACTACTTGTTTACGCATTATTTGTCCACACGAGTAACCTCCCTTATGTGCACGCCAGCCGACATAACTCTTGTTTGTTTAGTTTAGTGGCGTTTTATGACGCATCGACAACTAATGGTGAAGTAGCACGCATCAAAATGATAAAGATAACAATGATTACGTAACTCTTAGTCTGATGTCATTGCATGCGACAGCTTTGAGTGGAAAATGATATGTCAGAAGGCTCAGCATTGTCTATTATACGCGTATAAAGTGTAAAAATACGGACACATCGCATTGACAGCATTTACAACGAAACACTTCAGGATAGTTAGATTGTTGGTGGTTGTTTAGTGAAGATACATCGTTATATACAAAACGTTTTTTTCTCACACATGCCAGGGACTCTACTTTGCAGGGATATGCAACTCGCCAAGTCTCGCAGAAAGTCTGGTCCTTCGCGAGGTAACGCGAGAGCGTCAATTCCAAAATGTCGTAATTTGCACTCGTAAAACAGCTGAAAGGCTGGTCAAAATTACTTTTCCAATCTACTGACATAAATGATGTTTTGTAATGTAGAGTCCCTGCACATGCATAGTATGCTTATCTCCGAGTTTTGAGTAATTTTGTCTCTGACACATTCAGGAATCATTTGGTGCGATAAGTTACACATTTGAGTCTAATCATTTTTAGTCTAATCAAGATGACAAAGATCATTAATCAATGCCGATTTTCAAAGTTCAATTTCATCGTTTTCATTATTCAGTTATCAAGTATGTAAATATCTTTGTTTCGCTGATATTTATTATTACAAAGTGTACACATATTGAAATATTACTAATATATTTGTACAACGTGGGACGCAAAATGTAAAACCAACCGTTTTTATGTAAAAATATTCTGGCATTACTAGTAATTTGACTCCATGCATTATCAATTAATCCCCACCAGCCGCAACAAATGGAAGCCAGTCGGTGTATTTTTAATCGGAATTTTCATGCGCATTTATAAATAATTAATGGCCCAGTTAGGTATTTCTCAAAATGTTGACTCTTGTATGGTACAATTCAGACTTATCACAGCCAATCAAATGCCACATAACTGTTCACGTGTTGAATCGATTTAAATGACGTTACTGTTCCCGGTACCATGGCGTTTATTGATTTCACACGACCGTCAATCAATATTAATAATAATTTTAACAGCAGGATCACAAGAAAAGTGCGAACGTTCAATATCGGCACAACAGCCGAGTCGTTCGTCGGCCCATATTCAATAACTTATCAGAGAACTGGAAGTATTGATATACATGTAATATCTACATCCGATAAACAATTAATATCGAGGCAATATACGATAAACCGTTACATGGCAGTAAAGTTTATTTTGTTAGTTCTAAGCTCGCTTATAAATGAACGCATTACTAACTTGTAGAGTAAATAATAAATCAAGACTACGCCGTATTAGGATAAAGTGAAATTTTAGTATTTTGTATGATGCTTAAGATTTTAGTTGAAATCTGCGTGAACAATGTAGATCTTCAATGCAGTATCTATTAAGAACCAATTGCATACGGGCGTTCAGTTCCAAAGTCAATTGTTATATTTAGTGTGGCACTATTGACACAAAACATTCGGCTTGTAAAACATGATACAACTTTTAACACAATTGTGTGCTTGTGCCTTTTTTCCAATAAGTCCACCGGTAAGTGACCGTAGATGGTCCCTATAGAGACCTACGTACATAGATGAAAGAAACTTGAAAAGAACGAGTTGTGTAGAAACAGTCATATTAGCAGTTCAACTGGCCCAAACTTATAAAACCATGCTCTATGAGGTGGTTTTCGCTTGTTTTAACAAAACGGTTCAAAAACTGACTGAGAAGAAAGATTTTTTTGAAAGCTCATTTATTTCTATACAAGATTATCAAAACTAAACGGGAAAGAATTATTTTTTGCCAGTTTCAGGACCAAAAACTTCAATTAAAATAGGCGTTGCACACTATTGGTAATCCTTGGTAATACTGCTTAATGACACTGCGACAAAACATACCAGTACTTATCTTTTCATATGAGACAGTAACCCTACTTGACAAGAAATTTTGGTATAGTAAGCACAGCGCAACCTCTCCTAAGCAACACCCTATAGGAGAAGCAAAATTATGTTGTTGTTGAGAGGTTATTGCTCAAGAAAAGGACGCTCTGGAGAGGTTGCACTGTAGTGTGTACATGTATATAGCGATGTACAGTGTACGAGATGAAGGTCCTTCGTCGTATCTATATTATCCTTACACGAAGTTGCTGAGTCTGGTTTCTAAGCAGGACTTGTAAATCTTGTGTGTTTATTTCATTGAGAGACCACAATACCATACATACCTCTTCAACTTCCAGCTTAATAAAGTCAAAAATAGTTTTGGCACCGACTTTTCTAGTCTCATTTTTCTAGACTCATGACTTAAACGCATAGATATCACAACAATGCCAGAATTGGGAGAATTGCGACTAGTATATTGTCCTATCAAAATTCTTAGTTTGAAACTACGTACAGGGCTAGCAAAATTCCTTATATTTGTTTTCATTTTAAATAGTCATGAATGTAAAACATTTTTGATTGAACGACAATTATCATTCGTTTGAGTTGTATTATTAATAATCACATGGTTTGTTAAGCTTCGAATTTACATGTCAACATATCTTGGAGAGTATCCGGGATCTTAGTGAATTTAAAGGCTCGTTTTTGATGACGAAATTGTATTCAGAGCAGCAAAGTTGTAATTACACCGTGTTCATTACATCCGTACGTAAAGAATTACGTCCTGCCAAGTTTAAATGGACAGTACGTTAAATTATGATCACGTGGTAGTAATGTAACTAACCACTGTTAACTCTGTATGAGAGAGTAGGACGTGTTAAATTAACTTCAAAGAGGTATCTCGTTTCATGTTATAGCGATATTCGACCAATTACCACACACATAGAGTAGATACTTCTTTTTAATACTATTTAATATTCACAGGTTTTGTGTAAAGGCCATTTTCGGAGAACTTGCTTATTGTATCTAAATTGTTTGAACGTCAGCCCTTCCTCAACTTTTCTTGGTATGGCGTCAATATTGAACAAAATAGAATTGTTAACGTTGAACAATCCAGTGTGTGAATCAATGTAGGCTTATTGAAATTATTTTTCTTCTGTATCATAATCGATTGTTGCCATTGAATATAGTTTTCAAACCTACATTTCCATTCCATTTAAATAAAGCAGCGTCGCAAGCAACGACGCGGGGAATTATGGGTAGATCAATTGCGAGGCATTATGGGTAAAATCGATCGCTCGTTCTAGAATCAATACGACAACGGGTTTAGTTTTAAGTTAAACAATGAATTTTTAATAGGAGTTCGGTACGATAGGCTGCCTATTGATCATATATTCGATATTCTATGAAATATATTTCGTTTTATCCAAATTACATACATATTTCACGCAGTTCGAGACGTAAAGTTTTAGCATAAACACCCGGGTGATAAAACTTGCCGGATTTATACCCTACCAGAGATAGGTAAGATTATTTCGTATTGCAGAGAAAATGCATATTCTTGAAGCATTCACCTAATGGTGTTTTCTTGTAATTTCAAACTATTTTTTTTAGATTTCTTACATAAAGCTGTGTTGTCAACATAAAATATGTCCGCTGATATTGGTTGAAGCAAGATACTCATATTTGTAGATATTATGTACTTATAATAAGGGTCCTTACGGTTGTGGGTGGAAAAACTTTTTTCGATCCCTGTTGCAATATTTATTTTTATTTCTGTAATAAACTCACGCGATTAACTGGAAAAAGGGTTAGGTCCTTTTCATATTGGGTAACATAAATTGATCTAACCCTTGTCTCCAGTTTATTCTGTTTCTATGAATGTGAGACACTATCAAACACTCCGGACTATAGTTTATGACTGAAAATTATAAAAAACCTCTTTCATTATTGATGGAAATTTTAATCAACAGTAAAATCAGGTGTACCATGATTTGAAATGTGGTAATCATTTTACTGCAATCCTATCTCAGGGTTTCATATATGATGAAAGGCAATATATAATGTTGGTCGCGCAGTAGAAATACGGGGTAGACAATTTTGAATTTAACTGTATGATACAATTATGTTATAAAAATGTAAACAAAATAAGCAAAATGTCAACGTGGATCAGAGTCCCATTAAATTTTGAACTTTTGCTATTCAAGATTCTATTTTTCATTAATATTCTTTGTATTAAAACTGAAAGGATGAATGCAAGTAGGGCGTATCCCCATTTTAACAGAGAAGGAGCTGAGTATCCTCTTGCACAATCTTGGTAAATCTAAAGTCAAAACATGTACAAGTTTCAAAATATGATTTTCAACCCATTTTTCTGGAAAAATCCTGGTTATTAAATCGGCGAATGTCGGTGGGCGGGCGGGCGTCCACAATTTTCTTCTGCGTGCAACTCCTCCCATATTTCTCAAGAGACTTTGATGAAAATTTCGCATAATTTAAATCACCAAGTACCCTATGTCGAGGATTTGTGATTCAATCATTTTTTTGCGGAATTATGGCGTTTGTTTTGTGCACATATATAGTATTCTGTGCGCGATTTCTCAGGACAACTTGCGTTAGGACAACCAGCGCCAGGACAACTAACGACAGGACAACTTGCATCAGGACAACTTGCGTCAGGACAACCAGCGTCAGGACAACTAACGACAGGACAACTTGCGTCAGGACAACCACCGTCAGATCAACTTGCGTCAGGACAACTTGCGTCAGGACAACTAACGACAGGACAACCAGCGTCAGGACAACTTGCGTCAGGACAACTTGCGTCAGGACAACCACCGTCAGGTCAACTAACGCCAGGACAACTTGCGTCAGGACAACTTGCGTCAGGACAACTAACGACAGGACAACCAGCGTCAGGACAACCAGCGTCAGGACAACCAGCGTCAGGACAACCAGCGTCAGGACAACTTGCGTCAGGACAACCAGCGTCAGGTCAACCACCGTCAGGTCAACTAACGACAGGACAACCACCGTCAGATCAACTTGCGTCAGGACAACTTGCGTCAGGACAACTAACGACAGGACAACCAGCGTCAGGACAACCAGCGTCAGGACAACTTGCGTCAGGACAACCAGCGTCAGAACAACCACCGTCAGGTCAACTAACGATAGGACAACTTGCGTCAGGACCACCAGCGTAAGGACAACTTGCGTCGGGTCAACTAGCGTCAGGACTAAATCTTATGTTCTAGTCTTTACAAAATGTTGCTATGAAGTATGCAGAGTTTGTTTAAATGTAATTTGGGGCAATTTCAATTTTCGACGATTTCTAGGTGGAGCACAAGTACTTTGTAATCGGCCATGTATAATTAATTTCCATTATTATTCTGGTCGTAACGTCACATCAGTTATCTGTGTCTAATATATGTCCAGTAATATTGTGGCGCCCCTGTTAGAAGCTCGAGGAAAGCCAATATTTTGAGATATCATTGACCAACAACATGTGTTATCCGAAGTCGTTTTTCTCCAATCAATTACTCCTAACATGAGAATGTTGCTTGTCTACAGACGGTTTAAGGCTGTAGTTTAGTCATAGAAGGAGACCTGTGAGCATGGGTAGATCAACAGTTTGCCGTACATAAATACTTTAGATATCCGGGGTTGACCCTAATACAAACACACATATTCCTAAACAGGACGTGTGTAATATTTTAATTTGAACATAAATAGGAAATTGCTGTTTAGAATTAAATTTAATCTAGCTCAGTGACCTAGTCAAAATGATGTGGAAAATGGAAGTTTTAAGAAATATTTTATCAGGATAAACTTTTATTGAAGCTTGTTGAAAATGGAAGTTTTAAGAAATATTTTATCAGGACAAACTTTTATTGAAGCTTGTTGATACAGAAAAGTGGATACACTCATTTCTCGTCACAACTTGGTAACTCATGGCCTTGCAAATCCAATGATTATGAAATGGTATGAAGATGGAGGCGAGCGAAGTTTGTCGAATGATTCCAAATGTATCTGTATTTTCACAGCTTAAGCATTTTCGCAATTTATGAAGCAAATTATGTTTCCGGACTGCAATCAATTCCAGACCATTTTAGCATCGGAACGATTGTTTCAGTAGTGCGTGATATTGTTTGTTACGAATTATTGTTTGTTTACGTAATGAAATTTACGAAAGATAAGATTTGTATAATCTGAGATTAAATAAATGGGTCGATTACTTTAACAAATCGTTATCACATATTTACAAGACGACTTATTGTTTTTGTTTGGAACAGTCGTGGTAGAGACCGTAGTGATATGAGGAATGCATGTTGCTTAGCAACAGCTGTCACGTGTGCTATGACAGAATTATTTGCTAATAGCTCTAACAGAAATACACAAACACTTATTTATGGTTTATTTGTAAACCCCCAACAGTTTCAAAATGATGCAACTATATGAATTGGCTCAACTTGTTCCCTGCGGTATATTCGGTCATTTCAGAATCTAATTCAAATTCAGTTGATTTGTGTCCAAATTCAGTCTGGCAAATCTGATATTATCAAATTAGATTCAAATACCGTGGCAAAATAATGTCCGCTCTGGAATTTAATATAAAGGGGGTATCCCTTAACCACGCAGACGACACCAGCCTCACAATTTCAAACACGTGACACTGTTCTTGGATGAAAGGTAGTTTCTTTAGGTTTTGAGACCTGACCCAAATTCATGTACGAAATGGCTTAGTCATTAGTCAATGCCACTTTAAATTGTTTGTGGCCATCACAAAGATACGGTCGGTCGGTCGGTCGGTCGGTCGGTCGGTCGGTCGGTCGGTCGGTCGATCGATCGATCGATCGATCGATCGATCAATCGATCAATCAATCAATCAATCAATCAATCAATCGCTGGGCAGAGGGTTTCGATGTAGTTGAGGGAAAGTACATTTTCAGACTTCCACACAAGTATTTACACTGATAGAGCATTTCAAAGGAAACTGACCGTCGTTGCGTTACTGTACAGCACTGCTCTTAATTATTTTTTTTGATACAATAAACGAATTATCTTTTCTAACAGTCAAAACATGACTTATGATTATTTATGCCTTACTTTAAGCATAATTATTATGGTATTGGTTCAGCTCCTACCAAAAAGCTTTGGCTTCATTGCTCACACATTTTTGTGATTCATTTTTACCAGGTCAATGAACTAAAAAAATTCAATAACTTGCCGAGCAACTCATAATGAAACCAAATCTTTTTGTCATCTTTTTAGGTTGGTAAAATACTAAATTACGTTCCAATAATGAAAACCTGTTTACAACTTATATCTAGAGTTTAAAAGTTCAATTACATTGATCAATACTTAGTATTTCAGCAACTTGCTGTATGGTGCGTCTCTTTACATGTCGAGTTTGCGTTCTTTTAGTAAATATTATGCTGCCACGTTATGAAACCAGACAGTTAACATATCCTTACTTCACCAGACACAAAATTTCGACATAAAAGTGTTCAAGACGATTACATGTGTGACTATCTACTACAAAAGTGCTTATTTCTGCGGATTTGATTGTCTTCATTTTTGCTTAACTATGACTGGTTTTATTTATTGGCGTTTTTTCTTCTAATTTGTCGTTGCCACGAACCAATAATTCTTACTCTCCGTGCTGTATCACTGTTTTAATCATTCCATGAAAATATTGTTACCACGTCATCAAAGACTATACTGAGTGAAGCTATTTATATTCCAGAGGTGTCAGAAGACGATCTAAACATGGGTGTTGAGTCTGAGGACGATAAGAAGGAAAAGGAGGGATGTTGCAAAGTGTTTTGGAAGTTCATGTTTTCACATATCGGGCTCTGTGCTATGGTAGTGTTATACTGCGTGGCTGGAGGATTTATATTCGAACATTTGGAGAGAGCAAACGAGGAAGAGGTATACTAGAATACTATACTAGAATACTATACTAGAATACTATACTAGAATATAAAGTATTTAATTCTTATAATGAATTACTAAAAAATTCAATTTGCAATTTATGGATTAGGTTGCAGACATTATAAATCTTCTCTGGAAATGGTATTTGTGTAACGGTTTGATAGAACATACATTGACAAGTCTGGAAACTATATTCTCAACAATGGGACGTGAAAACTTTAAATTCAAGCCCCAAATGTCTTCATTCAGAGCACAAACTATCCACAATAAATGTACACATCGACAGTTAAACTAATCACGATCTAATTCATTAATGGGTGACATTAAACGCCATTTGATGTTGCGCCAGGGTAGAAAACACGGCTAATATAGCAGATAATTGGTTGCCAACTTAATACCTGTAGTCAGGAAGCACTAACATTGTCTACCATACATTCATAGCACAGACATTCAGCGTTAACTCAGAAATCCAATCAATTTCTCTAAATCCGGAATTAATGTATGAAAGGATGAAATTCATTTCAAGTCCGCTATAAATCCAATAACGTTATTGAGAAGTCCGACAGGTTGTCCAGTGACCAGATTGCGGATTTGAAATAGAAGCTTTTAAGTGGTACATACGGAATCGGGTTATCATAAAACCCACAAATCGATAAAAAAATGACGAAGAAACAAGCCTTTTTCACAGTCATGAATCTATCAATAATTGATTCAGTCATCAAATCTTGGCAACATTTTTACCGGAAGTGTTCGGGTGTCAAAGCCATCTTTCTGACAGTTTTTTGGTAGAATTTTGAACAGGACATCTTGATGGATATTCTTTCCAACTACAGCGAAACTTGTAAACACAAAAACCCAACAGAAGGACACAAATATATGGTATTATATACAGTTCGTCGTTAAGGCCAGAAAAAATAGTAATGTTTACGGTTTACCGTAAACAATTGTGCTGTTGTTGAGAGGTTGTTGCTCTAGAGAGGTTAAATTAATAGTTAAATTGTACAGTGGGGAAATTCATATTGTTGTTGATAAAGGGAAGTTGTTGCTCAAGAGAGGGCCACTGTGGAGATGTTGCACTGTATATATATTTGTATACTGTACTTTATGTTGTTTTATGCTGTAGGTAAGGTTGTATTTTTTGTAGATATGTTTTGAATCAAGAGACGAATACGAACCAATGCAGAATAAAACATTGCAGAATCTGAGGAAAGTGATTCTGGAAAACAACTTAAACACTAACGCTATGATGATACAAATGAAGTCTATATTACAGGTACATCACCGTGTTTAAATTAAATCCAATTAATGGAACAGCTGACTTATTTGTCTCCGTCAGTCGTCTATAGAATACCTCTAGCTTTTTGTCAAGTTCTCCAGGTTTTTTAAAAAGTTTTTGCAATATGACACAATCACACTTCGTTATTCACTTACATCATCACATCTGAACTGTGTACAATATATTCACTATTTAATAAATCGTTAATCACACGTGAAGCATTACTCAATGTTTTTTCAGACATTCAGAAATAACTCTCTGGCTATAGGATATGATGGCAGGGATTGTGACAACTACGGCGGTGATAATGGTCCTATACATGAGTGGTCCTGGGCTGGAGCATTGATGTTTTCTGTCACGGTTATAACCACGATTGGTACGTACTTTTGGAAATATCATTTGCTCTTGGCTGGCTTAGGTTGACATGGTTTCGGTCCAAACTCACGAAATTTCAAAGTTAACGATTTGTTTACTATCTTCTCATTCATTGCAAAGTATGCAGCCGACAGAACCATTGACAGTAATTCTTTTACTTCAAAACTTAGTATTCTTTCCAGCCATATTTGCTGTGCGTCCTAGAAAATGGTTTGAAACTGATTTCGAATGAGACGCTTTGTGAATTCGAAACCGCAGAAGACTTTTGTTATTTCCTTATTCAACTTGACCCAGTCAGATGATGTGTATAAGTGACTGTTTTCAACATACCCAGACACGTTCCTTTATCACATAATGTGCGGGTAATTGTCTTCAGCTTGTTTATAAAAACCTATATTCAGTCATAATTCCTTGTTTATAAAAACCTATATTCAGTCATAATTCCTTGTTTATAAAAACCTATATTCAGTCATAATTCCTTGTTTATAAAAACCTATATTCAGTCATAATTCCTTGTTTATAAAAACCTATATTCAGTCATAATTCCTTGTTTATAAAAACCTATATTCAGTCATAATTCCTTGTTTATAAAAACCTATATTCAGTCATAATTCCTTGTTTAAAAACCTATATTCAGTCATAATTCCTTGTTTAAAAACCTATATTCAGTCATAATTCCTTGTTTAAAAACCTATATTCAGTTGCAAGGAATCGCGTCTCAAATTATAGAAATACATTGTATCAGCATATCTAAAATCAATACAACTTTCTATTGAAAGTGCTCCAGAAATATTACAACTACATGAACGTTTATTTACATTGTGAACATTTAAATTTGTATTGCTACAAATGTATAAAAAGACCAATGGGAATTCAATTTTTTTATTACGGAGTAAACCTCTACACGGTCATTATGTTTTAGAAAATACAATGTGTATGTAAAATTACAAATGAAAAATATTGATTGGTGTAACCACATTCTTTTTTGTTCGCGAGAAATCCATACGCCATAACATCATTTTTAGATTTTAAACGAAATTAAAATACTAGAATGAAATAAGTTTATAACGAATTACAAATAAATACTGTCAAACCTGTTCTTTCGGCCGCCTCCGAATAAAGACCACCCTTGAAAAAAAACAGACTGACAGAGCCAACTATTTTTGTTTTTTCACCTCTGATCACGTGTCTGCACAGGAAGATTTATTCTAAGATGGCCTAATGCTAACTTTTAAATGTTAACAAAGGTTATGGACATATTGCACCGAAGACTTTCTGGGGACGATTGGTTTGTATCGCGTATTCAGTGCTGGGTATACCGCTTATGTTGTTGTGTCTGGCAAACATCGGAGATGTTCTGGCTGATATCTTCAGATTTGTGTACGCCAAGATCTGTTGTTGTGGATGTTGTACAAAGAAACCAAAGAATAAGGTAATAATGAGCTGGAATTGAAAATTAGGTGTAAGTACAATTTGGTGATTTCTCACAATGGACAAACTGATGAAGACCTGAGCATATTCTCATATAACAGTACTTTTCAAGTTCAAAATTTACATTTAATTTACCCTGTCTGTTATTGGTGCGCAGTTCAGTGTTGTTGTATTCATACCAGTTCAATACTTTGTTTAGTTTGGTCAAAGTAAGGAATGCTACAAAAAGAGATAATGCTTTTAAAACGCATTAGTTTTACATTAAAATATTTTTGTTCTTAAAGATACATCTTTTACAACGTTCGTTGAACATTTTTTGTTAGGTTGTTCAGATAAAACCAAATGCGCAGGAGCCAGATTCTGCATGGAACGACCGAGCCCGAATAATTCCGAATGCGCAGGCTCCGATGCAGACAGAATTCAAGAAAGTTCCGCCGAAAGGGGTATGTTTTAATGCGCCACTTTGCTATGACGTCAATCATAATGTAACCGAGATATGATATCTCCAGACCCAGACGTCAATTGATTTATTCCTGTCAACCAACAGTCCGGGTCATTTGGCGACTTTCCAGCTGAGATAAAGAACACTTCCGGCTAACACCTGGGTAGAACTACCAACCTTCCTTCCGTAAGCTAGCTGGACAGCTTCCTTACACGTGAACAAGAACACTTCCGGCTAACACCTGGGTAGAACTACCAACCTTCCTTTCGTAAGCTGGCTAGACAGCTTCCTTACACGTGACATTTGATCCCAGGTGGGATTCAAACTCACACAAATCAGACACTTCACCACGGAAGCCCCTATTGCTACTTTTGTAGAAGTTTTGTGCTTTAGTGACTAAATGTAATTTTCTTATTCAGGATGACCCAACAAAACCTAAAATTGTGCCTTTAGACATTAAAACATTGAACAAAGCTGAACTGGCAAACAGGAATCAGGCCATACGTACACAACCGATGGTGTTGGATGATGACAGCGATGATGAAGATGATGATTTCGATGAGAAGGTCACAGTGCCCTTGACGGTGACGATGATTGTGATTGCTGGTAAATTGTTTGAACATTGTTCGCTGAGAGATATTTTTTTATGACACCGGTTTGTTTATATTTCTTTTTCAAAACTTCCATCTTTAAATGAAATAATGCATATTTGTTTCCCATCGTATAGAAGATTTTGAACAAGATATTAGAAAATAAATCACCAAAAGACCGCACGAACAAACGAACGAATGAACGGACGGACAGACAGACAACGAACAAACGAACGAACGAGCGATAATCAAATGAATTAATTATTGCAGGTTACATCTTTGGTGGTGCAGTTTTGTTTGGACTATGGGAAGGCTGGGACACATTGCAATCAGCGTATTTTTGTTTTGTAACTCTCAGCACGATTGGTTTTGGAGATGTTGTACCCGGAACAGACTTTGAAAACCCACAAGCTACAGCTCAACTCATTCTTGGAGCAATATATGTGCTCTTCGGTATGTGGACTTGTATATGTAGCTTTAGTATTCTAGATTCTATTTTTTTACCCTTATCAGTCTAAAGCTAACAAATATGGGCTGATCAAAATATATTTAACAAAAAATCTCATCGTTTTTCACTAACATTATAAACGGTGTTGATATTTATCATTTGTCAATTTTATAGTATACAAACTTCAGTGATATTTCATTCATCACGCGACCGACTTCTGTTGAATCCCCACACGTCCATGACAACCAGCTGCCACCTGAATACACTTTCAGTTTGGATACGTATAGTTTGATATCATTTATCTACTTCAAGTATTTCTGTAGTATTTTAAGTCGGGAGATTATCCTAGATATATTTATTAACCGGTTTTCAATTTTTCGAGTCGTTTTATTTGAGCATAAGGTTTCGAAGATGTAAACTTGACTCCTCATTAACGATCCATCTATTTTAGGTATGGCCATCCTGTCAATGTGTTTCGCGTTAATGCAGGATGAGATCATTGCTAAGTGCACGTGGGTTGGTCAGAAACTGGGCATCCTCGAAAAGAGCGAAAGCGACATATAGAATCGAAAACAACGCTTAAAATGATGACGTCATCAATTGAGTAGAGAATATTACGTCATTGTTTGATGTTTGGACTAAAATGTGACTCATTTTGTTATCTTGGCTGTGATTTGTTATAGAATCTAATGGCGTTGACTACATTTTTTATTAAACCCGTAAGTGTTTGGTGTGATGGAATGTGAATAATTTGTTTTACTTCATTCTATCTTGTTACAGTCGCCTTAACAGCTAATTAAATACACGGATCAAAATATCCGTGCAGAAATTCCTGGACGAAACTACAAGTAAAAACTAGGCTGCATCAGTTTCGAAATCTTGTCGATATATTTGTAGATTTATACACAAGCAAACTTTCAGGCGTAGCTTACTTATTTACTGGTAAGTCAAATACTAGTAATTTCCAATTTTTAGCTAAACGTTTCATTTCAATTCTGTGGCAAAGCAAATCCAGAAATGACAAGCATACCAACCAGGTTTGAATGAGTCCGATATCATGACCTTTATGGTCACGTGATTTTCGGGATGTTTATTCTTACATTCTTATCATACACGGGGAAATAGCGTAACCATAATTTACAAAACCGGAAGTTGATACTTAACTACAGCAATAACTCGAAATGCATTATTAGAATCGATGTAATTAGATAATTCATAAAGAAATGCGGGTTCGCAAACCGACAATTTTCCAAAGACGTACATCACAGTCGAACAATACGCCCTTTGAGTCCTCGCCATTCTTATGTTACTATCCGTCCAATCAGAGACGATTAGTATTCATGCTGTTATGATTGTGTTGTTAAAGAGTATGACATACAAAGTTTTGTGGTGAAAGTTTATATTTTTTACGTAAATGTTTGTCAACATATGTATAGCAAATATGTATATATATTTTTCATATCGTTATTTATCCGCTTAAAACATTTAGCTAATCAATATTAGGCATTCGCCTTAGCTGTGAACTGTCATTTTTTTAGCGACTGTTTTGACATCGCGTATCACACAAGATTTAAACAGTCGTAACGTGACTGATTTTCACGTGCGCATAGATCAAAGAAGACACGACAGTATTTAGACATCGTATGACAGTATTTGCCATCAGTTAAGGACACCCGAGTTGACGATTGCTTAAATTATTCCGTATTTTTTTCAGTCGCGATGCTCGCTAAATTGTTGCTAAAAATGAATGTTTCAATTACTATTAGTGAGACAAATACTAGTTCCGGTCTGTATAAAAGTCCGTTCCTACAATCATGGTATAATGAGGAGCGGCTTGTTTGTACACCAATAAGTTGGTCAGTGCTGCTCTCTGAAATTATACATTTAACAATGACAGTACAACCGTACAAGTTGCATGGAAAGGTTTTCATCATTTGTTTTATTTTCAATAAATATTTTGCATAACTTCAATAACTTTTTTCCCAAGCAGTTAAGTGGAATTATACTTGATTTATGTTCATTATTTTATATTTCCTTCTTTTTTCTCTCCAGATGATCCCCTTCGTGCCTTGTTTGATAGCAATTAAATTGCTTGTTATTTTTCTTGTAATATCTGGTATTTGTGTTTATAGAACCATTTAATTATAAACATCTCTTATCTACAAATAGAGATACGCGTGTATTAATTAAGGGTTATTCCGTCATGATATCTGTTTTGATCATGTTTATTGTTGTCAACGTATCATTCTGCAATAAGCTATTTTCTTTTGGATATCTCTGGCTTGTACAATATTTTCTGATGGCTGGCAGGACTTTTTGTAACACATATAGATACACCATTTAATCTGGAGTTTCCTGATAATCCTAGCAGTTGTTGTTCAAGTGCCGATATTATTAGCACTTACTGTTAAGTGTATCCGAATTTAATGACACTTTATATTGTTGTCCATGTGTTTTAACTGAACGCTAGTATCTCTGGTGTTTCAAAACTAGTAAATTTACAAATTAAGGATTAAAACTCGCATTTAGAATTAAAAACTGATCATGTGTGAAACTCTGTCAGTGACTGCTTTGTGAAATGAGTTCGTAAATTGTTTCACAAAATTGAAGAAAAAAAAACATTTCAATACATTTCTTATAGGCAAACAAATAGTTTTGATGATTTTCAAATACGCTACTTTATTTAAATGTTTTATAATGTTATGTTACGTTTTTGTGCACATTTTTGTGTTTTTAATCATTTCTGTTCTTTCGGTCAATATATTTAGTTATTGTCATTGCTTGTGATTGCATTTATTATAGAAATGTGCGGCCCCTCTGAGACCTGGAAAACATAAGTAAACAAAACCATCAGTCATGTGCTGATTGTGTCCATATTCTACATAGCCATGCTAGTACTCCAGACTTTACGCCCTCCCCCCCCCAAAAAAAAATCCTGCATCCGCTCCTGCTAAATATTGTACAATTTCATAAAGTGATTAATTTTTCTTATGTATTTTGTAATTGATAAACATTTTATATGTATATGCGACTTTTCATTTCTTTGAATCGATTAAAATTTGAACATGGTATTATATGTGAGTAATTTTATCCTTCGGATAGTTAAATATTTAAATATTCTCTGAATATGTAACACTGTCTGATGTATTGAGTGAAACTTTTAAAACGATACTGAATACACAATTCCTTGCAAACAAGCAATTCACTTATTGATTTCACATTCTAAACCTTTTAACAATTTAACATTTCACTTTTCTGTTTAGAATGCACTGAATAAAAGTGTCGATGCAGAAACTTTGTTAATCAATATTTTCTTTTAAAACCGTATGTCTGCTTGTTATTAATATTTCCAGAGAATGTTTTATTTATTAAACCATGCCGCGAAATGGATAGGAAACAGACTGTGGTGAATGACAAATTTACTGATAGTATTCAAATATTTTAAGTGTACGAGTAATAATTCTAAAGTTAGGCTGAAAGTTTGCCCTTTACCGAACTTTGATTTTAAGACAGGGTCGGTGAGTCAGGAAAATATTGTATTTTATTCAGAGAATATTCCTCATACGACTTTTTGTTGAAAGTCTGTCAGACGCTTGTTGACCCCCCCCCCCCGTTTGTCTAATGCGTCGGAATGATCGCGATCATTTTTTTAAACCTAAAATGAGATAAAGCATTGAAATATCTTATTGGCGAAAATATGAAAATAAAAAAAATATGTTTAAGATTTCGGCAATTAAATTTTTCGAGTCGGCGGGTTTTTTTACGCTCGGTCGGTCGGTAAAGGGCAAACAAACTTAATTTTAATTTAAGTCTTACTTCACAAATCATGACAAGTATACTTCATTATTGAGTTTAAGCAGTAAAAAGCACGAAAGTTATTTTTATACAATGGCATAATTAGGCCTACATGGAAATGTGCGCGTGTTATTTTCGTTGCCTTGGTTATGGGGTTATTTTTTCTACTTGCATGTATTTGTTGACTTGGGCCTACTGCTCGGCTCTTCTGTTTTTGTCACCTTTTGTGTTTGTAACCGTTTTCTCATCTCCCTTGATTCTGTGATAGATACAATATTATTAAACTTTTAGATTTTAAATTATTTCTTGTCCTTTTTTTCCTGATCCGTGTTCTGATAGTCTCAGAACTTCAGAATTCGTTTTGTTGGATATTCAAAAGTATATGATTATCTTAAATTGAAAAAAAAAAATGCCACAATGGTTTCACGGACCTGTGACGCCGGGTAGTTATGGCCTCTTAGTGGTAATCACTGTCCCTTCTCCGTTTTAAGTTCGAATCCCACCCGAAACAAAACATATGCCACATGTGTGAAAGCTGTGGAGCTAGCCTACGGAAGATCGATCGGAGGTCCGACCTAAGCGCACCGAATTGTATAATCACTGGTTAAATTTAGGCACTGGGTTAAAGTGGAAGGTAAGTAAATGTTTGGGTTAAGTGGTTATTTAAAAAGTTGGTTTTTAACATTGATAGAGAAATCGTTAAGATACTCAGTTTGTCTGTTTATTCATCTGAATTGTCGAGGTCGTTCCACATTTTGGTAAATAAGGATAGCCATTTATTTTCTTGTTAATTTTTGGTTAACTTCTTAATGTATCCTAGAATTTAACCTAATGGTTAAATCTGACCAAAGATTAAACAATTATGTGTAGTGTCTCCCTCCATTGTTAAAGCCGGAAGTCGACTAATGGCACTGGCTTGGTGTGGAACGTTAAACATCAGCGAAAAACGATTCACTACCAGCCGGGCTAGTTAACAGGCTTAAACATCTTTCTTTTGCTTGAGGGTGAATGACATTAGCGAATCAGAAAATATTGCTGAATAAGTTGCGTAGAAAGTCTTTTGGACATCACATATGTTGCTCATATAATGATTGAAGATTGGTGTGGACATGTAAGGACTTGTCAAGCGGTCAAGAAACACATAGTAACTGTTCACTGTGATACTGTAAAAAAACGATGTGAAATACAATTTGAACGAAGATAACAATGGCAAATATTTATTCATGATTAATACACGAATGTCAACAAATAATAATGATATCATTAAAATGATTAAAATTAATATGAAACATGTTGGATTACGCGCGTGGGATTTGATAAGTGTGCATAGCAGTTAGGGAGTCTTCATTGTAAGGAATAGTACCCCGCCCACATGAATGACATTTTGCAGGATTTTACTCAGTTTCTCAATCATTTGAACTGAATAAAAAGGGCCGATGACAAATGAATGGATGATAGCATTTTAAGATATGTACTCAGTACTATATTTTG
The DNA here is from genome assembly GCA_008271625.1 of Lutraria rhynchaena. Classification (NCBI taxonomy): domain Eukaryota; kingdom Metazoa; phylum Mollusca; class Bivalvia; order Venerida; family Mactridae; genus Lutraria; species Lutraria rhynchaena. The sequence goes on along the minus strand of VIBL01000167.1, from coordinate 678,222 downwards.
ACCATAGTGTAAGTCTATCTCTGTGTAATAAATATTATATAACTTAATTTAAAACAAATGAGGCTCAAATTAAGGGACAGCGGCTTGAGGTCAAAGCGTTTTGATAAAACTACCTTCAATGATGACAGAAGTACATGTAATTGTAAATCATGGAAAATATATACATGTAATACACTACGTCGAATTTCTATCCATCAACTAATAAAGCTCTATTGTTCGAAGAACCCAAATAAGTGAATTTTATAATATTAACAATCGACCTGCTAAAAGAAATCGAGTATTCAAAGTAAATATTGGATTAAGTATATGAAAAATCCACCTGGTAATCAATTAACGGCGTATTATGAACATAAAAATTATGGATTTCACAAAATTATGGATTTTCTCAGCATACATCGGAGTGATTTAAAGTAAAACATTTTATAGACAGTTATGGAGAAACACAATTTCTGAACTTGGGCTTAGTACATATATCTTTGATAAATTCGAATAAATTGGTAACGACAGCTGCTAAGTCAGCATGACTATCACCTTTTGTTTTTGCATTGACAGGTTTGAATACCATAGCAGTTAAATTCTTGCAGCGACCTGATACTCATTTCTGTATTGTTTATAACCACGCGATCATTTTGATCTACACTTCGTTTCATATAGTTTGGTATGTAAATATAATGTCAAGTTTGTTTATTTAAAAATTGAATTACGCGTGTATCCATTTCAGTTATAACTGATGCATAAATCAAGCATGGGTTCGCATGTGTAAGAAACGGAATTGAATGTAATAAAAGCAATTTGGAATTATCACATACGTATAATATGAATGTGAAAGGAAATCTATAAAAAGTAACACATGAGATGTTTGTACTCTTTTCGGAATGTTACTTTGCCGATAAATCCACTAACACAAGTCCCAATGTCTGTGTTTTAATCATATTTTGATTAGAAGACATGACTCAATACTCAACTGACCGAAGGAAAGAGACAGCAGCTTAATTTCAGTCCTGTACACGTGGATTTTCATCGGTTACAATTCATATAATAATATTGAGAGGTTCATTATTTAACAAGAGGAATATAACACAGCAAGATTATATATATAGTCGTGTTTCCGCTTACCTGACCGACCATATCCCTATTTCTTTTGGTGCCGACCGTTATAGCAGCAAAATTCGATGTACGAAAATATTTCGGGACGAATCGGGCCTCCAAGGTACGAAAGATAAATTTAGAAAAAATAGAAAAGATATTTTTTTTTCGATCAAAATTGTTTTTGTCGAGTAATCAGAAATACGACTATTATTTATCCGGTCTTGACAAGTATAAACTGTCACATTCAATGTATTGTGTCAGAAATCACAAAAAATACATCATTGTACAAAATAAAACTTCAGGCATGTATGTATCATAATGTCAATGAGCATAAATTGAACAAATAGAAAAAGAAATCTTAGGAAACAATAATCAAACGTTTAAACCTGAAATCTGATCACACTTCAATTGTTTAATCAAACACAAATATACTTATGTTAATCATATATAAATTCCGTGTACAGAGGTAAGTCTGGGCGAAATCTTTATTTCCTTAATCTGAAATAAAACAAAATTGTCATATAAATAGGATCTTTAAAAAAACATGTGTGGACAAGTCAGATATTAAACAAAACGAACAATATATAATACCAGTCATTGAAGATATATAACTTGTTGAATTACCCCACTTACAGCTGAAACAATGCCGAAAATTTATCAGAAATCTTGATTAAATCTGCCATTATTTACATTGTGTGTCAAAAATATGATAATTTTTCACATAATTCATCATTTTTTCTAATATAATATTTCAGCAAGTTAGTTCAATGCAATTATTCAATACTTCAAACATTAGATGCTAAATGCTATGAAACAAAGACATTAATAACAACAAAGGATTGCCCAAACCATTTACCCAGTCTTCTAATGGGGAATGTCTGTCTGGTGCTTAAATCCGTTGCTTCAAGCTTTTCTATAGACACTCGTAATCTAAAATATAAAAAAAAACAGTGAAATGTTGTGGGAAAATGTGCTGAAAATTGCCCATAAGGGAGGTAACTCTGCCTGGAATTCCACATTACGATTTCTGGAATAACATAACCTTGAGTGGATAAAGCATTCGATGCTCGTATTATCATAAGTTTGATATTTTACTGATTTGTACAGTTGTCTGAATATTTGTTGTTTATTTATGGACATAAATTATCAATAAATGCAAAAATATGGTGTTAAAAAATGGTGATAAAACGATGTTGGTAATGAACTATTTTGGTAATTAAGCATGGTGGTAAAAATTGGTGGTTTAATCAATGGTGGTTAAAACTATAGTGCTAACAAACTATGGTGGTGATATACTATGGTGGTAATAAATTATGGTGGTAATAAACTATGGTGATAATAATCTATGGTGATAAAATACTATGGTGGTAATAAATTATGGTGGTAAAATTATGATGGTAATTAACAATGGTGGTAATATTCTCTGGTGGTAATGAACTATCATGGTAAGAAACTATGGTGGTAATAAACTATGGTGATAATAAACTATGGTGATAGGAAACTGTGGTGGTAATAAACTACGGTGGTAATAAACTATGGTGGTAATATTATGGTAATAATAAACTATGGTGGTAATAAACTATGGTGGTAATAAAATATGGTGAAGAAAACTGTTGATGTTGAACTTACGAGATCTGTTTTAGTTGAACAACAAATTGCGCGGCTTTGTTGTGGTTGTACATGTATTCAATGCTTTGTGCAGCCTCGTGTTCAAAACTGTGCCAACTTCCCTCTTTTGATTGTATCTGCCATTCTGCCGGAGTTTTCGAACCTGCTGATAAAGCAATGCCAATGGTATTAAACAGGCGTAAAAGTTCCCTCAGTCAAAACATGAAGATACAATTTTGTAATGAAATTTGTGTAAATACATTAGAACACATACCACAATGGCTGTCAAGAGGTGTGGTCAAATGCTCGATCTCATTTATTTGACTGGTTGATTTTAGTTCAAGACTTTTGACTGACAATAAATGACAAAGTTCACTTTGAGAGGGTATCAACACTACCGAGGTTTTACAACTGGCCTGGGTATGACAGAAACACCAGACTCAGTAGTACGTCATGATACCGTGTAACACGTCATTTTATTAAATTAACTAATTCTAATTAAAATAGAGAAAAACATATTTATGATATTCCATTGTAGCTAAGTCAGTATTACTGAATAAAATTGTTTTCATATTCTGTTTGTCTGTTTGTTTTATGTGAATTATTGTGACTGGGGTTTAACGCCGTTTTTCTGCATTTTTTTCAGTTATATACGACGACCGGTTCACCCAACCCGTTTTCCTGGACTGTATACTAACCAGTACTAACTTATCCTGCCACAAGAATCAGATGGGTATGACATGCCGCGACCGGGATTTGAACCCGGATCTCCGGTTTACTAGACAAGCGCACAGACCACAAGATGACGGTCGCGGCCTTTCATATTCTGTACGTATTTAAACATAATTGCTTTGAAAGAAATCGTTTTCTAGATTAATATTTCCGTTAAAAAGGACTCATTTTCCGTAAAAAAGGACTCATTTTCCGTAAAAAAGGACTCATAGATAGATCATGTGTGGATTTGGAATTGTAGAAATTGTGAGGTTCGAACTTACAATCTTTGGGTGGATTGACCAACACCTGATCTTGTTGTTTGGGTCTGGATTCGCTGAAATGTAAGAAAACAACGAAGCCAATGTGAAATCATAAACGGGGCGGTATGATTATTTACAAAGATTGTCCTTTGACGTTTCAACTAAAATCAAGAACTAAATTTATCTGTAATATCAGGGTTCGTCTAGATTATAAAAAAATCGCTTCTAAGACTTACCATATCTTTATATCATATTTCTTGTTATAACCATAGCGATAATTTCCTACACCAGAATGAGACCAGGTCACCTAAAACATATCAAGACGAAAGTATTCTTCAATTACACAAGATCAGCTTTAATGAAAAGAAAATCTATTAACCGTTGAATTGTTTTTTTTTTCATATTCAATAGTATCTGATGTAATGTCATTATATTCTAGGTAGGTAAAAATCTTAGCTGCTTCAATCATTTCCATTATTTGTTTTATCTCGTCACCTATAACCTGAGCTCAGCGAGATGTGTGTATTGAACACCCACATCAATATAGTCTCGAGCTGAACATTAACAAAGATTTGTTAATCACAACTAAAATTTGTTAATCACTACTAAGATTTGTTAATTACTACTAAGATTTGTTAATCACTACTAAGGATTAACGTTTTCGGTGCCAATGTCGCCGTGCGGCGACTTGATGCTTAGTGCCTTCTGCCGACCAGCACGGGTCTGAACTTCAGAGAGGTCTATAGACTTTAGTTTAGTCTACAGGTCTCAGGCTCTTGTGTTCAAACCATGGATGTGACACATGATCTCTGTGAGTATTTGGTTGAAGACATAGCGTTATCCACCACTAATTCAAACTATTCATGCGAAGAAGTTTGCAGTGACTTGCAGGGGACAGGGTGAGCATAAGTAAGAAATATTTGGCGCTGAGAAATGCGTCTTATCAGGAATTTGGCAGCGAAAGAGGGGCTCGTTTGTGCATTTCTTATACAGTTTTCAGAGAAATGAATTTCATTTACGAATATTTTATTATGAAGATAAAACCGTGAAATTTTGACTGAAAATACATTCTTACATGTACTACTCCGCCATCCAGTTTTGTTACCACACCAATGCTCCCAGGTCCGCCATCTTGGTCCTTCCATCTCCAATCAGGCCCTTAATAAGTATCAAAAGATACTTAGTGTTCATTAAAAATTAGGGACGCTCAACAAGACTATGAGACTTTGAAACACACTTTGTACCAAAGCCAATACTTTAATGTAACTTTTACCCTATCCGACACAAATACAAATATTCTTATACACTTTTAAGATAATGTTAATTTGGAATGAGTTAAACCAATAACCATGTTCAACAATCTACAATGATTGGTATGGACTGAATATTGCCAATATTTCCCAAAACCTTCTTTGATTAGCTCACCTCTTTCAACAATAGCTCCGATTTGGATTCCGTCTGAATAAACTAAATCTGGTATAATCTTAAAATCGTATCTTCCATTCATACCATAGTGACATCTGTCGATGGTTCCATCCGACCATAGTACCTTCACCATACCTGCAGATTTAGTAAACGTGTCCTTACTAATAGATACAAAGTTAGTTTTGCTGGTGTTTTTAAATGGCAGCACACAGAATGCGAAGAACAAGCGTCTAGAAAACCAAGTTTATTTGAACCCAAAGTCAGCATTTTATTTTTGTAAAATGAAAAGTACAATTTACATAGACTTGTCATATATTGTGACGTAAACATGCCTTATCTGGTATTTTACATATTTGACTGATTATGACTAAGATTTTTGAACCAATTGCTCAATTTAGCGTAATGACAAACCTTGGCAAATTGGAGATACAGTCAAACTTGTGAACTAAGGTCACCATTGGGAAAGACAAAATATGGCCTTTATTGACAGATGGCTTTTATTCGGAGGTCGATTTGTTCTAAATAATCAGTGACGGCTTTTCAAAGAATGTGGCCTTTATTCACAGGGTGGTCATTATTCGGAGGTGGCCGTAAGCACAGGTTTGACTGTAATTGGCACGAAGTATGCATTTTGTAGCACTCTTTGTTCCGCATATAAGTGTAGAAATAAAACACGGACGCAACACTTTTTTGTATTGTCCCAAACTTTAAATGACCTTTTATTGTATATTTAATTGACAGAAACTTTTACTTAAAATCTTACAACTCACCGGAAACCACTCCGAGTATGAGATTTTAAAAGACCAAATTACGAAACCAGGCAAATGGAAGAAAAAAAATCTTGCCTTTCTTTCTGGGTCCCATAACTGTCCCTGTTAAAAATTGTCTTGTTGCATAACCAGTCCATGATTCATCAGGAGCAACAGATGCTCCAAACAACGGCTCTTTGACGTCATCAATGGTGACTGATACTGAGTCTCCCGACTCATTCGGTAGTTTTAAACTTTGCTGCTCTATGCTTTTATCATTCTCTGTGGTATATAAACATATCAAAAAAACTCAATCAGATCTCAATATAATCAGTAAAACCTCAAATAACGACGACCACCTCAGTATTACAATGACCTTATCATAATTTTCGGACTGGCTTCCAATTATTCCACTATATTTTAACTTAACAATGACACTATCTAATTATTAAGACCAATTGTCCGGATCTCGAACGTGGTCTCATTATCGAGGTTTTACTGTATGTATATTATGTCATTGGTGTAACGGTGTTACAAGGACATTAAAAATAGTTATATTATATAAATGACATCTTTGTTATCTGTATGATATGTTTAGACGTGCGTATTTGAGTCCTTAGCCAGTACAAACTGATACGAAATCATTATCAGATTTTATAAAAAGCTGAAAAAAGTATTCCTAGAGAAACAAAACTACAAAAATTCCAACCTTCCACACAATACTACCTTGCTCAAAACCTACCAACCCAAAGACCACCCAACGCGAAGAAACACACCTAAAATGGGGGACAAACAGTCTCCCAGAAGGGTACCGCCTTCCACTGCCATGCCTTCGTGTCAATTTTTTTCTGACGAAATAAAAAATTCGAAATGTAAGATCCCTACCTGGATCCGGTTTACTGGCTGTCTCCTCTGCTTTTGCTGGTTGGTCAATGCCGAGAGGATCGGGTCGTTTATCATCAAGTACCACGTCGTCATCACGCTGTTCTTCTTTCTCTCTGACAAATATAACATCTTTGATAAGCTCTCGCACATCCTCCTGTAACATAAAAAAGTTCCAATCCTGAAAATCTAAAAGTTCTTACACTGCATACGTAAATAATTCTTTTGAAAGTCATATGTGTTCACAAATGAGCACATGTGTAAGTTACGTGTATTTATATCTAAGCTCATGCACAAGTCAGGTGTTCTTTATCTAAGCTCATGTGTAAGTCACGTGTTTTTTATGTATAAGCTCATGTATAAATCTTGTGTTTTTTATCTAAGCTCATGTGTAAGTCAGGTTTTTTTAATTTAAGCTCATGTGTAAGTCAGGTGTTTTTATCCGAACCCATGCGTAAGTCAGGTGTAGTTATCTAAGCTCATGTTTAAGTCAGGTGTTTTTATCTAAGCTCATGTGTAAGTCAGGAGTTTTTTTTATCTAAGCTCATGTATAAGTCAGGTGTTTTATATCTAAGATTATGTGTAAGTCAGGAGTTTTTTTATCTAAGCTCATGTATAAGTCAGGTGTTTTATATCTAAGATTATGTGTAAGTCAGGAGTTTTTTATCTAAGCTCATGTATAAGTCACATGTATTCATACCAAAGCTCATTTGAAACGGCATCTACAATACCATACAATAACTCGACAATCAAATGTATCATTTCACGTCATTTTTCTTCGCTTTTTTTGTAGTATGTTTAAATGCTAACATACAACAATGTACATACCTGAGCTTTTTGCGTCAAATCAGAATTTCTTATAATTTGATCAACATCCACTTGCTGGAATTCGCCTGACGCTATCTTCGTTTTCAGGTCATCGGCTGTGTCCTGAGTCATACATTTACATGTAAACCATTTAAAATGGTCGGCAACAAATTGTTTTAATCATGTCAACTTTGGTCTGACACTGAACAATTGTAACACACAGTAAAAATGTGTTAGGAATACATTTTTATGCAAATGTGACACAGCTTTGTGCACCATTTGTCAATGTGTTCCTATCCGATTCCTACCAAATTTATTGGGATAATTATGTACTTGTTTATAATCTTACATTTAAAACATCTTATAATGGCTTGTAAGAGTCAATATCATAAGTATGAGAATAAAAGCGAAGGCTATAATAGCCTTAATGGCGTTTTAATATGGCTAATCTTATAGGATCTGATATGGGTCTAACCGTTTGCCATGGTGAGTCTTTAAGAGCAAATTATTACTATTTCACTAGTATTCAACGCCGTTTTCAACATTTTTTTCGGTTATATACTGCGGCCGGTTCACCTAACCAGTTTTCTTGAACTGTATCCAACCCCGTATTACTTATCCTGGCACAAGGAGCCGGCAACTTCTCCACATATGGAGGAAAATCGACATTTTTGTCAAATTTTCATAGAAGGGTATGATCGCCACCGGGATTTGATCCCGGATCTCCTGTTTATAAGTCCAGCGCACTAACCACTAGACTAAGGTCGCGGCCAAATAATTTATCAATCGAACCTATAAACTTAATGGCTTGTCGTGAAATGTGATTGGACTGTGTACAAATTAAATTTATTAATAGTTTCTTTTCGTACCTGAACTCTGAAGAATTGTGTGAGATAATCTACATCTTCATGCGTGTATAATCTACCTCCAGACAACTGTTGTAACAGATTCTGTCAGCGTGAAACATAAACCATATGTAAGATCAAAAGATCATTTTTTTATCATAACAAATATTATGTACATGTATTAAAACTTGTTCTGAATAAACTTTGAAATTTCACCACTTAAACCGTGTTTGTTTATTGCCTCTCCAAACCCCCAAAAAACTTGAAAGCTCCGAAAAATACATAAGTAAAAGTTTCTTTGAACACCACATATGACATTAATTCATATATACAGTGGGACATCTCTAAACCGGCCGAGTCCGGGACCAGGTCATTTGGCCGGTTTAGAGGGGATACAAGTTTAGAGGGGATTTATAAACTATAAAGTAATAAAGTCGGGGCCAGAACATTTAGCCGATTTAGAGAGGAAACCAGTTTATAGAGGAACTGGTTTAGAGGGTATCAACTGTAATCGGACGAAATTGGAAATGAGATTCTAAGCCAGCTCACTGACGGCCCGGTCTGGCACCGGTATACTGACAACATATGTTTATGTTGTCCTGATACTTTTACTTAATAATCGTATTATTGATGTTCTGTTCGTCTTGGGAATATCATAAAACTTATGTGAAGTCATGTATTGAAATTGAAAATAAGAGATGATTTGAGTTTCATGAAGTCGACAAGAATATAAACATGTCGCTCCTACACAAACTGTTTGGTTAACAAAAACGAAAAGCAAGACACGAAATTTCAATTATTGAAGCACAGAAAACAGAAACAAACAAAGTAGCGGGGATGCGTTATAAATTATGATTTTAAATTCATTTACGATTAAAATATTGATTTATAAGCAAGAAAATTACATCAGAATAGTTTAACAGGAATATTTGCATGAAATACAGTGCAACCTCAACAAAGCTGGCCTCTCTTGAGCAACAACCTCCCGTCAACAACAGCTTGATTTTTTCCCACAGTACTGTTTGACTAGTAATTTAACCTCTCTAGAGCAGCAACCTCTCAACAACAACAAAGGGTGTTGTTTTGGAGAGGTTGCACTGCATTTTATTTGTCTTCTTGTGCACAATTTCTGAGTATGCAAGAGTATGTATAACATTTGAGGAGGCGGCCAGTTGCTAGCGGCAAGGTTGATTAACCTTTCTTATCCACGTAACTTGATAATGGCAAGATCATATGCTACATAACCGAAATATGGTTTATAGATGGTGTTGAACCCAACATAAAACAGTTACAAAATGAGTTTCACGCATTCATTTAAACATAAAGAATCAATATAACCATGTTAATTATACCTGGTTTTCAAATGCGTAAAATATTTAAAAAAAAACCCAGGCTGTCTTTGAAATACTATACCTGTTCACACTGGCCAACTTGGATACAGTCTATTGTTCTTGAAAACTGTCGACAAGTCTCGCGGAAGTTAATGATTTCATGTTTTGTCTACAAAATTTAATACACGCATAATTAGAGAGAAATGAGGATTCGCTATCGATGAAATCTGAAATTATATGTTACACCAAAGCAGAACTTGTTCCATAATCGATTAAAACAAAACAAGAGTTTTCAATTATTAAAACGTAAAACATATAACGAGTATTGATTATCGTGTTCGTTTTACAATAATGCTCGTTCTTGTTATTTCAGAATCATCAAAATTTATTTCGCAAGCTATGAAATATACAGCAAAAGGACCAGATTTTTTAAATAAAGGCCCTACTCAGAACACTCAAAAAATGAAATCATGCCGAACATGCTGGCAAAACATGCACTGGGACTTCTAAGAAATATTTGATCTTAGTCAATTTCATCCGAACCTAAGATTTTTATAATCTCATAAATGCTGAGAACCCGTGCTGATCTGAGTCAATCCTGACTCATTAATGTCTTTATTAGATAAGTATCCATAGTTTACATGCATGGTTTCACACATACGCATATTATCTTTAACTGTGACAGATAATTATAGCCTTTTCTAGTCGTCATTATTGCTGTTAGAAATGTAGATATGAGAGTATTGCTTTTGACAAAGACGAGTACAGACGTCAAACAATTTATACCTCCTCCGTGACTCTGCCGTTACTGGCATCGTCACCATGTAGGACGTACTTCGGTGTCGCACATCCATCAGTGATCAGGATGATTCTTGGAAGAATGTTTGAGTCACCGACTGTAACAATGTTTCCTAAAAGAAGTTCATCATTTGTATTGTTCCGTAGTGTTGTCAAAAAATACTAGGACATAGTATGACATTGGAGCTAATAATACAGAACCAACATATAATTAATTAGTAAGTGCATGTAATTACGTTATTAAACACGGTATGACCAACGGCCTGGTCTTCGATGTAGACCATTTCACTTAAGTATGTGTGTAATAGATACGTTCATGAAATTATCATGTAAACCATGATATTTTGGCGAACCAATCGGAATCTATAGATTATTCGATGGGCCAATCGGGACATTGTTGTACAGCGGAATCCTGGAACAAGACACTTTCAAGTATTTTAATAATTAACCGACCTTCCATGCATCTCTCTTAACTGAGATGTGGGTTGGCAACTAAGATAGTGTTGTTAAAAATTTAACGTATCATACCCCTTTCCTTAATTTCAGTCAATGCTAATGCCAAGCCTATCCAGAGAGGAGAAGGCCCACCAGCAGTTATTTGCGCTGAAAAAAAATCACAGGCAAACATTATATTAATGACATTAACCCTTTGCCTCATAAGCATAATTTGGACTCTTCCAAATTCAAAGTAAATATGCAAAGCATCAATGCATTTAAGTAAACTGGGTTATTTCTTTCTGACAGAGTGGAAAACATTGTGGCAAAAGAAGTCATTACTCATTACAAACTATGGCTTCTTTTGCCACAATTTTTTAAAAAGTCGTCTGCTTCAGATGCAGGGAAATGTGGAATTATGCGACAAGGCGTTAAAAACAACGATGCTCATTACTGTTTAGAATCTGAAAAAAAAACGAAATTATTTCACACAACCAACCATCTTTGTACGTGCACATAGCCATTCAGATACTAAATTAACACATTAATGTTATATTAAATTATATTATTTAATCAAGAATATGTATTTTTTTTGAAAAAGCTTTTTAATGTCATAGCTGTATCTTCATTTCCTTAAAAAAATAGATCCATTAATATTTATTGACAGCAAACTTAGCGATCCAGTATTAAAAGCCGCAACCGTGGTACAGTCGTTAGTGCACTGGATTTGTAACCTGGAGATCCGGGTTCGAATTACAATCGCGGAAGGTCATACCCTTCCATGAAAATTTGACAAAGCTAACGATTTTCCTCCATATGTGGAGAAGTTGCCGGCTCCTTGTGGAAGGGTAAGTTAGTACTTGTTGGTATACAATCCAAGAAAACTGGTTAAGTGAACCGGCGGCATACATGACTGAAAAATTGCTGAAAAACGACGTTAAATCCCAGTGACGTCACATAAAAACAAACAAACAAAACTAGAATTAAAACCACCAGCAAATGGCACAAACATCTGATTTACATTTTAACTCATCATAAACAAAAAAACTGTTACGTACACAATTCATCCAATACAATGTTGTAATCGTTCGTAAGATGGTTCAGTATTTTATTTTGCTTTCCGAACACTACAACAGCTACATTCTCTTCCAAATCATGTTCTACAGCATTGTGTTCAAATCCTTAAAGACAAAGAAAGCAGTCATAAACTCCCTGGTAAAGAAATTTAGCCATGCATTCCAACAGAGCTTAATGAAATTGTTTAAACATACAATTATCCCGCGCCAAATGAATTTCAAGCCGTTGTATTACAGTACTTGACTAATTGAAAATAGTAGTAATTAGGGATGGGAACGAATATCAAAAATGGTATTCGAATATTCGATTGAGATATTCGAATATATTCGAATATTCGTTTTTTTGGTCCATTCTTGTATCTGTGCGAATCTGTTGCATCCGAAAACAGGTACAGTTTGGAGTTTTCATTCTGTGTTTGTATTTCTTTTTTTGTGGCCAAAATTATATAGCAAAGAAAAACAAAACAAAAATCAATAATAAGGCGTAAAAATAGGTTTGTTTCCGGTTAACCGGCCGACCCATCTTATTCCTGTCCACTCAAAAGTTTTTACGGCATCCAAATCTTAGTGCTATATTGTAATTTTCACAACAGTGTATAAAAACGTAAAAGAAAAGAATCCCGACCTACCGACCCAAACTTTTTGGGGCATGCAACCGGAAACAAACGTTTTTAAGCCTAATGAACAAACCTTTGATTAAGTTAATGATAACACTCTTGGCGTTTTCTAGAGGGCGACCAGTCATGCTAGCGGATGTATCTAAACATATGACTGTGTCAATACCACTGGATCTCATACTGATACTAGCTCGTGCTGTAAAATAGTATTGTTGTTACAAGATACATATGAAACCATCAAAATAAGCTTTGGGAAGCGTTAGTGTTCGGTTCATGCTGCAAGTTAATGGTGGATACATTACATTTATTGAGAGAGGGGGGCGAAGCATTTACCACATTATCTTCAAAAAGATTGTCATAAAGAGACATGTTCACTTGAAACATTTGCCCAAGTCACGAGCGGCTTGGTTTGGATAATGAAAAGCCCACATATTATGTAGCAATACTAGTATAAAATATAAGAGGAGATAATTATTTTGTGGGTAGTGAAGTTGATGATGCTCCATGTCTTTGTGTTGAAAGACACCCATGTTGATCTAAGAAATAATGTGTGTTTCTTATCTTTTTCAATTGCATCGACTGCCAACTAAGGCGCTAAACTGTTCCTAACGATGTGAATTCTTTCTCTTCGTTGCAATAGAAAAAGCGACGGAAGACGATCTTCCCTCTTTGATCGGAAGTATGAGAAGATTAAAGGCATGAACATACGACATACACGACACTAGAAAATATATCTGATGAACAATACAGTCATCTTAATGTATTGCCTTTCAGAATAGTCTAAAATATTTGGAAGAAATCCCCAGAGGACACGTTAAAACAATGTACAAGGAAACATGACACTAGACACACTATTGATTAAAGGTACTTGAATTATCTAACTTCAAAGAGAGCAATTAGTAAATGATGTAAAACATATTTCAAAGGATTTGATAAAAGCGGTTGAACGTAAAGTATAAGACAAATTTCTTACATGCTCGTGTTTGTTGCTCCAATAATTCACGAAGTTGATGTTTAAGGTTCGTCACATCTTTAAAAGTAGCAACAATATTGTATGATTCATTAAGTCAACAAAGTAAAGGAAAACAAAGTCAATTTACATCATTCTAACTAGGCATGTAAAGTTTGTGTGAAGATAAGACCATAAAAGATACTGAAACGATCGTGATTAAAAAGCGCAGACATTTTTCAAACCATTACTTAAAACAACATTTCTTACGGCAATCATTAGCGTGTATTGATTTGTTTAATCGAGCAACGTCTTGTCTTTGGCATAATTGTTAGAACCACTAAAACGTTCTAACAGTAAAAGTAAAACATGCATTAAAGTTTCCTTCATTACTTCCTCGCAATCAAAGTCTGCGAAGTTTGGTTGGATAAATACAGAATAACCCCTGAAAACCAGACTCTCTGAAAAAAAATCGGAATTCTCTGAAAATCGGACGATTTTCAAGTCCCGTTTTCTTCTTTTCTGTGATTAGTAGTTCTCTGAAAACCGGAATTCTCAAAAAACCGGACTTCAGGATCAGTCCGGAAAGGATCCGGTTATCAGAGGTTATACTGTAATTACATGTATGTTGTCTGAGAGGATACGAGTGCGCATGCGTAGTCTAATGTTCATACATGTTATGTTTGTAAATGAATGAATGTCGATATATCACTTTGTAAATATTTGCCGCACGGGTCTATGACCTTCCGGTATTTAATGAAATAAACTTTGAAACGTTAAAAACATGTTTGAAAAGATTTACCAAAATGACGAAACATATGTACTATACAGCCATTAATGATTAGCATGCGTTGTGTCGTTTAACTGAAACAAATGCTGCCTAGTTTGTGCCGATCAATAATTTCGGAGAGCAGCAAGTTTTGATTGAGTCAGTCAGCAGACAGTTTTAAATAGTTATCTAAAACTTTAATTTAGTTACCAGTCTTCCATATGCCTGACTTTATCCATTGCGAGTTCGATAAATCTGTGGATCGAACCGACATCATTGGGATCATTTCATGTGCCTCTGGCTTGAATCTGTAAATATGAAATCGTACAGGTTCTGTGAATGTGCAATGTGCTTATATACATATTTGTAGCGTGGCATCATCATTGCTTATGTGTATTTAAAATCGGATATTAAGAGTGTTCGTAAATATTCATGTCTGCCAAAATTTAGTCTCAATACACATCGTATGAATATAATATGATACATTAATTTTACATTAATATGCTAATGAGTTGTAATTGTTTGTATAAATTGGTTCACAGTACCCTTTTATAGTTTAGTTGATCATGATGAATACTTCAATTTAATGGATATACTTTCAAACCAGAAATATTGCAAGATTGGGAATAACAATTGGTGAATCTGTTTTGTCAGATATTCGTTGGCCCAAAACATGTTCTTTGTTGGTTTAGATATTAATTCAGTGCGCTCTATGATATGTATTGGAATTCAGCAACTTCATGCATATCAGTAGAGGTGAAACGATTAATCGCGATCCATTGCGAACCGCGATTTTTCATGCTCGATTCGATTCGATTCGATTCAATGACGGCAATTTCGATTCGATTTTTTTTTGGTAATACCTACTTTCATTTTCCGTAGTATGCGAGTCAAAATGACTGAAATCTAACGAGATCAGCATTCTTCTCGTGTCGTCAGGCTCTTTACTGTTTCAGTTTTTCCTATTCACAAGTTTTATGTTTCGTTTGTTCCATTGTTTACAGTATTTAAGAAAATACATTCCATCGTAAACTAGTGGGATAGCTATTTTATTCTTGTCCTATTTAATTCCTTTTAAAATCGAAAATCGAATCGAAAAATTGAATCGTGGGATGAAAAATCGAAATCGAATCGAATCGAAATTTTTTGAATCGTTTCACCTCTACATATCAGCCAGTAGTGTAATGAAATACATCTAAGGCCTAAAAATAGCTTGTTTCAGCAACCCCGACGGACCCTATTTTTTGCCACCAATCCTATGATCTTTTTTGATCAAATTAAAGTTCTGAAAAATAATGATAATGTCAGTCATATTCTGGAATAAAAAAATAAAATAAATCCCTATCTACCGACCCTATTTTTTCAGAGCCGGTAGCGGAAACAAGTCAATTTTGGCCAAGGCTTGCAGAATGAACAGACCCTGCAATGTCTAACCTGTTATCTGAAGTTCCTTGTTCGTTCTTTAAACCAGACTCGTTCATTTTTTGGTTGTTGGATCGCTGGAGTTGGAGGCCATTATTGGATCCAGAATTTTCAAGCCTTTCAGTTGATTCTGTAAAAAATAATGAACAATTGATTTCTATGATTCTTAATGTGAAGACCTTACAGTTCAATAATTCAGCTGTTTGACTATTTTGATTTCTTATTTTCTGATTTTATATGTTTTTGTTTTTATGTGACGTTGTGACATCGTCATCGTAGGGTTTTACTCCGTTTTTAACGATTTTTCAGTTATAAACGGCGACCGGTTCATCTATCCAGTTTTCCTGGACTGTATGCTAACCAGTACTAACTTACCCTTCCACAAGGAGCAGGCAACTTCTCCACATACAGAGGATAATCGGTATCTTCCCAGACCTCCATAGAAGGGCATGAATTGGATTTGAACCCGGATTTCCGAGTTACAAGTCCAGCGCACTAACCACTGGACCTAGGCTGAGGCACTCTGGTTTTATCACAAATAAATAATGGTTTACATAATAATTTAGGAAGAGTAAATGCATTTCACTTTTTACAATAATCTCGAAGTCGATATAATTCTAAGTCTCAACCTTTTTAAGTCAATCCAGTTTACTTCTATGATCAGCATGTTCAAATGTATTTACTAACTGATTCACTAAAATTATCTTTTGTTTCTTTTCCTTACCAAATTCCACTCTATCCGTCATTTTAGTTCTATTGAACTTCAGCAACTTCATGCATACCATTTCTTTTCCGAACCTAATTTCATTTTCTAACTATTGTATGAGTATTAACTGGTTGTGTTCTTACCCTCATCAGTAGACTGTTTCGGGAATGTTCCCGACTGAAATTCAGAACCATTAACGACCCCAGATGTAGCTTTCCCAGTCTGTGATGAATTTTCATTTTCATGTCCTTTTTCATCACCATCATCAGCTTTTGGCAAAACCACAGATTCGCCATTAGGCATATCTTCATCAGTGTTGACTGTGTCCGTCGTATTCGTTTGGCTCGGCATCACCATTCTATCAGATGTTAGTGGTGAAACGCGTAATATCTGTGCACTCGAATTCACACTATCAGCGGAAGGATAATTCGAAGTGCTTGTCACTTTAGTGTTTGTGTTTCTTGTCTCTTTATCATTGGTTGCGATTCCGGCACTGCTAGTATTTTTTTCTCCTTCATTTACGGTGCGATTGTCAGCATGAATTTGATTTGTTGATTGAATTCCAGACTCAGCCTCAGTCTCCTTGACGTTGGTATCCAGGTTGTCAGGTTTTTTACTTCTCATAGATTCTGATTGTTCTACCTCAGAATGATCACGAAAATGTTCATGGTGCATTTCATGAATACCGGCATGAAAAACAGCAAACTCTTGCATCAGGCCTGGCGATCGGAAATCATCATTAACGTCAACAATGTCATGATAGTAGTCATACTCGCTTGATAGATCAGAATCATTTAACATACCAATATCGGGCGACAAGGAACGCAGTCCATCCCTCTTTTTATTAGGATGGCTTCCAGTTACCATGGCATATGCGGAGCCCGAACTTCGGTTACTAATATTTGAACAGAGCCTGTCGAATTTAGTTTCTAGAATATCCATCTTGCTTTCGAGAGTTACCACCTTAGTAAAAGATTTGAAATGATAATATGAAATAATAATTTGAAATAATAATTTGAAATAAAAAACAACAAAAGAAACTTTGATTCGAAATAAAGATTTGAAATAACAAATTGAAATAAAGATTTTGGAATTAAACATTTGAAATAAAGATGTGAATTAAACATTTGAAATAATGACTTCAGTTAAGAAGACATCGAAACCTTGTTCAATTAAAGACGAGTACAATTATATTGAAAAAAATATATTATGCCATTCCTTTACATAAAAACAACCGTCTTCATAGGAAATGATTTCAAATGGTTTGCTCGAACTCTTAAATAATATGTACTAAATGTAGACTGGAGATATAATGCGCATGTACTTGCGATAAACACAACATACGGTAAAAGAGAACCAACAAAGTGGAGAGAAGAAAGATTGCCTTCATGAACAGCTGACTTTCGTTTCATTTTCATTTTCGTTTTGTATCACAAACACCCGAGTTATTTAGTTATAAAGGCTAACGGCTAAAACATTCGAGAACAATGTTGTTTGCGTCTGCATCTATGACTTACCACTTCCAGTATTTGATTAAGAGTCTTTGCTATTGTTTTTCCAAACATACCATCTCGTCTCGGTCTTTCTTTGTTACCCTTTCCATCCCTAGCATACGAAGATGACATTGGTGTCCCCGACCTTGAACTCGAATCTCTATTTCGTCGCTCTGGACCACTTCTATTTTCATGCCAGGATTGCGAATATCTCCCTGTCTGATAGCTCATGGCTGTTCTGTTTAGCAATTATAAAATAATAATCATGCCAATATATTAGGCCGTCAGGAATTCTCAACAAAAATTCAGGTTACACGTTATGGTAATGAAGACATTTTTTGTAATAGTGCATTGAGGATCTTTTGAACAGTGGTGATGACGATGATGATGATGATGATGCGGTAGATTGTGATGATGATGATGATGATGATGATAATGACGATGATGATGAAGAGAAAGATGTTATGAATGGACAATATTTCAAAGGATTGTCATGGTTTGAAAAATCTCACGGTAAATCATTTTCTATCATAGAAACCTATAAAACGTATAAAGGATCCAGAAATCTGCCCGCTACATTTTGAGATAACAATTTTGGATATTATGAGTATAAAACCTTGATATGTTGTTATAAAATATCCTGTGTAAGTTTCTGGCTTCAAGTGTAAATTTGAATGACCGTTGTTGCTGTTGTTCATTCTTATTTCTCTGAATGAAACACCAAACCATTTAAAGAAATGTTTGTAAACGTAAATCAATACCCACCTACATTGGGATTAATTTATCATTCGTTCTCTCGCCTAGGGCGTCATTTAGCACAACATTTAGATCAATACAAAAAGTTGTTTATAACTAATTAGATATGCTGACCCCCCCCCCCAAAAAAAAAACAAAATGGACAATGGTACAACAAATAGACATTTTGTGGCCCCGTGATTGTTATTCTATGCTTAGGCGAGACAATCTTTATTTTGGCAAGGCAACCGTTAATTTTATTAGGCTTAGTGATAAAAAGGGTGATAAAATATCTATAAATAGTAAAATGGTAATCTTAACAAATTACTTCCTGTTTCAATATTCAATTTAATTCCTTTCGTCGAAAGGATAACAATTTTATTCATAATATCACAATATTCATCCATGTACGGTCGTGTATAATTTCACACATGAGCCCAAAACCTTAATTTGGATGAAATTTTCCCAGGTGAAAATAAATAATTTCTCAGTATTATATCTTTGTTTGCATAATACGTGGCAATCATACGCGGTTGATACAACCAGATATTTCCATTAAGGATTATATTCAGCCTCTTGCCTACGCAGTCACTGTTAGTACGGTATAAATAAATGTGAAGTCACAATAAAGCTTTGCATATCTAATATTTTGTAAGGAGTAATTTTCTTCTACATTCAAAGTTGCAGAACAGTATACGAGTTATGAATAAACTACTTGTAGTTTTAAAGCTATATGTTTTGAAACCGGACACTAACAACAGTATGACCCGTACACAGGGTATATTTACACATGATTACAGCAGGTGATTTAAAAAATATGTTGATAATCTTAATGGCTCAACACCTAAAATATAATCATAGTTCAACTAATTACTAAATCAATCGGTTAGTGAGTTGTATTTTTATTTGGCTGATGTAATCAATGATAATAGAGACTTTATATACCTTATATAGATTAATAAAGCAACCAAACTTTGTGACTTGTTTGGTAGAACGTGTGTAGGACTTTTATCAATGGTTAAACTATGATTGAGAGTCTAGAAATGTCACAAATGAGTCTTAAAACAAGATTTGTGTCTACTTTCGTTTTCAATGAAAATAAAATATCCATGTTAACGCAGTATGTCGCCTTATCCCACTTTGTAAGAGCAGTATAAAACTTAATAAAATAAGTAACCGCTATTTTATTAAATAAATAACAATATTTGGTACCTTATAACTAATCCAATGAATTAAATAACAAAAAATTGGTTCTGTCAACATTCACATGATTGTAAAAAGCACAGAGCTACTCCGGTGTGTCTATTTTTAACCCAACCCGGTTTTCCAATACTAGGTGCACGTGAACAAGTTAAATATAGATATATTTTGCTACATATACAAATATTAAAAATCTATCTTATACTGTGAATATACATACGATCTTTTACATTAATGAAGTTTTCATGAAATGTTTTCACAAATTATCGACAAAAATATGCATTATTTTAAGCTAATTTGACACTATCAACTCGGAACAATAACTACTTTGAAGTTGTCATTTTGTCGTTGATTTTTTTAATTTATGTACTGATAATATCAATATATTGTAACAATAATTTCTCTTCTCGAGAAATACGAAAACAAACTCCATCACATTTTTTGGTAACATATTTATTTTCAAGAAACACCATTAAATATTAGCAAACATGTCTCCATTTTGAATTCGTTTCCTTTCCTTCTTTTCTCATTATTCTCTCTTCTCTACTACTTTAACTGGTCCCCGTTCCATGTTGCAGTACACCAGAGTCAACGGGTACCAGTTTACTCTACTACCCTTTTATCTCAGAAACATACATCAGGTTTAAATACTGAATCAACAAGGCATTATGACTTAATATACCTTAAATAAAAACCACGATGTGCCTTAGTTTTAAGGTTACTTACATAATCTAAAATAAAATCATGATCAAGTTTTAAGGTTAACCTCAAAAAGCTATTAATAACAGTCCGAAAGAGATAAGGTAAGATACTAGTAAGATCAGACAAAAGTAATGTACCTTATGTACCTTAAGTAATTATGCAACACACGTCAAAATGATGGATATGTACCTGTAGACACAGTATACTTGTTTATCTATTTACTGCACTCAGAAGAGCCTCCCAGAATTCCCACTGTATAATGTTAATGATCATAAGATTGACATTGACAGTATTAGCATTTTAATCTATGTTTAAAAAGTGCCTTTAAAAGTAATTAAGCATCTCAATACACAGTGTATACCAATTTTCTCTGTTATTAATAAACATATTAAGTAAAATGTTAATAATCATAGTCAAGTAATGAATAACACTACCATTTATTAATCATGTCTTTTTTAAAATATTTATATAATGTAGATTTTACATACATTAAAAACAGTCGATATCTAATGACTTGTTTTAAAATATTTGTAACGATACGTTTCATAAAAATTGTATCAGTATTTGTTGACTTTTATTCAAGTATATTCACTAAATACTGAAGATAATGAATAAAGTTGATAATTGAATATCGATCTATCAATGAAAAGCAGGTTTAATAACTTCATCAGGGAAATCCTATGATTATGTTGTAGTGCTGTGAAATCGGAATTAAAACACTCTCGAATTTTCAATAGGGCTATAATTGAAAGTTTGTTCATTTGTTCAAACATTTCTTTAAGCTATGGCTTGCTAAGTTGACTTTCATTTTAAGAACTACAGTGCAACCTCTCTGAAGCAACACCATTTCCCTTTGGGAGATGCAAAAATAGGTTGTTGTTGAGAGGTTCCTGCTATGGAGAGGTTGATTTGATAGTTAAATCGTACAGTGGGAAAATATCATGCTGTTGTTGAAGGGAAGTTGTTGCTCAAGAGACGGCTGCTCTGGAGAGGTTGCACTGTATTTACATTATGGTAGAGATGATGCAATAATTCCGTTGAATTTAAACTTCTAGAAGCTACTGCTGATGGGGAATAAGTCAGTCAGGGTTAAGTATAGCAAAGCTATCCAGCCTAATTTACATATCGGCCACAATAGGAATGTATCAGTGTCAATTAGTTTTGTCTGATTAGAAAGTTAGTCCTTATTACCCTTGTCTCATCACGCAAGATTTCTCTCTTTATTGTTACATTGTGCAATTGCAGGCAACATGTAGCCTTACTATGAGTTATAGAAGTATTTTAGTAAGTGTAACAAATATCCCCAATTATGTTTATAATTTTACGTCATGCATGAAGGAATTAATGAATCTTTTCGACTCTAGTGTCTGTACTTTAAAAAAATCTTTTTTTCTTTGGTGTTTTTTATCAACCTTAATATTTGTATTTGTATTCATGTATCTATATTATCGTAACCACTTTTTCAATATTGTACAATTCTGACAAAATTCTGTGAAAGCAATAAATTTGTAAACTTGAATAAAAAGCTCCAAAATTTCCCCATTTTCTCTGGTTCCCGGTTTGTTTGATCAGATGATTCTCTCGTAGTTGTTTTGTTGATCCTAATTCGCATAATTTTCCCAATAAATAGAGATTATTTGGTTCTCATGGTAACGAATACTCGGAAGTTTTTACGTGAAATTAAACAAATTTTAATGATTGCATGTTAACATGCAACTCGCTTTGTTTTCTTCCTCTGTCACAAAAGCGTAAAATCAATTGAACAGAAACACATGCGCCATTTATAACCAAAACAAGCGCTCGTCTGTCAATGTTCGTAATTACACAGTTTCCTAGGGTCCATAAAATGATAAAATATCACTTTTATTAGATATTTATATTGACAATGGGTATTTGAATCATTCATTTATTTTTATGGAGAAATTCATAAAAAACCGCTTTCGTCCGGAAGTTGTTCATTAACATCCAACCATATTTTGTACCTTATAGTGCATTCTTAATCACTGACGTTGGGTTGTGAACCCATTGTTTTCATTTAAAAAAAACTAGTTATTTCAAGATTACTTAAATCTATGTTTTTATGGTATAAATAAAACATTACATCGCGTGTGACGGCAACATTTAGTTTGACAGTTTGCTGTATTTGTAACATTACTGAAGATATTGCGTGTAATTACATAATTAAAAGAGTTTTATATTAGCAAACAGACTCATAGCACTTACGTATGAGAACTTTAGTGAAATTATTCTTTTTCACTTCCTAGGAGGTATTTCACTCCAGTCTGTTCTTCGTGAGAAATTGAAAATAGCGGCAATTAACTGCATACACGTGTATTAGGAACATAATTGTAATTACATAAGTAAAACATCCAACTAGGCAACAAAACTTGTGTAAAATACCTTACAGTAAAGACAGTTAAATAAATGGTGGTTTTAAAGACTAGCGCTCTGTTTAGTTAATTGATTGCTAAGTAAATGCGACATTCTTCAGCCTAATAGAGTGATTAAAACCCTCTGTCTTGTTTAACAGTCCTCTGGTACTAATTCACTTGAATTTCACCGCAATGTTTGATTTCCTTTTCATAGCGTCTTGATTCAAATCCCGATCGCGGTAGGTCATACGCTTCCATGAATATTTGACTAAAATGTCGATCTTACTCATATGTGGAGAAGTTGCCGGCTCCTTGTTGAAGGGTAAGTTAGTACTGGTTATACGGTTATACAGTTATACAGTCCAGGAAAACTGGTTAGGTGCATGTAACTGAAAAAATGTTGAAAACGTTAAACCAATGACAAAAAACAGCGTTTCGAACGCATTTTGGATAAATTGAACGTATCTACGATCTTATTCTATAGTAAAACATATCACTGTTCATTCTCCTGAGAAAAAGAAGAGACTGAGTGTATGTTATACAGTGGAACCTGATACAAAAACGTGTCGTCTTTATTTGTAAAAGTATTTTATAATAGATCATAATTATGTGCACATGTTGAACCGGAAGTAACATCACTGATCATGTGAACCAAATGGTGCCGGTTAAAGGAAGGTCTACTTGATAAATATTTGACCATATTTTCATTACTTTTACTGTGATTTTGGCGACGTTCAAGGTTTAACGGTGGAAGAAGACCCATGTGTACACTCTGGTAGAACCACTGACCTTCCGCTAGCTGGTCAACTTCTTCATATTTGAAATGTATCTGGATCGGGGTGGGATTCAAACTCAGACCGGTGAGGGGCTGGTAATTGCTAATCATAGACCATAACCGCTCGACCACGGACGCTCCCTAATTCCTGTTACCATCTATCTAATATGTACAAGTAGGACCCCATTGTAAATAAGTCTTCGGGCATAATGGGCAATTCTGACGATGCTCTAGTCTCATTCTCTGTGATAGTTATGTTAAGATACCACTATTATTGTATCCATAATTGAAAGCATCGAATATATATATATACACATTACCACAATAATGAAAAATAGTCTGATATAACTGCGAAAATGATTTGTGTACTTTATTTCCCCTTCCACCAGCATTGCATGTGCCATTACACATCCACCTGGTAAATGAGCATAACCATGGATCGAGAAGTCAAGGGTCCGAGACACACACGAGATAACATCAAGAGTAGTTTCCTCCTATACTTGTACCTGATTCACACATAATGGAGAGTTGTTTGGGAGTAGCTTACCGGAAGTGGTATCTAGTTGATGCCCAATCTCTTTCCAGAGTTGTCGTTCGTTATCTCTCCCATACATCTCTGTCAACGTCTCAGCGTTTTACAAGATTCTTGTAAAACAAGAAATAAAGCCACAAATGGCACAAAATTTACAACTAAGTGAAGCGATCTCTTTTGCACAATACACAAAAGATGATATAATTTACCAGAAAATCAGAGAAATTAATTTATTTATCTAGCGCACTATTTCTCGACGGAGAGTATTTGTTTACTTTTGGCAATTAGGTCACGAAGTTACGCCGCTTAAAAGGAAATGAAACGCAGAAATCGAAGGTAATCGTGTAAAATTATGACAACAAATGTACATTTAGAGAAACAAAGGCGTGATTCTGTGTATCAGATGGAAATTAAAGGAGCCCAGGACACGTGTTTTTGAACTACTTTCCAGACGTTGACAGAGATGTATGTGATGAGTAACGAACGACAACTCTGGATAGAGATTGGTTGATACCGGAAGTTATACAGGAATATGAATTTTCTCTCCACCGCGCATCAATACTTTTGATAAATGATGTAAACTCCGTTTACAATGGATATATACTTATGTCGACTAGAAGCGTATAATATAGATGGGTTTCAAGTGCCTCCATTCGAACTTGTTCAGTGTTCGTTGATATTCTCAAACAGGAGGTAATTAAACTGAGTATACAGATAGTGAAATATGTCAGCTGATTGGATGATTCTGACCCAAGTCGAAAAGTTACAACTGGTATGAATGTGGTTTATTCAGAGAGTATCTGTGTACTTTTATCTAACGTGTTATTGTGCGTTTTAAGTGAGTGTCTATTGTACTCCAATCACAGGCCAAATATTGTCCAATATATTCGTAAGAACTTGGAGTATCTTAAGCTATTGAAATAAATGTGAATGAACGTAAATAAATGCCAATTAACGAATTGTGAAATCAGAACATGAATCAATGAACAGTTACAACTCGTGTACCAAATCTCCAGCAGCTGCCATAATCCGCGAAACATTAAGAAAAAAACTGTACAAACAAAGAAAAAATCTACATGTTTTTACAAAACGATTTATTAATTTTTTTACAATAAATAAGTTACAGAAAGCAGTTGTCGCAAAGGATCTTGATAGGGAACTCTCAAATATTTTACAATATAAATACCTATGAATAGATACAAGCAAAATGTAAACAGCTGTGCTTTACAAAACCTATATAATATAGTTCATACAACAAATGATGCTTCAAATGAAGACATTGCTTCGTTCAAAATCCCTGTTGTAATTATATGATACAAAAAAAACAAGAATTCATGAATCAGACAATACAATGTTGAGAAGAAACAGCAAGAGAACGGATATTGCTTTGTTAGAGTAACAAAATATTGACGTAAGAAACAAAACAAAGACAAAACTTAATATTACATCAAACAGTCGGCTCCAACATACGAAATAGCTGCGTTGAATCGCATTACATGTTTTCATACTTAAAGCAAATAAATTAGGATATGATTGAATAGTGTGGAAATGAACACGTCGTGTTAAGATGACACTTTCACTCGGCACAAAGATCAGTAGATTCTCAATCTGTTCACAATGAACGTCATAAGAGAAGACACGTGCTCCCGTGCGCGCAGTCGATACATTCTGTTATACTGATGCGTTCTCACCTTGTTCAGCATCATTTATACAATACAAAGTATCAAAACAACATTTTTTCTCTTATTACTTTAAAAAACGCCATTGTATCTCAATACTACGGAACCCCTAAAATGACATCCTACACTTATATTTTAACTTGTAACATTCTTTCTTTAATTCCTTTTTTACGAAATATCATTTCGTCATTACGAAATAAAGAAAGAGTGCTACAAGTTAAAATATAAGTGTAGAATGTCACTTTAGGGGCTCCGTACAATTCAGTGTACCAAATCAAAGTCTTTATCTAACATTTTGCAGACAAAAGACAACACACAACTCACTGCGTTGATACATAGAAGTTTTCCCATAAACAAATTGAATAGTATTTAATTAGAATAAATCTTCAGTCAGGCACGTATTGCAGACAAATTGAAAGGCGTTGATTCGATTTAAAAGGCTGTTTCTACTGTTTATTGCATTGATTGTTCAAAATGTATAGCTTAGTATTTACAAAGATCCGTCCACCAACGACACTATGATTCTATTGCCCAGACTATAACCACAAGTAAGCCATTAATTGCACACACTTATCCAACCTAAGCAATGATGATTTCTGTCTTTAATGATAAAATTGTGATAGGACGTTAATAGTAACTGAATCACACAGAAATAATGCAATGTATAGTTGCTAGGAAACATTACAGAATGTAACGTACAATCAACAAGCTAGGCAGAATAAATGCTGTATGAAGGTAGTTTATGTTTCCACCATTTTCAGGTTCCACAGTTGTTTCTGTTTCTGAAAGTAAAGAACATTATATCATTGCGCGTGAGTCTCAAATGTCTAGACGAGAAAAATAGGAAACTTTTAAATGCGGTGAAACAGTTTTATGTTTCGGGAGACGAGTGTTATCAAGTGGACCAGATGGTTAGTTAAGTTCATAGACCGCAAGATTGTTCGACTGGTTCAATACCCCAGTGGGACATCTCTTCCTCCGTAAACATTTAACTAGATAAACATGTCTATGGAAGATAATAATAATTATAATAAAATTGTTACCAGGTTTAGTTTCGCTTTCGCTTTGCCCCTCTTCCTCAGCTTCGCCTTCTCCTTCACCCTCGCCTTCACCCTCTCCTTCACCTTCAGCCTCGTCCTCCGCTTCACCCTCCCCTTCTCCGGCAGGTTCTCCTTCTGATTTTGATTCAGCGTCGGCGTCTTCCTCTGCTTGAACCCGGCTTGCAGTGAATACGAGAACCAGCGCAAGGGACAGAAGAATTGCCAAAAATAGTCTCATCTGGAAATAGACGTCATTGAACTTAGTTTGAAAACAGACAGGAGGGGAATATTTATTTAAAACCCTCCCAAAGATAAGAACCCTCCCAAAGAATTCTGAGTTCTTTAAATAGAAAACAAACAAGAGATCAAGCAAGAAAATATAATTATTGTTGACGAACGAAACAAAACAGACTCACACACAATTCTCACCCGACAATGTCAGACCAAACATTCTTGAATCATTGGAGAACATAGTAGATACGGTGGTGGGTCATGATTTAACTCGTACATCAATGGAAACGTACAATAAAGAATTGGTTGGTTTTGGAGTCGAACATTTTTATAGGTCGTTAATTAGGACAAATTCGGTAACGCTGGTGGAACGATCATTGAAACATCTAAACAAGTAGGACGTTTAAGGCGTAAACATCGATTCGTGATGTAATTAGCATGTAAACTACCACAGAGAAGTGACTAGACTTATAAACACGCCTATTTGATGATCAACTAAAATCCCAATCACAATATTCAAAAGTAGTTAGAGAATTGTAAAGTGTAGGGAAGCAGACGAACTGATAATAAGAATGTTGCCTTAATTATACATTGTCTGCGATTTATTCAAATTACTCGACTATGGGAAAGGCGGCTTTGTCTTTGCCGCTCCATATACAAGATAATGTATTTGCCATGAGTATATCACGCGCTTAATTTGTTGACATATCTATAGGAAATAAAAACTACATGATCATAGATCGTGTTAATAAAATCTATTAGTTATTTCTAAGCATAACCCGGCGATCCGGGTTCAAATCCCGGTCGCGGCAGGTCATACCTTTTTATGAAAATTTGACAAAAATGTTGATTTTCCTCCATATCTAGAGAAGCTGAAAACTGGTTAGGAGAACCGGTCGCCGTATATAACTGAAAAGTTGTTGAAAAACGGCGCCAAAGCCAGTGAAGAAAACCATCAAAGCAGTGAAAACCTAAGATTTTGAACTTTGGAAGCATCGCCATATTACTTACTTTTAGATTGTATATAGTTAGGCTTGGTGCATCTGAATCATTTGTAATTTACTCACGGTATATTGTGAACACATTGAATGTCTGAACTAACTTCCTCTTCATGCAAATTACCAGCAAATATGTATTAATACATTCATTTGTTGATCGAAATATTTTAACTTGTCATTTTCATTTACATATTCTATAATTCCCATCAGCATCAAATGCAATACCGGGTCAAATTGATATCGCTGAAATGCTGCAAATAAAGTAACTAGACAAGCGAATGAATTTTGTTGTTTTATTGATAAAATATCAAACGCAGTAAATGTACTGTAGCACTCTGATAACATTATGAAAATTTCGTAAAATGGTTGCTATCAGTTGAATTCTTTTGTTGTATTCGTGCATAAAATCCCAAAAGGGCTTTCCTCAATGCCCCAGTCGAATGATCTTTGTAGCCAATAAATATCCAATAAAGGATCAAAGCCGACCCCTTCAAAATCGGAATGAGCCTTATTCCTCATTAACAAGTCACTCTTTTACTCAAAGAAATTTCATTAAATTAATGATTACTCATTTATCGATGAGATTTTCTATTCATCTCTCTTGCGCTTATTATACAACGTTCTATTACGGACAGACGGACGGATGTATTGACTATGTATGCACCACTCTCTGGATCTAAATTACTCGTTAATTTGAAACAAGTGATCTTTAACGACGTAATGCTATATAAGTAGCGTAAAGTTTTCTTTCAGTTCTGTAAGACGCGGACAGTTATAAACACCTCATTTGTTTCTCTACCAAAATCGATAACACTCAACGGATCTTATGTCTAATACTGTAGAAAGTAGAAAAAACGTTGTTTCCTTCAAGTATCTAGTTGGAATTTTACAGCTACGAAGATAATCATGCATCCATTCTCTTGAGACATTAGAAAAATAAACAACTGGAAATGTTTTTTTTTTAAAAAAATATTCACAGGACTCTGTTATGTTTGAAAATATGTCTCATAATACCGCATTTCTCCGCATTTGAAGCAGACGACTTTTGAACACATTGTGGCAAAAGAAGCCATTGCTTGTATTGAGTAATGGCTTTTTTGCCACAATGTTTTCCACTCTGTCAGTGAGAAATAACGCAGTGTTTTTAAATAAATGGATGCTTTTTATGTTAGCTTTGAATTTGAAAGAGTCCAAAATATGCTTATGAAGCAAAGGGTTAAAACTCATAAATATGTTCATGAACATACGCCGCACCAAATGTTTTTCATGTATTTTTTCTATCAATTCAATGAATTATCCAAGCTCAAAGTACATACTTACTGGAATATGAGGCAAAGGGATAAAGATATTTTGAAGTCTGGGGCGATTGCAATACCCTAAATGAGGAACAGGTTGTACGAGGGGTGACACAGAATTTCGTGGACACTGGAAATAATAACACGAATAAGCAAGATATCTTTTCGGATTCAAGATAAATGTTTGTCAATGTTTTCTTACTTTATTTCCACGCTTTCAGTTCATTACGTTCCATATTCAAGAATAGCTACGCATGGTATGTAAACCTATTGTCATGCAAAGTTTTGGTTTTATTGCATGTCTTATTCAGAAGTAAAATCTTCTAGATAATCCCTTGTACATCTACAGTGCGATCTCTTCAAAGCAACACCCTTTGGGAGAAGCAAACTCATATTGTTGTTGAGAGGGTGTTGCACTAGAAAGGCTAAAGTTAATAGTTAAATCGTACTGTGAGAAAAATCATACTGTTGTTGAGGGGAGGTTGTTGCTCAAGAGCTTACTCTGTACATCGTTAACATCAATGTTTAAAAATAAGGAAAATTCATTTTGAGAAAGATTACTACGTCTGGCATTGTCTACTATTCCCATAGTGTGCTATGAACTATAAAATTGTAGCTATAAATAAAACACGTTTGAGTGAGATTTACTTCCGGGTTACAAACCAGCTCCAGACAACATTTATCAGCAGACTGTTTCTCAAAACAATGAATCAGAATTGGAAGGAAAATGACCTTTTTTGAATGATCTATATTCAGTCAAATTATCACAACAATATTTTGCATAAAACCTTGTAAGTACCAATTTAAAATACGAATCGTCTTTAGCAAATGTCTAATTAAAATTTATAAACAACTTTTATCATGTACGGATTGTTTGCTATAAAACACTAAAAGAAGGACATTATAGTGTAACATTTTACATTTACAACTCACCAAACACGGCCACCCTCTTGCTCAACTGCCAAACCTTGCAGTAGGTTAAGACAACCTAAATATCCGCCTACCTCCTTATTTGCCAACCCTGCCTGTCAGTTAAGACAATCTAAATGTCCGCTTACCCCCTTATTTGCCAACCCTGCCTGTCCGTTAAGACAACCTAAATGTCTGCCTACCTCCTTATTTGCCAACCCTGCCTGTCAGTTAATACAACCTAAATGTCCGCCTACCTCCTTATTTGCCAACCCTGCCTGTCAGTTAATACAACCTAAATGTCCACTTACCTCCTTATTTGCCAACCCTGCCTGTCAGTTAATACAACCTAAATGTCTGCCTACCTCCTTATTTGCCAACCCTGCCTGTCAGTTAATACAACCTAAATGTCCACTTACCTCCTTATTTGCCAACCCTGCCTGTCCGTTAATACAACCTAAATGTCCGCCTATCTCCTTATTTGCCAACCCTGCCTGTCAGTTAATACAACCTAAATGTCTGCCTACCTCCTTATTTGCCAACCCTGCCTGTCTGTTAAGATTACTTAATTGTCCGCCTTCCTGCTTGTTTGCCAACCCTGTATGTCCGTTAAAACAACCTAAATCTCCGCCAACCTTTCTGCTTGAATACCTTATCTACCGACTCGACTACCAAAGTCACAACTTACCTGAGCCTGCCAGCATGTCATCTATCTTATCTACCACTATACCCTCCATCAAAAGATAAATCGGTAAGGAACAAACATCATTTCATAAGAAATTCAAAGAATTTCTTGTCGATGATCCCATTATTAATTTAAAATATGTACAATAGAAAATTTATTTATGATACAGCATGCCTTTTCGTAATTATTAGATCACGTGATATCATCCATTGTAATGATAGTGAGAGGAATTGACATTTATCCCGGAGGAAAATGTAATCCCAGATAACGATGACATATCGGTAATCCTGGCTGCATTTCATACCAAAATTTCATCAGCAACAATTTCTGTTGCGTTGTTACGTGATAAATCATTCGTGACAGTGTCGTTAGTATTAATTTAATGATACTAGCATTAATCCTCGCCCACATTCATTATCATTTCAATTTTGTGTCTTTAATACGTAGATAACATGATACTGCATGGCTGAATTTCTGTGAAGTTTAGACAATACAATTTAACACAAGATGGAATCACCACAGATTATTAAATGTCACTCAGAAATGGTTTCTATTCAAAAAAGATAAGTAATAGTAACAAATCACCGCCGATACAAAACACTCAAGAACTATCACAGTATTGTTCTAGTAAGGGACAATTTGTTGCGTTTACCCATGAAAAAGTTGATCAAATATATTGAGAATCTGTGTAGGAAATATATGCATCATGCATGTATGAAATGGAGCCTTTTTGGTTTCGATATACATTTGTGCACCAGACCCTATAGCGGTGTACACAAACTGAATTGTAATTTCATATTGTCACGAATAATTTCCGAATGAGACAAGGTTTGAATATTTAAATATCAAGTGAAAGGCGTCTGTAGATATTTATTTTACAATATTATTACATATAGCAGTACATTTTCATAACCAGCTTTAACTTATTTTCCAAATGTCAAGATTATTGAGTTACGAAATTTGTGAGAGCAGAACTTAAATGACACATTGCTAGAAATCGATCGAATGATCTGCATTAGAAAGGTTTCTGTATCATTGGGCAATAATTGAGGAAAAGTACGCGTTGCTGATATTAACAAGAGCATCCATATCACGTTACAGCAGTCATTACTTTGACTAACAACACCGCTTACAATAAAGATATTATCCTGTCTTATTACGCGAATTGAATCAAAGCTAAAATCTAAAGATTTAGAAACAGAAAGCACAGAAAGCTCTATTCATGGTCCAACTCCACAACATCTCAATCTTATTGTAAGCTTTTTTACACATGATTTACATATGCACGTACATGTGTACTTGATTTTTAACTTTGGATTTTAAGACATCGAATAGAGCAAACTGCTTACTAATTCGACATTTGAACAGCGAACAGTGAAACATGAACTGCATCCCAAATTTTACTCGATTCAAATACCAAAAATCCCTAATAATCGTTTGGGATTAGATACTACCGCTAATGGTTTTGTTAGAATGATCTGTATGGTGATATTACTTTAGAAAAAAAGCTCTTGTGAGTCAAATTACAGATTAAGAAAACGAAATTAATGCACGAACTTCATTTGTAATGGCTGAACATTTGCCTGAAATAATACAATTCACTAGAGAATTACGAGAAAAGACAACACGCAACAATAAAGAGTTCTGAAAAGTTTTTTTAAAGTATTATATTTAGGCTAAGACAAACATACAGATATGTTTTACGATAATTGTAAAGGAAGATATTTATGCAATACAATAAAAGGAATATAAAAAGAGTACAAAAATAAGAGCCAAATGAAATTATATTAACAGAAAGGAGAGAAAATGAATACGGCGCCAGAGAAAAGCTACAAGCAATGAACCTGGTGAGTCCACTCAGTCTACATCTCTACACGCTCGGAACCAACAAATAATACGGTCAGTAGGGAAAACAGCAACGACATGGACAGAATGAACAGATAATGAACTACTCAGGAGTTTAACTGAACCAACTGTAAGGGTCTCTTTGCGACATTTCCGTCTTTAACGTTGAAGAAAGACTGCTGTCATACACCTGGATAGAACCTCCGCCCTTTCATAAATTAGCTGGACAATTTCTGCACGTGTGATATTTGTCAGGTACTGAACTCACTCGAAGAGCTAGTGATTATTAGTCAGAGATCATAACCACAGGAACACGGTAGCCTCTTTACATGGAATGAATGGACCCTGGACAAAACTAAATGGGGTGTGTGTAAATGTCTGTCCTCCTATGACCAAACCACTAACACTCTCGAAATTTATAGCGTGTTTTCAATTTAAAGCAAGTCCTTATTTTGTACGACTACACGTAGTAGAGTGTTTTCATAGATAAAAGGTTTAATAGAGATTTAGACAACTAAGATACAAGCATTGATTCGTACAGATATTTGTATAATATGATTGACTTGAATTGTCCTGATTTTCAGAACAGCCTTGATACTTAACAAACTATGGTCCACACTCGAGAGACAATTTTGTCATATCGTTTGCAGACAACATAATCAGCTTAGCCTCGTATGTCAGTCTCAGATTTATTTTCTGAGATACATCTAGATTTGACGATCGATCAATCGAGGACGTTTGGAGTCCTCAATTTGTCCATGTATCAAGTTGTACCCTCTTTGTTGTTGAAATGAATCTCATTCAAATTTTTGTAAGGTTTGGTTCATTTATTTCAAACAAGTTGTTCTTCCTTGAAAACTGAAATGTCTTAAGGCTTCCTCATACTATAAATTCATTCGTCTATCTAGGACAATAAAATGCACTGAATACCAGGGGATAAGCGTTCTCCCCAAACCATTTTCAGTCATACGGTACGCCAAGTTCATTTATTATTCTTCTCCCGCTTGCTATTACCACCTCAAGCTTATTAATTGGAAACTAAAGGTAACGATATCTAAAGCGTATATTAGAGAGAACATTTACAGCATAACCCCTGAAAACCGGACCCCGTCTGGACTGATACAAAAGTCCGGTTTTCTGAGAATTCCGGTTTTCAGAGAACTATGTATTATGGAAGAGAATAAAATGGAGCTAGAAAATCGTCCGCATTTCAAAGAATTCCGGTTTTCAGGGAGTCCAGTTCTCGTTTTTTTTAATGTATTTGCAGGAAGAACATTCTCCATGGAAACGATATTAAATGCAGGCTTATTACAACTGGATATCTATCGTTCACATCACTCCATTCACTCCCCACAAAACGAAACCCAAACCTTTTATTGCATTACAGTGCAACCTCTCCAAAGCAACACCCTTTGGGAGAAACAAAATGATGTTGCTCTAGAGAGGTTGAATCAATAGTTAAAGCATGTAGTGGGAAAAATCATGCTGGTGTTGAAGGGAGGTAGTTGCTCAAGAGGATCGTTCTGGAGAGGTTGCGCTGTATTTCCTTTTTTTGCTCCATTGGATAAACAGTCTAAAAATCATTTTAAATACCGACTGCAAATTGTACCGTCATTTACAGAATGAAAATAATTTAAGACGAATGGAATGGACAAATATAGATTGGATTGACTTAAGTGAGTAAGTGAATGTGACAGTCTTTAAAAGGAAACTGAATTATCCAAAAGATCCCATTAAAGACAACCATGTCTACACATGCAAACATGTTGATTTCTTTCCTCGACTTCAAGCAGTTGTTTAAGCATATTTTGTTAAGAAAGAGCAGCCAGGTGATTAAGACAGAGTTGAAGTTCAAATATCGAAAATTAGGTCGGAAGTTTATGTGAGTCTTAAATTCTGAAACATAAGACATTCTAGTCAACATCAGCAAAAGATGTTTTATAAGCACTCTTAAGAATGATCTCATTACTTCATTAAAGAAGTCTCATAAAAAGACCGATAAGGAAGAATATTATACTGTTAAGACAATTACATAATATACTCGCTCAGCTGTTACTTCCAAACTTCTACCAGAATAATGGATTAGTCCAAAAATAACAAAAAATAAATCTGAAAATAGAATATCAAATTATTAAACCATTAAACAGCTGACAGCTTAGATTATGTTAAATGAAGAAACCCATATGTGATCGATTTAGGCATAATTGCATCCATTGTAAAAACGATTAAGAATTTTTGATATTCATTTTGAGATAAAGTAAAAAAAAACTAGCTCGCAATTTATTACGTATGAACAAGAAAGCCAATGTTATACATCTGTTCAATTCGATTAAACTTACATGATTAAAACATGTCTGTTTTGAGCCATTTGTAACGTTGTTTGTCAGAGCTGCTGAAAAATACTGCAAAATATATTTATATAATTCCTTGAGCCGAGATTCAATGGATCCGACATATCACCAAGACCATATTGTATCTGTGTACATGATCGAGACCTTTTTTATCTGATATGTAACAGAGGTATCTTAGATTAGATTTAAAAGCAAGAACATCTTTTAGCCAATACCTCATTTAGGTACCTTGGATTTGATAACGGAGGCCCATTTTATCCGTTGCTTAATTGAGGTACCTTGGATTTGTTAATAGGGGCCCTTTTTGTCCGTCACTTTATTTAGGTACCTTGATTTGGATAACGCACGCCCTTTTTATCTATCACGTCATTGAGATACCTCGGATTTGATAACAGAGGTCCCCTTTATCCGTTACTTAATTGAGGTACCTTGGATACGATAGCTCACTGAGTGTTTCTGGAAGTTTAGGGCCCATGCAAGTAAAATACTATTTCCTAATTTTGGATTAATCCCGTTCATCATTGCTCGTTGTTACTATTTTTGCCATAAAAATGTTCATCAAGATAAAAACAATTGATATTTCATGTCTTACAAATGAACAACTCCATGAAATATTCACAATTAAGTGCAGAACTCCAAATGTTCCAACGATTTTAAACAAAGGGCATTTATCACAGCATCATGCAAAAAGCCGTCAGAGACATCATG
This sequence comes from Lutraria rhynchaena, assembly GCA_008271625.1. Classification (NCBI taxonomy): domain Eukaryota; kingdom Metazoa; phylum Mollusca; class Bivalvia; order Venerida; family Mactridae; genus Lutraria; species Lutraria rhynchaena. The sequence continues at coordinate 642,190 of VIBL01000167.1, read as the reverse complement.
CATCTCTCACACAATTCACTTTGTCAACTTAACTAAATTACAAAATAGTGCTGACAAAACAGCAAGAAGCTGTTGACAATCTAACAACTCGAGTAGGCGTATTTTATTGCGAGGAAGTAATGTGTTCTCATTTGCTTCTGATATTGGCCAAGTATTTGTCTGACCAATGAATACACAAACCCAATGACTCATCACAAATCATACAATATCAATGATAAAAATGGTGCTCGAAATTATATCAGATTAGTACATACCATGCTAGTGATATTTCCCCACCCACTTCATGAGATTAATGTCATCAAAAATCAAATACAATACAATCAAAGAACATTTTCACGTGTGTTGAGATTAGTCTCCAATACGTTTGCGTTTTTCTCAAGTTACAAAGCGATAGTTATATTTGCCCGATTTTCAGACCATAGAAACACTTGGATTTTTTTAAAAATTCCCAAGGCATTAATGTTTTTTTTCCTTAAAAATACAGTGGTTTTAAGGGTCTCAAGAAATGAAGAAGCAAATGATTTTTTCGTAACGCAGAGAGAGTATACTTAGCTGCATTTCTTATCAAGCTTGCTATAAATTTCATATCCATAAGATATCAACAAAATCAATGGGTGATTTTGATACGACTTTTCGTATGTGATTTTGATATGCGACTTTCCGTATTTTTCTAATCTTTTGTGGCTATTCAGGAGTTCAGCCCTTTTAATTTCATATTTGATATAATATAAAATACTTATAACTTTACGTCCAATATACTGTATATTTTATTTTCTCTCAATCAGGCAATATGGTGACGAGCCGCGCCTACTGCTTGCAAGCTGTAGTCTAACAATGGTTCATTCTAAAACATCAAACTATTCACCAATACATAATAAAGTTCTTCATCTTTTAAACCCATTTTCAAAAGAAGGAGCAAACCCATATTTTCATCTGGACAGAATATCATGTAAAACAAGGTCTAAAGCATAGGGGAACTATTTGGAAGTATAAAAGTTGCACACGGTGATAATTAAAACATTGGATAATTTGTCATGGTGTAAGCAACCAAAACCATGAAATACTTCACTCAATAACAAATAAAAACATCATCTAAAGACGGACGAAGAGCTGAAACAAGAGGTAAACAAATAATCAGTCAGACCGCACCATAAATTTAATTTGAGAAAATAACGCTTACGACGGAACTGATGGCTTAGACAAATACCATTTGTTGACATGACTCGACAGAACAATATTACGATCGAAATAAATTTTCATAGCATTGACATTTAAATGGTAACAAACTTAATTTGCGTCACGCAGTTCTGACGATAGAACGCAAGGAATGGATATAGCGAATTAGTATCCGCCTCAAAATTTATACAACGTATTATTGACATTATCGTCTAAAGTTAAACAATGGCTCCCTTTTCCACATGCATCTAAACAATTTAAAATTCACGTAGGCTCTCAGCATTTCCGTCACTAATCTTATTTACTCTGTAAAATGATAAATATCGCCGCATTCTAACATAATTTGTTGGTGGAAATGTATTTTGTAAATGGATGTAAATGTAGCATTTCCATGGTTTTCAAACTTTAAAAATGAATGAACAACGTCTGTTGTCCAACTTGCAAATTGATATTTTTACTCCTGAGAAATAAATACTCAACGCCATACAGCTTTACCCTTTGCCTCATAAAACCGCATTTCCCCTCCTCTGTAGCTGACGACTTTTGAAAACATTGCGGCAAAAGAAGCCATTGCTTGTAACGAGTTATGGCTTTTTGCCACAATGTTTTCCACTCTTTTGTAGAGAGATAACCCAATTTTCTTAAGTAAACTGATGTTCTGTATATTAGCTTTGAATTTGGAAGAGTCAAAAATATGCGTATGAGGCAAAAGGTTAAAACGATTCATGCTCAATTGTCCAAGTTCAAGGTCAATATACAAACTTACATGAATCTGCAATGACCTTAAGTTATTAAAACATGTGATTTTAAACTTTGACACACCCACTGTCATGCACAAAAATAAATATACAGTGGAAGAATATGGAAGAAGAGTGAAAAATAGGGAAGAAGAGGAAAGAAGATGGTGAGGGTGGAAGAATATAGAGGAATAGGGAAGAAGACGGCAGAATTGGGAAGAAGATGGAAGAAGAGAGGGAAGAAGAGAAGAAGAGGGGAAGAATAAGTACTAAAATAACGTTGGGGAGAAGATTGAAGTAGGTTGTAGAAACTGTTGTATGTGTTGTATGTGTATGTAGATATCTTGAATATTTTGAAATAGCTATGGTCACCAAAACTGTAGTTCTCGCTTAAATAATTGAAAACTTAGTTCAACGTGAGCTATTTATTTATGCATGGATTTGCTGAAAATTCAAATATTGAGTGAAAGCTAAGTTTTAGCAAACACTTATAAATACTTTTGGTGATATTATGTAATATACCTAGTGCAGACGACTATATGAAGTGTTTACAGACATCCGAAGATAAAACCATACATAACAAAATCTATCAGACAAGTAAAATACCCCTGATTCAAATAAGAATTGGCGTAATCGAATTATCAAATACCGAAAAAAAATCTCTAATGTATTTAGTGTCTAGAGACGGAACAGCCACAGCTTGCGTTATGAGAAGAGCCAATATTTCATAAACATAAAGAATAAATTGTCATATGACCAGACAATCTTGAAGGAGAGACGAAATATGTTCCATTGTTATAGTCAGAATATTTCACTATGCTAAAGTACAGAATAAAAGTCGAATAATTGTTTTTGTCTCTTCTTGAATCTGTCTGAATCTGTTACAAAATTTAAACAGGTCACAAATTGTTAGATAATTTTTATACACGCTTTTAACTTTTAACATAGCAAACTATTACACACACTTATCGTTGCAACAGTCCAATTTTTAGACAATTCATATCTTCTTCATTCTCATTTTTTACATTTACATCTTAAGCTTACATTATCTTATTAAATGACATATCATTGTTATCTTTATCATCTGATGCGCGCTACATGACCTTAGATGTCGATGTGCCATGAAACACCAATAATAAAAAACTTGTTAGGAGACACTTCAAACTACACATTTACTTTTTCGACATTTAATTTCCCCTTTTTTCCGGGGACGCCTTCACGCATTTGCCTGTGCTGATTTTTCATACAAATTAAATCAAATGTAAATTTGATTTTGGATGCTTAGAAAAATGGCGGCAATATTCAAAATGCGTAAATGTTGAATCGCAATAGCACATCAAGAGCAGATGAATCTAAAGAAATATTTTGTATTTGAAATAAATGAAAACAGATTTTTACAACATAGTATTTATGCCCCTTACATTAATAATACAATTCCTGGAATATGGTTTTGCATTCGAACAAACAATTAGATGGTTCACACATATTTTGAACTTAAAGTAGAAATTATTTACACAAGTATTATTTACAGAGAGCTTCGACTCTTTACAATCATGTGCGAAAGCGTTTAGAAAGCATAGAATATTGCATAATTAAGTTGCAGACTGCACTTTCTTAATTTCTTTGGCAGTATCCTCTCACGAACGTTTGTATATATCAGTGATAATTGTGAGCCCTTTTCTTTCGCCGGAGTTTAACGTTGCACAAACAGACAGAATCTTTCGGCGACTTTTCCAGCTTTAGGAGTGGAGGAAGACCCAGGCGTACACCTAGCTGAAACCTTCAAACGTCCGTACGCAAAATTTGGGATTCGAACTCAAATCGGTGAAGGGTTAGTGATTACGAGTTAAAAACCATCACCGATCGACCACGTCGGCCCCTTCACTGTGAGCCAAAACAAGACTGACAAATTAATTATTCTCAAATGGAACACGCAAGCATTTTGAGCTAGATTGCAAAACGATGGATATGAATATTATGCAGACCAATTATTGAAGAATTTGGGCAATCAGATATAACAATGAGCTTAGTTCGGGGAGCACAGACTGTCTATCACAAACCAGCATTAAGACAAATTACGTGAACTACATGCAATATGTCGATGTATCTTGGAGTTATATTGTTGTCTACGCCCACAGCGTGTGGCGTGTATGATATTGTTAGTTAGGCCTAAAAAAGAGGTTTGTTTCCGGTTACACGACCTGCTGACTCATAAGTTTTTACGGTGTCCATATTGTAGTGCTGTATTGTAATTTTCATAACTATATTTAAAATACGGCACATATTCCCATACAGTGTTGCCGAAATATGTAAAAAAAAACACCCTTACCTACTAACCCATATTTTTGAGGGCATGGAACCTTTTTTGAGGCCTTACCCATATACTCTAGTAGCGAACCTAAGATGGTAAAATTGTAATAAATTTAATTTAAAACGTCTCAATTCAACCTAAAACAATGGGTGTTTTAAATCAAACTCATTGCAATTTTACAGCCCGTTACTATATACAAAATGTAAAAATAAAACTTTTCTTAGGTCGTGACCTTTACAAAACCCTTGCTCTGCGTCAGGCATCACCCCTGTCCTATAGCCGTGATTGACTGGACAGTACATTTGACATAGTGATGAAAATCTATTGATTCTCGGAGCGACAACATCCTGATGTAAAAATTGTTAATCACAATTTATTGTTTTCTCTCGTCTTATTTCTCTTGTCACCAGAGTACATCCTTTTCTATCTTTCCGATCACGTGACAGTTTCTGTGTTCTCATGTAAGAATGACACAAGCGTTAATACACCGTTCAGTTTATTTTTTCACTGAGTTTAACGCCGTTTTTCAACAATTTTTCAGTTATGTACGGCGACCGGTTCACCTAAACAGTTTTCCTGGACTGTACACTAACCAGTACTAACTTACCCTTCCACAAGGAGCCGGCGACTTCTACAGATATGGAGGAAAATCGACATTTTTGTCAAATGTTCATAGATGGGTATGACCAGCCGCGACCGGGATTTAAACCCGGATCGTCGGGTTACAAGTCTAGCGCACTAACCACTGGACCACGGTCGCTGTCCTACTGTTCAATTTACACACTCATCTGCTTTGTAAGCTTATAAGATACAATGGTAAAATGTGTATGGGTATTTTAATTATTTGTAACATTAACTTCGCTACATCTCAGGAAAGAAGTCCTTTTTGTGAAAGAGAAAGTTGAATTCTATGAGTTTTCAGCGTTGTTTGTATAATAGTGAAATTATCATAATATATAATGTAGTTTTCCATAATTTGTAATATGTAGTAAGCTTGGTACATTTCAATCAACCATTTCCATAAAATTCTAACATCAGAAAAATTTAAATAATCAAACTAGCAACAAAGGTTTCTCATCTTGCGGAGTCTCTCCAGAAAATATCAAATCTAGCGTTTTCTATGTTATGCGTGCATGTTTTACGAAGCAAATATTCTACACAATAACAAGTTAATTGCATTTTATATTTTGTTTGCATAGATGAAAGCCATAAAACGCTACTAACATAACATAATGATTTTGGTAAGTGTCATCGCGACAACAACAACATGTGTAATTCGATTACATTAACTTAGAGACACATAAACTGTTTAGAAAAGATAGTCACTTGTTAAAAGATAATCATCTAAATTTTTCGCTTCCTTAGGGGTTTAACGTAACACCAACAGCCCGTTCATTTGGTGACATTTGGTGGAGGAATACCCATGGCGTTCACTTGGGTAGAACCATCGACCTACTGTAAGCAAGCAGGAGAGCTTGTGAAATTTAGTCCCAGGCGGGATTCGAAACCACGGCATTGAGAGACTAGCGATTTTAAAATTTGCGTTTAATCATAGTCGTTGGGTGAACCTAGGTTGTACAACTTTTCATTAGTAACGTCGGGTGAATGGCTTAACACAGACAATGCCATTATCAACTTTACCCTCTTCGTCTGGCATGTTTCAGAAACAAACAACAAAAACAACTTGTTTCAAAATGCCATGTTGATATTTAACGAAAGTGTGGAGATTTTGAGACTCTGGAGTGATAGATAATTTACTAATGTTTCCGTAAAATCAATACAACAGCATTTGATGTTCTGCAGAATGGAACATGAGAAGTTAGCCTAATGGTAGCGGAAACTTCATGCTACTTGGTTCAATGTTTCCTGGTAAGGGAACACTTTATTACCGTAATGTCTGAGACATTTTGTTCCCCACATAAAAAGCTATTTATGTGGAAGACGAGTCGTTTTGTGGACTTTCAAGTCCCTCTGTTGGCCTCGGATTTCTTTCAAATTGAGTAACTCATGTTCAAAGTCCCTAGTTTGCCGTTCAATTATCTTTTGATGTAGGAAACCAACAATAATTCAAGCGCCATCTTAATAACATCCCACGCTAAGATCTCACCAAAGCTATTTATTTAGCTAGAACAACATACAGTGGAAACCCTTTAAACCGGTTCCTCTATAAACCGGTTTCCCCTCACAATCGGCAAAATGTTCTGGTCCCGACTTCATTACTATATAATTAAAAAATTCCCTCTAAACTGGCATCCCATCTAAACCACCCAAAATCACCTGGTCCCAGGCTCAGCCAGTTTAGAGGGGTTCCACTGTACATGTATTATACAAAAGCCCTATTATTAATCATCATAGTGTTCCTGAAGAATCTAGCTTTAACAAACAAATACATGTTTACTTTCCGTTTCTTTTTACACAGAACAGACGCAAATATCTAAACTTTAAGCACGCTATATTTTACCAGTGTTAATGGAGCCGCCTCAAACAATACAACTGCAGAAAATCAAACAACACTTGCATTAATATAATCATTTCCACATCATCAATTGTGATACAGTGGAACCCTCTAAACCGGTTCCTCTATAAACCGGTTTCCCCTCTAAATCGGCTGGATGTTCTGGTCCCGACTTCATTATTATATAATTAAAAAATCCCTCTAACCTGGCATCCCATCTAAACCGGTCAAATGACCTGGTCCCGGGCTCCGCCGGTTAAGAGGGGTTCCACTGAACGCAACAATTCTATTCTTACGGTGACATGCGGACAAGTCTAATTACATGAAACCAAGACGAATTATGAGGCAGCAATCTTATTGACGTACATCTAGAATCTTGTAAAGTATAGATTTCCTATTATAAGATGGTTGAATTTTAAGAAATCAGATGTAAATCAGAAATCTGTATGGTAGAGTTTAATTTCGGAGTAGTAATTATTGACGCCGTCTAGTTACGTACCTTCACCCCCACCACCCAAAATAAAAACACGATAGCGTCGTGTCAGATCAAAACTCCACCGTAAAGTTTGCTAGTCTGGGATCGATCAAATATAGCAGATTTCTTGTGGGAAGTTATTTTGCTCTATCGAAATATGACGGAATAGTGCGATGTAATTATAACTGTACGTCTGACTTTATTTATTGTTTTGTTAAACACGCGATGATTTCATCTATCACGAGAACTGCATCATCTTGTGTTATGTCTACAAAACACACAACTCGGCTTCACTAAAACCTCAATAATGTTTGTTTTTAAATATTGATTAGACACAAAGTGCGATATAATTATCAAACCATTAGTGAACAACTTTCCTAATGTTTATCATCGACATTAAGGAGTGAACTAACTTTTATCAGACGTCCGTCACACCCAGTCATTACTAAACATGAGTTCTCTTGAATTTGCCATGTCGGCAGAATATTCCAAAAAACAATTTACGCGACATTTTACTTCCTTTTATAACACATTTACCATTTTACTTTGTCTACTGCAATTTAATGCATGCACATTTTCTGGCATCATGCAAGAAGCTCTCAATCATTAATCTGGTCGTATAAGTTACATAAATACATAAAGTAGTATGTAGTATATTAAACACAAATTATGCACTGCCAACCTTGTATACAAAGACAAACAACGGACGAAAACACTGATTGCTTCTATGCACCAATAGTTTATTCATCCATCACTTTTATTGATGATGTCTAGTGGCGGCCTTTATGCTCAGGTGTCCGTTTTATTAGTGCTGTTTCCATATTTATAAATTGTAGTTGTATGTTTTCTTAACCCTTTGCCTCATAATACCGCATTTCCCGCATCTTAACCACTCTGTCAGTGAGAAATATCCCAATTTTCTTAAATAAAGTGATGTTTTGTGCATTTGCTTTGAATTTGAAAGAGTCCAAAATACTATGCTTATAAGACAAAGGGATAAAGCCAAAATATATGTTTGACAGATTTATGAATATCTTAAAAAAGATTAGAATATCAGAGGCGTAATTAAATGTCCGAGCTCATCAGAAGTAAGGATTTCAATGTTTTGAGCGCAAATTTGTGTACACATCATTGTTACACTATAAAGATATAAGTAAGTTAGATGTAGAAGGATTCAGAGAACAGCGTGAGGAAATTCCTTCACTTGACTGTGACACTAAATACAATAAGGAGTTGTTTATTAAGTCCCTCACCATAACTCACTTAAAACTTCATCAGTTCGTAATTACTAATTTTCTCCAAATAATATAATTATTTCTATTGTATTTCTCTTTGTTTGAAACAAAATACAATCATTTTTCATTCAGTAATAAGAGTTTGATAGAAAATAATCGGCAAAACACATTAACAAAGATCCATTGACATCATTCCTGAAAGCAATTATATGATATAAGATTTCAGTCTCTGGGTTTATGAACAAAGTACGTGTTATCATTTCTTACTCGGAAAATGATTTTTGTAATTCATTTAAGTTTTACGTTCATGTGGTCATATCACAGATTAGCATTTTTTATTGCCAGTCTTCGGCCTGGAGTTAGAGTTATCAATCAAAGTTGCAGATGATTGTGTGCACAAAAATCTGAACAATTGATAAGACCAATCATTGAACAAGACAAAATTAACAATGACGCTAATAATTCAGCATGAAGGACCTGTCCGTGACATTAACATATTTGATTCCAAGCTCATATTTTTATAGCATCAAGATCATCTATATATTGTTTGATTGGTAAGGTGACTGTCTATCTTGTAGAGCTTCAGCCCTGTTTGTCTTCCATAGAGTTTTGCAGTCATTTATGAAATTCTAAAGGAAGGACTGCATCTATCCAGGGATATCTTTTTTTTCTGGATTAACCACCAAGATCAGAAGCTAGAAGTGATGAGATGCCCCCTTCTCCTATCAGACACAGTCTTTAAGCTTAAATTCTCTACAGTCCACCTGTATCACAGTTTAGTCGACCCATTGTACGTTTGTGAGAGGAAATGTTTATGTGATTTTTAAGTCAGCGATCTTAAAGAGAGGTTGGTGTAGAAGTTGGTTCCAATGAATATCAAATATCAATGAAGACTTAGCAAACTCATGTCTGTGTTGACCAATATTGGCCACATTAGTAAGCCTAGTTTGAGAAGGAAATGCATATATCAAACTTTCATCCCAACGACCATCATTCAACCATTATTCTAACTCCACGCGTTCATCTGAACAGTTCCGCTCGGCTATCAATTAGAAAAGCGATATTCATGGACAATAAATTTCTCGGATAACTGCAAATTTTATTTAATCGACGCAACACTTAAAAGCGTTGCTGTAAAATGGTGACAGAATTTAGACGGAACTGTAATGAGTAAGAGGTATAAATTCTCAAAATTTTAATTGATTCTTCTCACAAAAATGTTCATTTCACCCCAGTTTAAGTGCCTGGAGTAATTATTCTTCAATTTCAAAGTCCATCGCGACATAATGATTTTTGTCTTCATATTTCAACATATTGCGCGGGGAACATTAAATTATATTCAAGATTTGTTGTAAACAAATCAATCAAAAATATTTCCGAACAGGCCGACAGATTGGAAAATCTAATAGACAAGGTGAGCAGAATTCGTTCGAGCAATTCAACAAATAGTTTGGCACATGCAAGGAATATCTTGGCATTGTTGAACGTACATTGCACATTCCAGCAATAACATAATACTGATTCGTTCGATTGTGCTACTTCAACATAACTATCCCACTGATTTCAGAATATTTGAGTTGTTAGATGTACAGTCTAACCTTTGTTTGCGGCCACCTCCAAATAAATGCCACCCTGTGAATAAAGGCCATACTTTGAATAAAAATCATTGATTATTTTGAACAAACTGACCTCCGAATAAAGGCTACCTGTCAATAAAGTCCATATTTTGTCTTTCTCGAGAGTGGCCGTTGTTCACAGGTTTGACAGCATATCAAGCGCAGTCAAACAAAATCGCTTTTTTTCTCCCTTTATGCTCTATTAATATGTGTATGTGAGAAAATACAATGTATTAAAATATTTAACAAATAAGGCTTTTGTAATAAAAATAGCTAAAAATAATTTGAAACTTGCGCGTTTTTGAGAAAATGAAAATCCCCCGGACATTCGGCTCTCACGATATAAATGGACAAAATCTAGAAATGTGAATTTGTGTTAATTACCCCCCAAGAAAAAAAATCTGCATAATTAAATTCCATGAGTTCTTTACCACATGGAAAATAATGTTGTAATGGATGTGTCTGTGTAGCCGTAAAAATGGTTTGTTTTGATTGTAACATTGTGAATACTATAAGGTCTGGGAAGTTTTTTTTGTAAATTTTCTGATTATAATAACAAAAAAGCCGCATAATCGTGTTTGTGCATGAGATGTTTACGATTAACCGATCGAATATTTGTCTGACGCTGCAGGATATTGTCATAACTTTTTATACCCTCCCTAAAGTGTACATAAATAAGTAGAAATGATGGTGTGTGGTGAGGAATGAGATACTTTGCTGCAGACTGTCATGGAGTTAAATCTAATAAAACATAACACAGAAGAGATGACAATCGTGGGTACAAAAGATGTGTGCATATAAAACGTATAATAATGAACGGGCGTCTATTTATATGCGTCACCTTGGAAAAGTACCACAAGTTATGTTACCAATACGTTTCCCCCAAAATATGCAACATTGATGGGGATGAATTATGACGGCACATACATTTTCACTCAACAGTTAGGATTAAAATTACGAAATTGACGTTTTTTCTTAATTTAAAATTTTACAGATTCTAGATTTACATCCATTTATAATTCTCATTAGTAGTCAAGGATGTCTGTCTAGGTCATTAATATTTTCCTGTTTCAAATGTGAAAGTCCAATCACTGTACAATTTACACACTGTATAATTTCTTTCAATTATCTCTGAATTACAGGCTTCGGAGTAACGTCCCATAAATGTACACTCGACAAAGCAAAGAAATATGAAATTACAATCGAACCTCTCAAATCCGAACCTATCGAACCCGGAATCCTCTCTAAACCGAACATGTCAGCTGGTCCCGACTTTTTATTATGTATTATGATATTAAAAATGGAATCCGAAGCCTTTGTATTCTGAAAATATCAGTCCGTCCGAAAAAGTTTGGATTAGAAAGGTTCTACTGTACGTCGATATCAGATATATCGATGTAAATCTTTGAATTTTTGCTCAATTCCTAACACAAACTTGGCAACAATTACACAATATTGCTTCAATTTAGTTCGTTTCTATTTTAAGTCTCAATATCTATACCAGTTTAATATAAATGGAAGCTCTGGGTCACGTGGCTGGTTAATACCATAGAGTGAGACAGATTCCAAACTTCGTACACAACCTTCTAAATCTTTATAGTAATATCTATTAACATCTCTGAGCGGAAACTCATTAAATGGTAGAAATTCAGTTCTTAGGTTGATTCGAATATTGTAAAGCTGAATATTAATGCACCGCTCAAAATCATAAAACCTTCCGTCTCACAGACCTATACATTTCTCTCGCCTATAACACCTTGATGAAAAAAAACAATTAAGATTTTTGAATCATTTCCAGAGATATATGCAACAGGAATTGTTCTGAGAGTATTCTAACGTGTTCTTGTGATGAAATTAAACAATAATTAATTTAAGAATTCTCTTTTGAATGTACAACTCGGAGTGGCTGTTTATATATTTTTTTATTTCCATGTGTCTGTAGAAAATTAACGCGTGTGTCTTATGTTTGAGTTTAATTTGCAAGACGAATAATTAGAAGGCCGTTAAAAAAACGGAAAAGCGTTTTACGAACATGATTAATAATATTAAAATCATTTGCACGAAGTGTCATTAAACACATATGAAGAAAGACTCGTAGACATTGGAAGTAGTTAGTCATAATGCGGACAATTTTTATAACACGCGAAAAGAATGAAATGCCGCACAATTAACAGCAAACGTACCATATAAAACAATTTACCTTTTTATTTATAATTACTACGATTTATCCTCTGTTTATCACATATATATATAAGAAACAACCAAATCTCGGCGCCTTACTTCCGCACACGTCGGATTCACCCTCTCAAATGCTATAAAACCACAAGTGCGTACTGCTTTCGGTAGAGATCGGCAATTTCCGCCTCTTATTCCTTGGGTTGTATACGGAATCAGATGAACATGCCTTCGACTAAAATCGTTAAATTCCGTGAATAAATAAATAACCAGACATTTGTCGTGATGTTCCGGTTTCTGCTGTATTCATCTTATTTTCATTTCAACAAATTACATCTATAGACGCTTGCAGGAATCTCACACAGACGCTTGACTGGCGTTCTGCCAGAAGATCGCTGCAGAACAATCGATTATATCATACATTATGTCACAGTGAACACAATTCACTGAAAGACATAATGTCCCATGTCCAAAATATTGCTTTTGAACAAAACGCATTTCTTTAACCGTCTATGTTAGCAATATTGAAAATGAGTAAGGCAACAGCTATAAATGATTGCATAACAACAACAGAAGCGGGATTCAATCAGGACCGTTCCTTCTATCCTATTAACTAAGTAATTTTTCATTCGTCAGCCAAATCTAAAGTCTGGGTTGAACATCTGTGGTGTATGAGTCATACTACTTTGTGGCGTATTTTATGAATCAATTGCGCTAGAAATTCAAGTGATTCAAAATACTGGTTTTGTTATAATGCAGAATCGGCATAAACTACCATACGTTTATGCTATGGCTTAAAAATCATATTTGTTATGATTTATCGATGCCTGAATTCTGGATTTCGCTGTGTTTATGTATATTTTCATGAATATCTGCCGGTTATTTACAAGTCAGATATAAAATTGTGCAGATTATACCATGAAAATGAAGCCCGGAAATATTGTCTGTTAATGAAAAGCAATAATCATACTGGTGCGACGGTTGTACAAATACTATATAGATCTATCTTCGATGTTCTCAGCAAGACACAATATATACTTATGTAAATACATTTCTTAGATCGTTGCTAGGTTACAGAAGATGCTAACCTAATGTGGAATACAACCCGCACGCGGACTTCTACAATCACTGCTGACGTCATCATATAACGTACAAATACGTGGTCAAATTATATAAAAATTTTCAGCATCAAAAAAGATCATAAATGAAAATGCATTGTAGCTAAAGTAAATCTTCACCCCGTAATTTCGTAATTTGATATTGAATACCATTTCATAAGTGCAAATGCACCTTGGTGGCAATGTAAATTTCGTTCTCATGCTAGAGGTCGCCACTAACACCGCATAATGTAAAGTTTGACGTCAACATAATGTCAACAAAACAGACACGTATGAGCACATTGGCGCTTTTTGAAAGAATTCAAGAAAATTCGATGACCCGTTAATATAAGTCGTACTGATTTTCAATCCATTCTTAAGGGATCGAACCAGGCCAACGCCCTTTTTGAGTTAAGTAAGAAATATCATTCTGTTTCCTATTCAGACAACACTTTGTCGCCGCCTACGACATACCATCATAAAATATCACCATGAAGTATTTGCTCTAATACAGAACGTAGTCCATATTTGTAATGTTTGTATGTTTTATTCATCACCTGCACCAAAGTATTGGTAACAGAGAATGTATCGTTCAAGTGAACGTAGCCAAACTAGAATTTTGTAACATCTGGTATACTGTTGAAGAATAATAGACATGTTAGTTAGATGACCTCTCTATGCACTTTATACGCATTTTTTATGGCGAAGTAATATGGTACTTCTGTTCATGGTGAAGTAATATGGTACATTTCTTTATGGTGAAGTAATATGGTACATTTCTTTATGGTGAAGTAATACGGTACTTTTCTCCATGGTGAAGTATATGGTACTTTTCTCCATGGTGAAGTATATGATACTTTTCTACATGGTGAAGTATATGGTACTTTTCTACATGGTGAAGTATATGGTACCTTTCTACATGGTGAAGTATGTGGTACTTTTCTCCATGGTGAAGTATATGATACTTTTCTCCATGGTGAAGTATATGGTACTTTTCTACATGGTGAAGTATATGTTCTAAAAACCAAACTATATAGTCAGGTTTTGAGTCGGCAGGTTTTTTTACGGTCGGTCGGTAAAGGGCAAACAAACTTCATTTTAATTTACGTCTCAAGTTTAACAAAAAATGTAAAATATTCACAATGCCGTAAAACATTCCTCTGATGTTCCAATTTGGCATGTAAAAAGTCAGAATTAACCAAACTTCAACAAATTCAAATATTTCATCTTTTATCTTTATCATTATTTATCTGATTCATCGTTTTTGAAGTTGGATGATTCTACATTTGAAAGTTGTTCTTATGCAACGTCGATATACGCATGGGACGCGCTGAACAGCTCCGATAATAGTCGATTAGTCTGTGAAAGTCAATACGAGCATTTTCATGTCCTGTATGGAATAACTAGATTAACGTACTCCGTAATTCGTAAAATATGATCAACATTGTGTTATTTTCTGCATCTATTCACCGTTGATAATAGACCGAGAAATGTCATAAATAAAAGCTTGATTTTCCCTGTCAGAATATAATGACGTCAGTGGCTCCCCCTGGTGGAACGTGAGTAGCAATATTTTGTTATGCGTTTCGAAAATATTGGAAATATTTGGTTAAACTAAAAGATGTGGAATGAAACTGTGTCATTCTGAAGGCGACAATTTCAAGCAATCAACACCGGCAGCGGAAATTCTAGATGTTTCTAGCATGCGAAATAACGCCATCGACGTGATTCAGCCAAATAAAGATGTCACGTGCATGCTTATTGAGCCTAACTCTGTCAGAGACACATTGTGGTAATCACGTGACATTTAACCAATCTCGGTTCATTTAACCGATCGTACCCAGAATTACCACAAATTGATATGCATTCTGCTTAGAATATAAAAAACTGAAACATTTTAAACTCCAAATACTCGGACACATCAGCTTATTGTATAGACAAATTTGACTTAAACTATGTTGCTCTGTACCCAATTGGATAACCATTGGTTAATTTTAACCACTGGGTTAATTTTGGGGTTAGGTTAAACTTTGGGTTAAAGTTAAGTTAAACAATTATGTAAGATTATAAGTAAATTTGACCAGAAATTATTTCTAGTTAGATTTAATCGAAGTGTCTGATGTTTGTTATGTCGTCAAAATCCTCTGTTTATCTGTTTACTGCCCTGGACTGTTGAAGTCATGCAGCAGTTTGGTTAAACAAAGGCAGCCATCTTGTTTCTGATTTATTCTTGGTTAACTTGTCAATTTACCCCAAAAGTTAAATTTATTCAGAATTTATACAATAGGGCATTGCTATTTCCGTTTTCCTCTTGATCAATACCGGCCTGTCTTTTGTTACGCACACACCGTTCAGTTTTATCAAACTAGCCAATATTTCCACTTTCATTATCAGTATAAACATCCATTATTTTCTATTTTTTACTTTTTTGTTACAAATCTTCTGGGCATGTTATCATCAATGTCACCAGGGACTCTTCAGTCTATGACGTCACATTCTAACACACAAACATTCAAGCCATTTCTTTGAAATGTTCTATGCTGTTTCTCATCTTCTGTAGGAAGTTATTTTAGCTCCTCCCATTTTGTTATTTTAGAAATTTCATATTTAACACCTCTATGTTCATTTTGAATATACACGTACGATGTAGATGAGGAATTCGAGAAAATAAAACACACACAAAAAATCCCACCTTTCCCAAAACCCACCCAACACATCGCAGCTTACACAAAATGGGGGACAAAACATTCCACAATTATCTGTTTGAATGAAATTTTGTGCAATACACAATGAAACAACTGTTTGTACTGATTATCCAGGTTAACACCTTAGATTAATTTCATTTTGTTTTAATCGGAAGAAGTCCGAAGTATTTCCAAACCCAGTACGTCAAAATGAACAGAGCCAACTCTAGTGTCACATATAGCACTTGTTATACCAATCACTGATTATCAAAATTGAACACATGATAAAACATATTTTATGACTACTTTCCGAGTTCAAATACAGTATTTTATATAATAGTACATTGACCAGCAGCAACCAGATAATTGTTATGTTCGTTTTGTTTTTATGTGACTTATTGTCACTGAGTTTTAATGCCATTTTTCAACAATTTTTCAGTTATATACCCCGATTGGTTCACCCAACCAGTTTTCCTGGTCTGTATACAAACCAGTACTAACTTAACCTTCCACAAGGAGCCGGCAACTTCTCCACTTACAGAGGAAAATCATTTTTGTCAAATTTTCATGGGATTCGAACCCAGATCTCTGGGTTACAAGTCCAGCTCACTAACCACTGGACCACGGCTTTAGTTGTTATGTACGTTTGTATATAATTTTAAAACGATGACGCCACCACCAACAACAAACATAATAGTATAGGTTTTTATGTTTTTAATGATAAAATATATACTGAACATAGACAATTTTAACGAAAAACAAACGAACAAACATAGAAAACGTAGACAGTGATAACCAGGTATAAAACACTACTGTATACTAATATTAACAAGGTGTGTCATACTATGACACAGACATTATAACATACATGTACATTTACCACCACAGAGGAAGGGAACAGCTTTGATAATGACAATCCAACAGGTGGTTTGTGAGAGAATTTTTTTATTTTTTAATCACATAACTGACAAAAAAGCATTGACAAGATATTTTCTTTAAAATTACGAGCTCAAGTGTATGTTTTCTTTTCACTATGTTGTCGCTGACACTGATTTTTTTCGTATATTTTACAGCTGTTCATACGTGATAGTTTTTTTTTCAAATTTTCCCCCTTTTCTGATTTATCATGCTATCTTTTCCGTTCAGAAACCAAAGTTAATTTTGAAAATTAAAAAAAAAACACTGATGCCTACTAGTCATAATGATTATAAAATATAAAACTAAATGATGTGTTTTCAGTGAAGTAATTATCAGCAGGTTATTACATAATTATCATGGGTCTAAACTAATCCCTCTGGTCATGTATATCTTGGCAAACATTCCTTGTTTCATGACTTATTCCAATGTATGCTGTAATCCAAGGGCATTGAGACGACAGCCAAAAAATAACTTTTCTTAGCCTTACTTGGAAAACAAGTCAGGGACATCACAGTAAGAAATGCTCAACACACTGGGGGAACTCTTTAGTACAGTAAACACAATATAAAGGGATGCAACTCCAGGTTGACAATAGAAAAGTCATATTAATGAAAGCTTAAAAGAGGGTCACATCATAGCTATAGTAATATACACAAACCATTATGGTTGCTGATATATCAAAAACACTAAAATAAATTGTAAAATTCAAACATTATAATACATGTAGCTTTATTTCACTATAAGACCAATACAATTTGCTTTACATATTTATCTAATGTTTAATTATTTGTTTATTTTTCTAAAAAATAAGACAGTATCAAAGCTTCGTACAGAAACCAACTTGACATCTCATATTAGCTACCATCAAATAAAAAGGAAAAATTCAGAGAGTGCCATAATCCTTCGTGCAATTTTTTCATCCTTTTTAAATAAGACATAAATTTGGAGAAAGGTCCCTTTAAAACTACAGTATAAATCAAGGCTAAGGCATTCGTTAACACAACAGGGAATGGAATTAATCAATGCGTACTTATATGTCAATGTATTGTCTGTACTAGATATCTGACACATGCAGAATTTGTATGATATAACACCGATGAATATTCACTAGAAAGATACGCAGACAGATTAATGATGAACAGATTTTAACAATTAATCAGACATCACATGATAGCATTACTTTGATGCTAACTTGCTTCTACCCTAAAATTATTATCAGAAAGTTATACATGTATGAATAAGAAGTGTACATCTAGGGAAAATAAAACTTTCAACAGAAATATTCATTGTGTCATGATTACTGTCATGCAAATGAATTTTTAATTTAACCCTTTGCCTCATAATACTGCAATTCCCTGCATCTGAAGCAGACGACTTTTGAAAACAATACGGCAAAAGAAGCCATTGCTTGTAATAAGTAATGGCTTCTATTGCCACAATGTTTTCCACTCTGCCAGAGAGAAATAACCTAATTTTCTTAAATGAATTGATGTTTCGTATATTTGCTTTGACTTTGGAAGAGTCCAAAGTAGGCTTATGAGGCAAAAGGTTAAAATTTTAATGAAGAAAGCAAACATTACTAAAACTATGAGTATATATCACAAAACAAACAAGGTATGGAATGATGTCTTTGTACAAATGATAGAAAAACACTACAATCAAACTGAAACAATGGTATATTACATCGTAACATGAATTAAACTATACAAACTTACACAACGTCATAAACAAGCAAAACATGACACAAAAATAGAACGTCAGAAAAAAAAATCCACAAAACCTAGCACCAAGTGTTAAGCAACAGAAAGAAAGATTTAACATTTATTTTGTAGACATGAGTTAAATTATTACCATAATTCTACTTCAGAAAGTCAAAATAGTCAACAGGAAGGAATTGGTCACACATAATTTTATGTGAAATGTGTGTGAGTGTGTGTATGTGTGTGTGTATGTGTGTTGGTAGTGCTATCATTGCAGGTATATTTTTGGTCGTGAAAATATGTGACAATTTTTAGGATGCCATTTACAAGATTAGGGTTAGACTACAAGTGTTAATTATCCGTAAATACCCCTCCTCAGAATTAGCAAGTTTAGGGGTTTAGGGGCCATGACTTACATACCAAGGTAATACCTCAGTATTTTCATATTAGAATTTGAATACAAAATGAGGTATGCTCTGTAATGGAACTAATCATTAAGATGCTTATACTTGTCTGTGTGTGTGTGTGTGGGGGGGTTACCTGTCATGGATTTTGCTGGTAGAAACTTAAGGGTCGGTGCCAAAAGATTGTTGGGTAACCGTTAACATAACAATTCCTTTTTTCTTACCTCACACATTCTACTCACAAATTATGAATTTCTAACACAAATGAATTCTTATTCATTTAAACATATGAAAAGCATAACAAATAACATAAATTATGTCAGTTTGATTAGAATAATAATATCATGAGCTACAAAAAACCTGAAGTGACAATTATAATAGTACATTAATGAGTTCTCAATGGTAAGTTCAAAATGGAATCAATGTTATAGCACTATGTATAATCATATGAAAGTAAAAATGAAAATTCAATGTGTCAAACATCTCACAAAACTATATAAAAAAATATGATATCCTTTTAACAATAATAAATTCAATGAAATGAGTTTTTATTCGAAATACAAAAAACAAAGAATGGTGAATAATCAAATGGTAACTTTACATTAAACTTTCAAGCAAAGACAAAGAATGGACAGCAAAAGATCAATCAACAATAAAGATGGAATATGTACGGATGAAAGTTAAAAATTAAAAAAAAAATCGGAAATCTTAACCTCAAAGCCGTGGAAACGATAAAAACCAGTAGGGTGTGGACCTGACAAAAACCAAAGGTTCTGGAAAATTCTGATAAACTCTAAACCACGAATATGTTAACGCTAATAAAACATAATGGTTTTGTAAGTAGCATACTTGGGAGTTTAACAAGAACGAACGTGATCTACAGGCAGGTATATCAATGTTCTGGTACAAAAATTATCGTAATTTGGTCTTAATAAAGTATCATGATCAAGTTAATGAGGTA
This sequence comes from Lutraria rhynchaena, assembly GCA_008271625.1. Classification (NCBI taxonomy): domain Eukaryota; kingdom Metazoa; phylum Mollusca; class Bivalvia; order Venerida; family Mactridae; genus Lutraria; species Lutraria rhynchaena. The sequence continues at coordinate 622,246 of VIBL01000167.1, read as the reverse complement.
TTTAATGAAAAACAGAAAAATGTATGGTAGACTCCATATAAATGTGAAATTGCTAATACAAAAAATGAATAAAAGGAGTTTACCGGTACATCTATTTTTCCGCAGGGGTTTAATGTCGCACCAACAGTCAGGGTCATTTAGCAACTTTTCCAACCTTAACAGTGTATGAAAGCCCGAGGCATACATCTAGGTAATATCATAGACCTCCTGTAAGCCAGACGGTCAGCTTCCTCAAATACCTCAAATATGAAATTTTTGGCGTCCCAGGTGGAATTCAAACTTACAGCAGTGAGGGACTAGTGATTACAAGTCAGAGACCATAACCACTTGACCATGGAGGCCCCATTGTTACATCTTTTGATGCAGCTTCATTGAGAATCATTATAATTGCTAAACCAGATTGACCTTGAAAGCTTACAAGACACTGCTAGATTTTGTCAAAACTCAACCACCGATTATTCTTCGAAGTGATATTTGAAAAACACAAAATCCCCTAATAAGAACTACAAACAAAACAAGGGTGGACTTACAATGGGGGTGGGGGGTTGGGGGGGTGGAGCCGACACGCACACCCTCTAAAATCTGGCAAGCATTACGTAAAAAAATCATCAATTATGTGCTGATTGTCTCCATATTCTACATAAACATCTAGACTTTATGCCCGCACCCCCAACCTAAAATCCTGTATCTGCCCCTGAAAAATATACGTAGGGGGAGATAAACATGTAACATCAGAATACATACATAATTGGCAAAAAAAACAGTAAATCAACAAATACATGATCAGAAAAACTACTTGGACAAATCAGTCAGATAAACTAAATAAATAACAATACAGTACCTTGCAGAACAATTCAACAACAACTGATAGTATAAAAGATCTAAGATGATATTTTGAAATCAAGACTATGAGAAAACATGAACACATTCATCAGATCTGACACAGATCTAGCATTTACAGTTTGTATACATCTATTCAACAATATTTAAACCAGTAGCACTCATTTTAAACTTTTTGTAGGGGATTGCATCATTTTTTTTTCTCTGGGGTTTTACGTTGCACAATCAGCCAGGCTCATTTGGCGACTGTTCCAGCTTTAACAGTGGAGGAAGACACCAGGGTGGAACCACTGACCCTCCATAAGCTAGCAGGACAACTTCCTCACATGTGAAATTTGTCTATTCCCTGGTCGGATTTGAACTCACAGTGTTGAGGCCTATTGATTTCAGTGACCATAACCACTTGACCACACTGGCCCCTTAGGATGTATTAAGGTCACAAACTTCCAAGAATGAATTTCATTCCTCAAAATGCCATCCAATAACTTAAACATGCTTCCAAACCAAAATAATATCCATTGAATAGACAGTAGAAATTCTTCAATAACTTCTTCAATTACAAAAAATTATCAAAAATAAGACATTTTTCCCAATTCCTGACCTAAAAATTCCCCATTTTGGCATCACACCATGTATTTTTTCCAAATTGGACAAGACCCAGACACTTTCCCAAAATTGCAAAAAAAAATCAAAGATACTCATGTTTATTAATCTACATTGATATGGGATTAACAAAAATATCTTTGAAAATAACATTTATAATATCTGTAATATGATATGATGTTGTGTTGGGTACATATAGAAACATTACAAAAAGTTGCACAAAACAGAATCAAACTTGTGATACATTCCAATATCATTTCAGTTAAACAGGAATGCTACTCACAGTTTGGTTTAACAAATATTCAATGACTTTAAGATGAAGAATTCAAAGAGTTATATTATGTGGATATACAGTTATTGCATGGAATTCAATTTATACCAACATTCCATCTTGGAACACATCACCATCAGTTATTATATGCATGTAAACAGAAAAAAGTAGAACTTACTTCAGTCATAACAGATCAATCGTGCAAAGCTTTGTCAAGAAAAGAAACACGAAGTCTATAAAATACAGTAAAACCCCTGAAAGCTGGACTCCCTGTAAACTGGAATTCTCTGAAAATCAGATAATTTCTCAAATCCCATTTTTTTCTCTTCTATAATCAAACGTTCTCTGAAAACCAGAATTCTTGGAAAACCGGACTTTTGGCCTAGTCCGGAAGGTCCGGTTTTCAAGGGTTATACAGTAAAAGGATGGAAATGCTAATTACACTCTGCTGAGCACTGTGCTATCACATTCAGACCTGACATAACACAGACTTTCATTCAGTATACAAGGGAGACAACTGCAAATAAAGATTGCTCAACAAATCTACTTGAGTTATCTCCCTTGTTCAGTAATTTCACCACAAACCTGGACAATTGGCAATCCTTAGTAGTAAGTATAAACAGATTACACATAACATCAGGTAATAAAATGTGGATCCTGAGTTCTCATGGAGAAATAGCTGAGCTAGAGAGATCTGATATACCATCACTTCCTAACTCAAACTGTGGAGTTACGGCACGAGTTCCCGTGCTGTCCAGGCTTGCAGTACTGTTACCAGAACCGTGGCGTTCCCTCTCGAGATCATATGAAGAAACATTTGACCAAGTTTCATGTGGGATACTTTGGCTGTATACTTGTGTGGCAGCGACAGATCCGTTCCGTCCCCGTTTTAACATTTCAGGTTTAAATTCTGGATGTCTCCTGGCGTGTTTGTTGAGATGATCGCTTCTCATGAAGCGTTTGTGGCATAACGGGCAAAGAAACCTTTTTTCTCCTACAATATGTTAGATTTCAGCTTTAAATGTAAGTAAGTGACAAAATCATGACATTATTAAGACTTTAATAACAAATGTTTTACTAGTTGAACAAATTAAAGTATATAAACAGGGATTTTTCCCCAGCTTGGGAAAGGTAGCAGTACCAAATGAACTGGGAAAAATTGCAATGTTTTGTCTGAAATTTAGAACTTTTTACACTAATTCTGAAGGCAAATCCATTTCTGTTTTTATATCTAAGGTCACTAAAAATTTGAAAAAAAAATACTTTTATGATACAGTGTTAATATGATCTGTAAACAAAATTCATCGAATTGTTGAAGATAACAGATTCAAAACAACAATTTAACAATAAATATGATGCAAACATTCGTATCAAACGTACCTGTGTGCGTTCTTATATGTCTGGCCAGCTCATCCGAGCGAGCGAATCTTTTACCACACGATGTCCATGAACATGGAAATGGCTTTTCCCCTATAAATATATATGTAATGGGATTAAATAAGCCAGGACTCAAAATTGAGGGTCAAAAATGACCCTTTACTGAAGATACTATGAAGAGTCAACAAAATTTCCTTCTAATTTTATTATAAATTTGAGTCAAGAGTCAAAACTTTTATTTCACTGATTTCAAGAGTCAAAATGCTGATTTAGGGTCAAATGAAAGCCAAGTAAGCTTTAAAACTCATTACTGCATATCATTTGTGATCAACAAATCATTGATTTTTTAGCCTAATTGTAGGTGATTGAATATCAAATTACAACCGTGTTTGTTTAAATTACCTGGACAGTAAATTACCTGATTGCCAATCCTTATTTATACGCTACATGCAGGCAAGCATTTGTCATGGTTTAAATATTGACTTTGACATATTTGACTGTTGGATTTGCATTTTTGTTGAAAATGAAACATTTTAGCACAGAAGGGTTATCAAAATTACAACCATGATCAATCAATCAATCAAAATATCTTTGTTCAATATTCTTTGATGACTAACAATTTTGATAATACTTAAGGATCATTTGGTAACTTTTCTAGCTGTAACAGTGGTGGAGAGTCCAAAGCTTACAAGTGGGTAGAACCACTGCACTATCTATCAGGATAGCTCATTCACATGTGAAATTTGTTTACTGTGCAGGGGTTTCGAACTCACAGTGGAGAGACGGTTAGTGATTGCTAGTCAAGAGACCATGGCCACCCAGCCATGAAATTTGGCTAATTTGAGTTGAATTAATTGAAGATATATTTGTTTTGTCACAAAATTGTGGCTCTAATAGTAAAAATTATTGTTAGAACAAGAACAAATGAAAAACTCTAAATCTGAGAATCAGACCGAACTCAAAATTTAATGAATTCATGATACTGGGTCCAAGGTTATAAAACTTGAGATTGGTCTAAGGGCTCAATGTCATATATTGTCTTTTTATGTTTACATTTAATTTTGATCGGAAAATAATGATATTATTGATACATTATTCTGACAGCATAATTCGCCTGAATATGTATTTAAACATTAAACATTAATCTTCTCTATCTTTTCTACCATAATACTTTGAGAATGGAATTGAGATTCAGGGCATTTTTTCATGGGTAGGGGAAGGGGCCTTTCTTAAATTTGGGGAAAAATTAACACATTATTTTTGTAAAAGGGGAAGAAAAAACTTGATGCAAACTGAGGATTCGGGGAAATCTTCATGAATTTAAGGATTTTTCCCGAGGACAAGAGACCCATATAAACGGCCTTTGCTATAGAAGGAAAAAAAGTCCTGAGATTTGAGCTCAGAGACTGTACTCAAATTTTATAACCTCGGGGTCAGGACTTTTATAGAGATCTTCACTTCCACATCAAAAATGAACCATCTTATATAACATTATCATATTTACATGTGTAAACAATGCTGTTTTGGTTAAGGTCAATAAATATTCATGACATTTTGTAACCATTAAATGCCTCTGATGCCACACTCCAAATCATTTTCATGTCATCTATTTGTGAAAAAACAATGACACAAATTAATAATCTTTCCAATACTTCTAACACCATAGCATCCCATCAATATAAGTTGGCATTAATTTTCATCTAATAATGATGTATCATTGTTTTACGTTTAAACATTTAATGTTACCATCTCAACACTTCAAAACTTCAGTATTCTTTCAAGTGTTGCACCTTATACTTGAAGCTAACCTTGAGACATAAGGGAACATATCATGATGCAGTAAAGTTCCTCAAATAAAATCTCTTCATCCAAAATTTTGACCTTGGAGGTAAAAATTCATAGCAGCATCAACCTACTATTTTGTTATCATTTGTGAATTTTGATTTAATATTAATACTTTGAACACTACAAACTGTTAAAAATGCAGTAAGAAATTCTCTGATTGCAGCAAATTACATTCTAAAACAGAAATGCGAAAATACATCATGAGGACTTTGAAGAAAATGCGTCTTTGTTGTGAAATTGATTATATACCTGTATGAGTGCGTAAATGTGCCTTCAGATGTGAACTTTTCCCATAAACCTTCTGACATCCTTTGTAATTGCACTTATGTAACTTTTTCCCAGATGAATATTCAAGAACATCTTCTAAAAGACCATCGTTTTCATACACAAAAACCCGCGTGGGCGTTGTCTTTGTCTTCAGTTTTCGCGATTTGTTTACTAACTGTTCTTTTGATTTCGCTACACGTTGGCCCACAAATTGATTGTCACTGGCAACATTCGTTGATGTGTAATTATTATGATCATCTGGTACACAATTATATGTTTCTTTTTTTAAACCAGTCAGTATGTGTGCCAAAGAATATGTCGGATCCACGTCTGTCTTAGTTACAAGGGCAGTCGCCATTGTGAGATCAGCTGGTGACCTAGATTCGCGGCCGCTCACTGACTTAGACATAGCTACAAGTCCCTCAGCGGCCAGTCGCACCTCTAGATCCGTCGTATCACAGTTTAGAGAAGACATCTTTAGTCCATAAACACAACCTTTACTGATCCTTAAACCTTTTTTTATTGTCACGCCCTTCTAAAATTGTCCCGTTTACTGCTGTGACCTTTCTTTGTGTTTAGAAACAAACACGTGCTGATAGGTGTTAGGTATAAATCACAAATACGTCTTCATTTAAACACACTCTTCATAAATTATAGTGAAAAACACAAGTTCGTTCATACAAGAAACTATTCAGTTGATGTCCCCGTAAGATCATTGTTTTATCACATAAATATCCCGATGTAGTTCTGGGGAACCCAAGTCTGTTTTTTCTGTTGCACAACGTAGGCGTGGCTTTGTTTTGGTTGTGAACGGAAGTTGTTTAATAACGAATTTGATTGGTTCATAAATTGTATCAAATGGCGCGAACTTTAAATAGGCTTTGGGTTACTTAATAAATGATATTAAACATATAAAAGTTCTGAATCTAATTCTAAGGTGTTATTTAAAAAGATAGATCCAGGGTCGTCTATTAAACTTATGCATAGAAGAATTTGTTAAGGAATAAATACATACTGAAATAGTTCTATATGTTCTAAGATACAAATATTCGTACATATAATCTGGGACCAATATACACATGTGTATATTGGTCCCAGATATAATATATCCTATTTACGTTTGTATTCAGACAGTGTAAACCTAGATCTAGTATTGAACAATTTATTGAATACCATATTCTCCAAAAGTTCTATTATCCAGAATGACCAATTCTATCCACACACACACATTCCTCTGCCAATGGCTAAATAACAAGATTTTGAGTCCACATATGAAAGACAGCTTAAAAACATTACAAAGTTTCAATCTGAAAATAGAACTTTACATTACATTATATATAGTCCCTGGTTGAGTCACTTTTTTACTAGATCTGAATAAAATAAGTATATATTAAGTTTGACTTTGCTAACTTCTTACTAGACTTACGTTTCATAATTCAAAAGTCAATTAGCATACATATACCCATTATTAACTAAAACAGACGCTTTGGTCAATCTTACTGATGGGATGACTTTCAAATTAGTACAAAAATCAAACTCCTCCCACAAATCTAGGGTCAGTAGGTTTTATGGGTCATCTGACAAGCCCATAAAAGTATGGGAGCTGGTATGGTATATTCATATAAGAAAGTACAGTTTCTTCATTTAACATTGATGTTAATAACTTAACGTAGTATCAGTGCATCAGAGTAGTCGTATAGTGTGCCACAAACATAATTTATGTAGATATTAGATTATGGAAAATAATGTTGTTCAAGCGCTGATTTATGGGGGGAGGAGCGTCCCCCACCCCCTCAAAAATCTGGCAAGCAAAAGTAAAAAAACAAACGTCAATTATGTGCTGATTGTATCCATATTCTATATAAACATCTAGACTTTACGCTCCCCAACCAAAAAATCTTGCACCGCCCCCGTTGTTATGAATGAAGAAGTATTACATTACATTAGGCTAGGCCCACTGTACATTGTACGGTTGTATAATATTGTTTGTTTGTTTGTTTCTAGTTCATATTTTACATTTTGTATATTTGTATCATCCAATCTAGCATAAACATTACATTGAAATGACGTAATTTGAAGAATCTTGAAAGTTGCATCGTTTGTGCGAATGTGAACCACATTATCGTAGCTTGTAGAAGTTTAGCAAGATCCATTATGCTGTCAATACTTCTGTCATTCATAAAAGGAGATAAACGCTGTGCAGAGTCTGGATTATTCCAGACGTAGTTACTTCCCTTATATGACTCGCGGGGTGGTTGTTTTGATAAGGTTGACACAGAGTTTCATCGATAAAGATTTGCGTATTCAAAAAGATCATCTGAAATGTTACCTGTCGATATTCCAATATTCAACATAACAGGTGAGGCATATGATGACCCGGGCATGAGAAGTTCATAGAGACACTCGTGTCTGGTTATCTCAAGAATGTTTAGTTGAATTCTGACAGAAGGTGGTCACATGATGCAGATTTTTATAAGCTCGGGTTTTTTTTTGCATTCCTTTTTGTTCTCATTGCATTCTTTATTATATTTTAGCGACATCTTTTCTTCCAAAATGACCGACAGACGCAGAGATGGAATGGTCTAAAAGTGAATACACCTCTTCTTGTTAGTATGCCAGGTATTGACCATCAAAGTTATCCATGTCGTTCCTTTTTCACTGCGGTTTAACGGCTTTTTTTAACATTTTTCAGTTACATACAGCGACCATTTCACCTAACTAGTTTTCCTGGACTGTATACTAGCCAGAACTAACTTACCCTTCCACAAGGAACCGGCAACTTCTCAGCATATATACAGAGAGAGGAAAATCGACTTCTTTGTCAAAATTTTATAGAAGGATATGACCCGCCGCGAGCGGGATTTGAAGAAAGATCGCCGGGTAACGTACAAACAAGCGGGCGGGCGGGCGGGCAGACAGACAGACAGACAGGCAGGCAGGCAGGCAGACAGACAGACAGACAGAGAGACAGACAAACAAATAAACAAACAAATCTTTTTGATAATTTATTATTTAATAAAACATGTCGACACTATTCGCTTCATCTTGTTGCTATTCTAGGCATGTTCATCAATGTTACACTTTTCGAGAAAGTCGACATATTCCTGTAAAGCACCATTAATATAATAAAGATAACGCTTGGGTTTAACGATAGAACATTCAAAATGTAAACGAAATCTGTTAGCAACTACGAAATGGAGACAATTGTATTTTTTTTACTCTTGTAATGAAATATATCACAATTGTTATATACTAATCTAACTCCGTGAAGTTTGTGATAATCTGTCAAATGGTCCCGAGAAAAGTACCACATCCAGTCCTCTGCAGACCTATCATCAATAGTCCAGCGCTTTGCTGTTTAAAGTATCAGGTGCATTCAAAATATTTAGCAGCATATTCAAACAATGCTTAGTACTGATAACCCCTGAAAACCGGACCCCTTCCGAACTGAGATTTCCGGTTTTTTAGAGAACTATTGATTACAGAATAGAAAAAAGGGACTTGAAGAATCAAAGACTTTCAGGGGATTTACTGTATGATACATATATGTATATATAATAATAAATGTATATTTTTGACGAAATCGTAAAAATAAGTAGTGAAGGTTTTCCAAAGAATGGCATTTATTCACATGGTGGTCTTTATTCGGAGGAGGCCGCAAATACAGGTTTGACTGTACGTATTTTGTTTGGAATTCTTCACGCAGCGCAGTCAGCATGCCAATTTATTTCTATTATGTAACTATGGGTGTATTCGATGGGAAATAAAAACAATATAAAAATGTTTGAGTTTTTGAAGATCAAAAATGTACTTAATACTTAGCTATGTATCCATGAATTCATCTTTAATGCATTTTCGATTGTAATCTAGTGGTTCTTGATAAACTGACGACGTTCTACTACGATCCACTACGGTCTACTACGGCCTTCTACGGTCTACTACGGCCAATCCACAGTAAGGCGAACTACGTATAGTGTAACAACGCCGTAAGATCACACGTTCATGGTGAACTCATTGAACTGTTCAGCCGAGGCTGTCTCGTTAGCTCAGGTGGCTGAACACACTAAAATGTTGATCGAGAGGAACAGGATTCTAACTTCTGGTCCGACAATGTTTCTACGAGATGAATATATTGAACTCGTTCCACCATCAAGTCATACCAAATTATTGAAAGTTGAGTAATGGATTAAATGGAAATACTGGTACTGTACAGTAGCTCAGTGTGGGTGGACTATTGGCTGTATATAGTTGAACTCCACCTACGCTTGGTGTCTTCCTCCATTGTTAAAGCTGGAAAACCGCCAAAGGACCCCGGACGTTGATTCTGCGTTAAACCCCAATGAAAAAAGGGAAAAAGATCATATTTGTTTGAATTCTGATACACTACTTCCGGCTTCTTGTTGCGTGACACAAACCTACATATACATGATTTTTATAACCTGCTCTAGAATACCCAGTCCATTGAAATGACGAAGATTAAAAAATCTTAACGTTTGCAGTGTTTGCATGTAAGTGAGACATATCGAAGCTTGTAAAAATCAAGCCACATCCATTATAATTATTTTTCTACGTTAATTCTACCACTATCACTCAGCAAGGGAAATTAACACCGCCAGGAGACTAAACAATTCTAGATTTACTTACTTTTCATGACAAGCAGGATGGTTGTAATGACTAGATTGGCACAGAAAGACATTGTGAAGAAGCACGTAATTGCTACTATCTTATTTTACATTATCATTTAACAGGATACTTAAACAAACCGACAATGGTTAAAGTAAGTCAAAAAATCTAAATGAATCATTTTAAATATATCTTTGACATTTTATTATTCAACTTAACATATAAGGCAAAATTTTAATGTAGCAAAAATTCTGTGAAGTTCGTATGGTGATTTCCTTTTCAAAATGAGATCAAGATACAAGCATGTCGACTCTAAAAGTGAATTCGCTTCCTCTTGTTGTTATTCTAGCATGCCCATCAAAGTTACCCTTTTCGAGAAAGTCGGCATATTCCTGTAAAGCACCATTAATATAATAAAGATAACGCTTGGGTTTAATGATAGAACATTCAAAATGTAAACGAAATCTGTTAGCAACTACGTTTTACTCTTGTAATAAAATCTATCACAATCGTTCTATACTCATCTAACTCCGTGAAGTTTGTGACTCACAAACAGATAAGTTATCTGTCAAATGGTCCCGAGAAAAGTACCATATCCGGTCCTCTGCAGACCTATCATCAATAGTCCAGCGCTTTGCTGTCTAAAGTATCAGGTGCATTCAAAATATTTAGCAGCATGTTCAAAACAATGCTTACTATAATACATGTATTTAATAATACGAGCATAATTTTGAAGAAATCGTAATAAAATAAGTAGTTACCCCGTTCCCCTATTGGTATTTCGAACTGCTGAATACCAGAGCACCGCAAGTATTTACCACAGGGACACGAGTTAAAATATATATCTTGTAGTCTGTTATTGGATACGTAACAACCTATAAATGAGATATAAAGTCATACCTCATTTCTTGTGACACAGAATTCATGTCAAGTGTCAAAACTAGACATCGGCTTGTCGAAATATCATTCGCTATTTCGGTGAAATGCTTCAGTGAAATGTCTATTTGTTTAAACTATTTTTAATAAAATAAATAAAAAACACTTCAGTATATCTAAGGCCAGCATAGATTGTCCCTCAGTCATCTGTGAAATGTTAAGCGTTGTTTATTTGTTTATATGTGACAGTATCACTGGGGTTCAGAACCGTTTTTCAACAATTTTTCAGTTATATTCACCTAACCAGAGTTCCTGGAGTGTATACATAGTTAAGCGTTACCTATGGATATTACTTCATTAATATCAATAATATCTCGAAATAAGAAGACAGACTTTTAACAAATGTTAAATTCCTTACCATTTTAATAAAACGATTTGAGGTTATTGCACAAATTATTTTAAAAAATGTTTTCTAGGGTTTCATTGTGAACATTAGCTTATTAATGTCATGAAATTATTTTGAAAATTCCATAGAAAACAAAACATGAAAATGTGAACATTATATTTATCGAAAGAACGTGTCTGAAAAAACGACCTGGAATACACACACTTTTAATTTTTATTTTCAGAGTTTTTCATTAGCTTATCAGCACGTAAAATTAGGAAGAAATTGACAATATCAGACAAAGGCGAATATCGGACAAACTACTGTTTTTTACATAAATATTTATATACACAATATTAAAGGAATTGATAACATTTTGTTAAAGTAATCCTGTTCCAAACGAGCCGTTTTAAGAGGACTGGCCAAGATTTAACTAAACATTTTATATCAATAGTGAAGCTAACAACATTAGTTCTATATAGTTTTGCGCTTACAGAAAAGTAAGGTAGAAGACATTCATTTGATAACACTATTCATCTTAACAATCTAACATACACGCTATTGCGTAATACTTAATTAGATTAGATATGAATATATGTCAGAATTTGCTTACTAGAACCATAAACGCCACGCAGTTCACATTTTCCGTCCACAAATCTTTTTAAATCACTACTTAGAGTACCCCTCCTCCCCCGTCGTTTCTCGAAACTAACGCAGCATTCGTTAGGTGCACAATCATCATTGGTATTACAGTACCCCGCTAATGCACCGTGTCCTGGTGCTGGTACGGCCTAGAAGACAATAAAAACACTATTATATGATATTAGTCTCCGTTATAGCAGTTTTTAAATTTAAAAGATTGCTTACACATGTATACATAAAAGAATAAAACACATCCCTTTCCAAAAAGCGTCGTGAGTTGAACTGCAGATTGACTGTACTCGTCAGACCCACCGAAATTCTTCCTACCAACAATACAATAAGTATAGTCCTCATTAAAATCCTCATTATTCAAAATGACACTTGTTTTATAAAATTTTGTTACATGAATAATATATTGTCCTTCTTTACCTCAACAAGAAAACTAACACATAATGTCGCAGCGAAAATATAAACAAAAAACATGTTGCCCACTTCACAACAAATTCTTGAACGCTATAATGCTCATACAACACAATCCTTATTTATACTTAAACTATCTATGTTTACCTCACCTACGTCCTCCAATCATAAAATTGTTACACGTGTAATCATAGGCCAAACAGGATGTTCATGAAGTTGGCGCTCTCCGTGGTTGACACAATTCATTACATACGCGTATATTACTTTTATCAAAACCACAGAGTATTTTTGGGAAAATGTCATTAATAAGAGGAACTGTTGATACGCTAAGATTATTGATATCTCTAGATAATAAATTACATGTTAATAACATTTGTGTACGTCTAGCGTTTAGTTTTGAATCATTTAGTAAAACCTCATGTTGATTTATGAATATTTGCATGAACAAACAAGGACATAATTGTCAATTAGCTAATACTCGGTTTGCCTTGCTGTCTGTTACATGAATATGTAACTATAGATATATTCAATGGAAAATAAAAACAATGTAATAAAATGCTTGAATTTTAAAAGATCAAAAATGTACTTACTACTTTGCTACGTAGCCATGGATTCATCTTAATGCATTTTCGATTTTAATCTAGTGGCTCTTAATAAGCTGACGATGGTTTTACGTAATTTAAGAAGCAGTGTTCATCTCCTAAGATCAGACTTTCTAAGACGTCATTGGGCGGACAAACCCAGGCTCTCGTTAGCTCAGACGGCTGAGCCAACTGGAAAGTTGATCGAGAGCATCTCCTGGTATAACAATGCTTCTCCTTGATATTTTGACCGTACTCATTCAGCCACCGACCCTATTAAACAGAAGTTGACTAATGATTAGAAGGGAAAATAAGTGTTGGTGTTGATATATGGAAGCTCTTGAGTTCTGTGAACTGTCCTCCGTACATAACAACTTCCCTGAAGTACTGACATTAAGCGGCGTTTAACTCTATACAAAACAGTACGCCGATCCTGTTATAACGCGCAGATAATACGGTATGACCTCTGAACACTGGATCCGTTCCGGACTGGACCAAAATTCCGGTTTTCCGAGAAAGCCGGCTTTCAGAGACCTATTGATTGTAGAATAGAAAAAAATGGGACTTGAAAAATCATCCGATATCTAGAGAAATCCGATTTTCAGGGGTTTTAGTGTATTTACTGTGTTTTAAATAAATCTCATCGGAAACATGAACAACACATGGTCAGGTAATAGAACATCATCTTAGGCTGTTTTAACTGTGTGAACTAGTGTTTGTAAATGGTTAATGGTACCACTAGATGACATAAAAGGCATGAAACACCAGACAAAGTCAACACACTGAATTAGACATAAAATTGCTTCTAAGCAATAAACCTTGAAGGATTTGCTGAGCGCTAGTTAGACGTCGAAATGGCTGTTATAGATGTTACATCCGTAATTATCTGACTGGTGGTTTTATAGCGTTTTTATATAAAATATTACCTGCTATAAACCATTAATCATCAATCAAAGCAGTATAATTGTTTCGTTTATTGAATGTTCACGGAGATCCGGGTTCAAATCCCGGTCACAGCATGTCACACTCTTCTACGAAAATTTGACAAAAGTGTCGATTTTTCTACATAAGTGGAGAAGTTGCCGGCTATTTGTGGAAGGGTAAGTTAGTACTGGTTAGTATACAGTCCAAGAAAACTGGTTAGGTGTAACTGAAAAATTGTTGAAAAGCGGCGTTAAACCCCAGTGATGCTGTCACGTTAGAACAAACAAATTATATGTTCAAATTGTTCTCTAGAGAGACTTTCCAGAGAGACTAATAAAGTCATCTTATTTTGACCCATTTGAGATGAATTCTCATTCGCTTGGATTATGAAAAATTTCTTCAAATAATTCTAAGCTTTTTGCCGAATGTCTTAATACATTTAATCATGTTTCGGTTGAAACATTTAACCTTAACTAACATACCAGAGGTCATTTAGGTATGATCTCTGAGTACAAGTCAACAGTAAACAAGAGTGGTTCCTACAGCTGCGCGAAACAGGGGTTCGAGACCAGCCTACGAATCCCTCCTGACTGATTTAGTCTGAACCCCTGGGAAAAGCCAGGCCGCCCTGAGAGGCTAGTTTTTTTTTCAAACCAGGTTGAAAAAATGGCCCTTGATTTAATTTGAATTTAAGCTGACCAAAAATATACAACGAGATAGTTCTTAAACAATTACACAAACGGGACATTACACAAAACAGAACATCATATGAAGTGCAATAGAATACTCGTATTTAATACCTTTTGTGTCATGTAAATACATTTAAATTTCTCTGACTCAAAATATATGCATAATTTTATCAGTTGTACGTAACCAGGAGGGTACAAGCTTAGGTGAGAAGCGCTAAGTACCTGTGATAACTGGTCTAATGCATTCGTGTATAACTGAAATACTGTTGATATAGGACGCACAACACGCTTCAAGCGTGGTCAATTATTTATGTCCTCTGACTAGTATTCACTAGCCCATCAGCGCTGTGAGTCCGCATCACAACCAGGACCAGACAAACTTGCCTGTTCAGCTTGCATACGGAAGGTCAGTGGCTCAACCTTAGTGTATGTCTGGGATTTTCTTCCATCATTAAAAATTGAAAGTCACCAAGTGACCTTGGCTATTGGTGTGACGTTAAAGTCCAGTGAAGAAAAGAAATCATTACAAACGAAGTGCATCCTCGTATCTTATAAAACCATTAATACATAATAAAAGCGATGATACTTTGAAATTCAGGAATTCCTTTGAAAGAACATGCATAACTTAATATGGATTGTGTAATCTGAGACATTAAAATATTTGTTTGTTGTTCAAATACTCAAATGTCAGTTAGTACATCAAAGAGAGTCAAAGCTTTCATAACTACGAAACATTCTGCTCACAAGAATGGAGACTTTGCGCTCTGTTTCATCACAATCAGTAGCTGAAATCAGATAAGCTGAAATGTCTGAAAAATAAATCGAGCTCATGATCGTAAATCTTGATCCGAACCAAATGGGTATATCAGTGTGTCCATATTAATATGACAAGAAAGATTAGGGAGTACAGAAACAGACAGTCGGGGTACAATACGGAATCTTATAGCCTCCACATTTAATTTCACTAGTACCACGCTATAATTATCGTTTTAAAGGCAATAATTGTCGCCTCATTTAAAAATTCAGAGACACTTACACATGCCCTAACCCATCAGGCGCCTTTAATACGATAATTATGGCGTGGTACTAGTGAAATTTAATGTGGACACTCGGATTCCGCACCAGAGTTATATTTTCAAATGCATCATTTGTTTACTGTAAACGATTAAACATTGATATTACCACATCTATCGTGTTACCTGGTCAATTAGTAAATTGTTTTGTATCAGATAACGTTTAAAACCGTTTAAGTACAAAAAGCCTCTTGGGACAGATATGTTTGCATTGCAATGTGAAGTGGTTGACATTCCAGTTGATAGAGTATTGCTAGAGTACTTAAAAGCACTACTTTTTATCATATATAAACAACGCAGAAATAATAATAAAATACGTACGTATATTATATGAAGCTTGAACTTATGGTCGGCTTTTAGATCTTTCCATTTTTTTTGTGTTTTTGTGTCTTATTTTGTGTTCAGAATATGTTATGTGGTTGATAACGACAGCGATTGATTTCTATATAACATTACTCGTTCTGAACATGGCGTAGGTCAAATAAATCACTGGATAAATTACCTTAGATACACCGACTTATTTTTTCTCTGCAAATAAACGATCATAGCAATCTATCAAGAATGAGCAAATAGATTCTAGTCTAGACAATATTTAAATGAGCACAAACAATCTAGTAACATATGAAGTCTAGATGATGTTTACTTGACAAACGTTTTTAAACAGCACAATTTACATTGTCTATTACCGAAATCATTTTACAAATTCGCGGAAAGGAAAGGCTATAGTGGATGGAGATTCTCAGTTTGTAGACTGTAACAAATTAAAACAAATTTAGTTTACCTGTTAAACAATCTATTTTACTCATTGTTGACCAGTCCCTGGAGAGCTTTATTTCATTGAAGGTTCGTTTTTGCTTGATTACTAGTAATTTATTTGAGTAGAACTCCACATTTAATTGAGACCGTATTAATTAATCAATTAACGTCAGTACAGGTGTTGCGAAGGTACTAATCCTTTATTGATGTTGTCATGGATACTGTTTGTTTCGTAATCAATTAATTCGTGAGGTCAACTTAGGTTCATTTTTATTGTAAACATCAATTATACACGTTGGGGATTAAACAAAATGTGGTTATTAAAATTCTGATAAAATAATGATCACACATTCATTAATCAAACACCGGAACACCGTAGTTATGAAAACGAACCTTTAAGTATGTCAGGTATTTTTATAAAATAAAATATTGTAAAGGAACAGCTAAATGGTAATAATGAAAATCATGTACTGATTTATACTGCTTGACTTATTCTGCAAACAGTTTTTCTACGTACGTATTGTAAGACAAAAACAACGAACATTGAAATCCTAGTCATATTATGATGAAGTTTTAAATAATGTTTACGGGTGCTACATGTACTTTGTAATAAATGTAGATTTCTCATTTCGAAAAGTAAATTATAAATTTGGAGCTGTTTCATTGACATATTGTAGCTAATACTGCATTTTTCTACATAAAATACCCTTTTTTGTATAGATACAGACAAAATGTTTTAATTCGTTTGCTGCTTTTACAACCAGCTCCTGAAAATAAACCAAGGAACTAAATCGCATGGTTTCCAGTATTCTTAGAAAATACAGTGCGACAAAGAGACAGCTCATGTGTTGTGGGTATGTTTTAGCATACACTGTTGTCGCCACCCCTGCTCTGGCATTGTACAGAATTGTGCAGAATGGGTGAGTGGCAAATATGATATTCCTAGATAGGCTATGATTTCAGTAATAGTATGAAAACTCATCATTGTGATTATAATGAAAATGTTCTTGATATTAAGGATATATATCTGAAGTAGGTCATTTCTAGTTTAAAGAATTATTCATCTTTCAAAGAAGTGTGACATTCATAGTCTGATATTCCTGGAATTTAATTTATTACACAAAACAAAATGTGACAATGTAATGTAATGCCAAAATTACGAAAATGAATCCCTCACGTTTTCTTTATACGCGAGAAACGATGGATATAATTGGTTGTTTTCTGTTTCCAATACAGTACAAAGGGGACCTCACTTGGTTTCTTGGTTATGGTTTCCGACTAGAAATCATTAAATACACCGAATCCCGCCCTGGACCAAATTTCAAGAGTGAGGAAGCTAGCTAACGGAGAAGTTCGATGGTTCTACTTAGGGGGACACTTGGTTTCTTCATCCACCATTAAATCTGACCGTCAAATGACCATGGTGTTAAACCTCAGAGAAAAAGAAGCGATTGGCTATAAGAAACAAATAGTCTTGTATGATGAGTATGATAATTGCTTTCAACATCGTCCATCCATGCTATACAAACTGTGATAATAGCCAAACAAAATCTATCACACTTTTCAATCAGAAAAATGTCTGTTATCCAATGAAGTAATGAATGAAGGAACTAGACATCGTGACATAAAAAAATGATAACCCACTTTTTCCGGAAACATCAAAGTATTAATCTACCTTGAAGTAATGATAAAAACGCACCATTTAATCACTTTGCTTTGTCGATTACAGGATACTTCATGAACTCAAATTGTATTAGAATAAATTTATCGATATAAAATCATGCTTATTAACTAAGCGTGGGAACGTATCACGTGGAAGTTCATGCTAGAATATTGGTAAAATCGTGTTAATCTTGTTAATCTTTGGCGACTATAAATATCAGTTATTGACCAGCACGGCCCTGAATCAGTGAAACCAATCCTAATACTGGGACATATTTCATACTGTAATTTCTCTGAGGTAAATGGTAACTTCAATGCAATACACATGAATTAAATACAAGGGTTAAACTGCTGCACTGTATCTCTCTGTCCGTTATTCAAATACAGTTTAACACCTAAAAACCGAACTGGACTCCCTGAAAACCGGAATTCTCTGAAATTCGGACGATTTTTCACGTCCCATTTTTCCTCTTCTGCAATCAATAGTTCTCTGAAAGCCGGCATACTGAGAAAACCTGACTTTTGGCCCAATCCAGGAAAAGTCCGGTTTTCACGATTATTATGTATCATTTTGTACAAGTTCAATTCAAAAGTATACCTTGTGATAATTCAATTTAATAAAGCGGGCAATATAATATTTTCGTGTTGGTATACAGTAGAACGAACGAACGAACGAACGAACGAACGAACGAACGAACGAACGAACGAACGAACGAACGAACGAACGAACGAACGAACGAACGAACGAACGAACGAACGAACGAACGAACGAACGAACGAACGAACGAACGCCCGAACGAACGAACGAACGAACGAACGAACGAACGAACGAACGAACGAACGAACGAACGAACGAACGAACGAACGAACGAACGAACGAACGAACGAACGAACGAACGAACGAACGAGCATAACAGGTATAGATTGGTGTTAAGGTGAACATGTAAGTTTACAAATCCATTTATATGTTCAATGATTGTGACCGTTATTTCAACTACATTGAAACCGACATATTGGTCTACAACTAATATATATTATACCAACTAAAATTTATATCCCAAATCCCAAAATAGTAATAACGTATCATCGTTTGAGTTTTAATGAGCGTCCAGGGGCGAATTTTAAATACCGCAGCGTTTGGAGAACGTTGAAATAATTAACTAAATGTGGCGCTGAACGAGGACCGATTGCTTGCTTTATTTATAGGTTTTATTCGTTCGCATATACAAACGGCAGTTTAATCAAACTTAACTATCGGAAGAAACTAACTCCCAGCATGGAATTAAACTGACGAGCTCTTACAGTATTTTGATTTAGTGATTCTTCAGGATAGTGACTGACAATAATCATAATAATATTGTATTGACCGGAGTGATATTTAACCGTCCCGTCCTCAATTATACGACAGGCTCAACAAACAATTTATCATAAATTGTCTCCGTGAAAGGAAATGTTTCTATTTTTCTAGAAGCAAACAATGGAGTACATTACGAGAGTGCTGTTTCTCCTTTTTCTGACGAGTAAGTTGATGTTTTCACATTTTATACGCAAACAACACTTTTTGTTTAATATCTGGATCTTTTGTTTGTCTTACATCTTGTTACGTGGTTTGCTTTGATCCATCAGTGAGAACAGTTAGTCAAAATGCCAACGAAGAAACTCGTGATTTTTTGGTGGCATGTACTGTATTTTGGAATATGTACACGGGGATTAGAATTCGTATCTCGGTGGTTTGTCAGTCCCTGACAGGAGACGTTTATGTTGTTGTTGTACGATCATGTAAAAGTTCTTTAATTAATTTACTTGTACCTAATTTATAAACATTATGAGAAAATGAGCAGTAGTTCTTTTTTGATGGGATGTCATATTTGTAAATGGGTTGTCCGTCCGTCTGTTTGTCGATAGAATACTCCGAAAACGTGTTCCTAACTTTCTCATGGTATTTGTCATAACACGTAGTTCAATGCTACATAAAATAAAAAGAAAATAAGAAAGGCACATCAAGGCTATCATGTTGAAGACCTGGACAAATCTTAGTTCCAACTGGATACAATTTTATCTATTAGTCTCTTGGGAAACGGTAATAAAGCATGGTTTGAAGGCGTTGATTACATAAATATCGTATGATAATATACCCAAATAATTATGATAAAACAACTTTATCAAAATATTTACTATTTTGTGACAATTATTTTGTGAATCCTAATATCTGATTATTTCAATGAATACACGCATGGTGTTCACCAGATGTCTTGTCCGACCCCCACTTGACTAGGCAGTATAAAGGAGCTAAGATATAAAAAAAAATGTTGGATCTCTGATATAAAATAAAATGAAACAGTAAATTAAAACATGTGCATACATGTGTCTACATGCAAAATTAATCACATGCTGTGTGGTGGCCTAGTGTATAGATTGAATCGTCCTTACGTTAGCATGATTTGTCCATTACAAGTTTGTTGTTAGGAATCTAAAACAAATACTGTTGTTTGATCTGTTTGCGCTCAGAAATAACTCGATCAGTGATAAATGTCCATGAAGCCATTATCTCATCTGATTACCAGCATCTGTTACGCAGAGAACGTAATTTATCAATCACAGAACGACCGTCATCTACGGCTGATTTTTAAGACAATGCTATTTTTCCATTCCGCATTTGCCAAATGATTACACTTTCCTATTAAATGGTTAGCAGTATAAAATCAAATTTTCTTAGTATTTAAAAAAACGGCTCGGATATAATTTTTGAATTGTTTTATTGACAAATATTAAACTTATACCTAATATGTAATTGTTTCTTAATTGTCATAATATGATATTTAAAAACAATATAGTTTTATATAAAGTGCAACATCTTCAAACCAACTCCCTTTGCGAGAAGCAAAATTATGTTGTTGTTGATTGGTTGTTGCTCTAGAGAGATTAAATTAACAGTTAAATCATACAGTGGGAAAGTCCTGCTGTTGTTGTTGAAAACGGATTGTTGCTCAAGAGAGGGCCGCTCTGGATAGGTTGCACTGTATATAGAGGGGCTATCATTAAGAATTATCGCCATTAAATTGGCAGTAAATTTAAGACAGCCCGCTTGTTGTTGTTGTTTATACGAGCTCTATCATTTATTGACCGCTCCTCGTAAATCAACAAAAATTATACATTCCAGACAAATAAGCAAATAATACATCATTAAATAAACTTGGTTCCTGTGATTTTTACCCATTCAAAATACATTTAATAACCTTTTTCATTTGAATCAATATGTAATTACAATTTATTATGCACGTCGTAAACAGATTGCATGTTTACGCGGACACATATAATGTTCATTATCATGAAATATTATATTTCACTGTAACATCTGTCAGATATAATCTTGATGTTTTGTTTTACTGAGAACTTGACCGACTGAAGTCGTTAATAGTAACAACTAATTCATACAATTTCGTTGTGTAATCTAGAGTAAAATGTTCTCAGCATATGATTCATATCTACCAAATATACCAATTATAATTATTAAAGGGTTGATTCAGTTATTATAAAGCGAACAAACCACTACGCATAGCTGAAATTCTGTTGGGAGTTTAAGATTCTTCATCATTCTACTAAAAGTAAATATTTCATAAATTCACCAAACCCTATTGTAACCAAAATGCAATGTTTTTAAGTCATGATAAAATTGCTGATAATGAAATCATGAACATTACATTGATCATATTTCGCAGGACCCGATGATTTATGCCAAACTTCGGTACGTTGATTCTATTGTAGACAAAAGTTTATGTACCTTTAGTGGAACTTTTTTGTCTATTTTTTGTGGTTTATTTGACCGAACTACTGAAATCATGCGGGCAGCATGCACTCTTGCAAGTAGTACCACTCTTTTCTGTCTGAAACATTACATAGCAGAAACTAGATAGCTGTCATATTGAGTACTTGATATGCGCTTTCTTACGTGAATCGGCTTCTGTGAGGCTAGACAAAATAGTCGTGTTTCCGGTCCCCCAAACGACCCTATATTTTGGCGCCGGCCCGAAGGTTTTAAAAAGTAAAGTCCAAAAGTACGAAAATATTTGGGCATGAATCGTGCCCCAAAGTAGAAAAAAAGTATGTTTAGAAGAAAAGAAGCCGAAAAGAAATGTTTTGTGATTTACTTATCAAGGTTGGTCAAGCGATCGGAAACATGATTTTTTTTTCTTGTCCTTATGTCAAAATGTCACCAGGTATTCTTCTAATATTACATAATAATTGCTAAGTTCGCGTGACGAATATATTGGTTCTCAATAGTCATGTAAGGTATTGTTTTCATATATGTTTACACACAGGTTACTGACGTTTTCTTCATTCTATGATGTAATTAATTCAATACGTTTGATCCGTTTGTCTTCAAAGGAATAACAAATATATCTCAAGGCAAA